>OX155959.1:25215979-25745979 GCA_944548615.1 Micropterix aruncella | reverse complement strand
TGACTAGCGTTTTATTTATTATTGTTTTACATCGTTTTTAAATTGTTCTATTTTTATTATATTTTACATCTGATTTTCCTTTAAAGGCTTTTTATATTCTTTTATTATTTGATTTTGAATATCTGTTATCTACATTTTGTGTATTTAGCTGCACGGACTTCTTCCGTGCAGAACGTAACGTTCTTTCGTATAATAAAGAAATTCTGAAACTTTGTCGTCTTTTGTACATTTTTTATAGTTTCTATGATTTCTATATATATCAAAAGTTTAAATGTTACAATATATATATATATACATATATATATATACATATATATACATATATATATATATATATATATACATATATATATATATATATATATATATATATATATATATATATATATATATATATATTTATATATATATATATATATATATATATATATATATATATATATATATATATATATATATATATATATATATATATATATATATATATATATATATATATATATATATATATATATATATATATATATATATATATATATATATATGATATATATATATATATATGATATATATATATAGCACGTCTACTCTTACTACTCTACTCTGTCTATGCTGTCGCGCGAGCTAGAAACGTTTCAAGACCTAGCTATTATTATTATTATTATTATATTTTAACAGGCAGGCAGTTTAAGCTGTTGCGCCTGAGTCCGTGGTTGCATTACAATTTCTGTGGAATAAGTCCAGTTTATTTTTAGAGTCATTGACACTTTTGGCATTGATCACTTCACTTGGGAGAGCATTATATTTGTTTACCACTCTACTGCTGAGGAAATGTTTCTTGGGATTTGAATAAAATGATTCACGCTGGAGTTTCAGATGATGCCCACGCAGATGTGTGTTAGTGTTCATGATGTAGATAGTCTGCAACCCAGGAACGTCATACGATGCAGTTAGGATCTTTTATGTCTCGATTAAGTCACCCCGTGCCCTGCGTTGCTCCAGAGTGGTCAAACCGAGAGCCAACAATATTTTCTCGTATGTTAGATGCTTCAAGTTAAAAGGCAATTTAGTCGCTCTTCGCTGGACCTTCTCTAGAAGATCGATATCCTTCTTAAAGTATGGATTCCAGATCTGACAGGTGTGTTCCAAAATGGATCTTACAAATGACTTATAGACTTTTTGATATGGTGAAAAGCTTTTTGAATTAGGAACAATAGAGAGTAAGCTTTCTTTACCAATGCAGTCACGTTTTCTTCCCATTTTAGATCTTCGGTGACTGTTCCGCCAAGATCCCTTTGTGATTTCACAGCATTAAGTTTTGTAAATTAAAAATAATTCTGCTGCAAAATAAGAGTTTCAAAAGATGGATAAAACATTGTTGTGAATCAAGTATTTTTAAGTTTATCCCTCGATCGCTGAGCAAGTGCTGCGTGTGTATTTACCTTTTTACTCGACTGCCCTACAAAAAACGAGTGTAATGTGTTCAGGATCCATCTATGTATATTTTCCGCTTTTTTATTCCACTATAAAATCTAAACGCTCGAACCGATTTAGTGGTATTGTTAGAACCGTTATGTCATCCTGAGTGTCATAAGGTACCTCAACTGTAAAAATATCAAGTAAATAGTTGTCTAGATATTCGAATCTCCAAATGACATAACTTTATCGTGTTTAGTATCAAATGAAAGGTCTGATTAAGTACATTCCAAAAATATATTTGTATCTATATGGATAAATACAAAAACCACAAATATTTAATAAAAACCCCGTAAAAAAATATTTTAAATACAGTAGTTCACTTTTTGTAATGGCAGTTGAGTTTTTTATTTCTTTTAATATATTTACATGTTCGAGCCCTTGTGTAAAAAGGCATTTTTATCAGTTGTAGCAAATAAAACGAAGCATAGAATTAAACTCTTTATTGCTGGGGATTTACGCTGTGCACTTTCTTTAATTCAACCAAGAATTGTAAATCTTGTTAAAAATATGTAAGCTATAATTTTTACAATTATATTATTAAATTATAAAAGGGCAGGAATGTGAACATTTTCTTTTAGCATCAGGGGGGCGAGATAAGAAAAACTTTGAGAATCCCTGGTATAGATAATAGTTGTCAATTTTTCAATTACTGAAGTTTCCATTACAGAAAGGTAGTTTCCACACAGGTTGTGACGGTTGCATAGTTTCAAATCAGCTAGCGGAAAGCAGATCACTATCGACACTAGCAACACTCTTGATGGATTTTACTGTAAATGAAAATTTAATATTTACATACCTGAAGGATATCTACGTCAATATCTGTCTGGAATGAAGAGCAAATCATATCGGTGAGATCACTTTCGTCCATCGACTTTAGCCTGTTTGTAACATCCTGAAGCAATCTGTTAAGTTAAATAATAAACAAATGTTATCACATTCGTTCTGTCAGGTGTTCGGTTTGTGATTTTAAAGTTATTATTATTATTATTTCTGGACTGGATTTATTTAGCTTTGCTGATCGATCCAGATCGAATCTTGTAAAACTAGTCATAAAGAATATTAACAAATTTTTAGATATAGATCGACTCAGTTATAAATTGACTTGACAGAAGTTCCACTAACCACTTCAAGTGGTAGTTTATTCCACAAGTCCACCACTCTATTTTGCAGAACGTTCTTAAGAGGATTAGATTTAAATTTTGCAAGGTTGAGTTTTTTAGTTGACGTTGAATTTGTAAAGATTCTTTAGCCAAGGTACATTGTAATAAATTGTGAGAATATTGTATTTCTCAATCAGGTCTCATATTTATCTTCTTCGTTTAAGAGCAGTCAGTCCAAGTAATTCTAAGCTATCTTCATAATTCCTATTCTTCTGGCCCATTGGCATTTTGGTTGCCCTTCGCTGCACCTTTTCCAGTACATCTACATCATTGCATAAGTAGGGGTTCCAGAGCTGAACCATAGGTCTCAACAACAGGTCTCACATTACATTTTCGTCATTTAGCCGTCATTGACGGCTAAAAACCGCTCTTCGACGTGTCAAAATAATTGGGTTAGGTAGTAAGTCTCATTACTACTCTTTACTGAACATAGGTAGTCAAGAATTAACTACTAGATTGTCAAACTATAAATATAAATAATCAAAACAGAAGCCTAATATTTGAAGTAGTTAGTAATTCGAAAAGATACGTAGTAAAATTATTCATCCTAATGTTTAAATTGTCAGTAAAATGTTAAATAATCAAATTGAAGCTACTTTATGCATTTTAAACTAAAAGTACAGATATAAGACCATATAAAATAATCAGACAATAAGACTCTACTTTTTTAAGTAATTTAAATGGGCACAATATTTGAAAAATCATGGCCCTCAAATTCGGCCAGATTATAGAAAGGGTGGCCTATCAGCATCTCCTTGATGTTTTTTTTTAATTTTATGTCCTCCAGCTGTTTAAATTTTGTAGGGAGTAGATTATAGAATTTAAGGCTAAGGTACAAGTAGCTTTTCTATACTTTTGCCAGTCGTATTCGGGGTACGCATAAAAGGGAGCTACCACGGGTATGATGCGAGTTAATGTCTGCATTAATTGCAGTTTCTGCGAGGTGGAGGATTGGCGAAAAAATGTGTGTCATCAGCAAAGTATTGTATTGCTGTTTGATGTGATTGCAACTTAAAAGATTCGTGAGATGCAAAGTGAACAAAACTGGACCCAGCATTGACCCTTGATAAAAACTTTGATCGCTTAGAAGCATGGTATCGTAATAATTTGGATATATGCGGCTGGCAGTATCTATCAAGCCGACAAATTCAGCGGCTTCACGAATCAATCAGTAAAACCAATAAATTAAAATGGATAAGTCAATATAAGTATGTCTCATTTACAGAAGTTGAAACATTTGCACTGCAAGTTTAAATGTCTTTAAGAAATTATTAACGCACTGCATTTTTAATAACGGATATTTCGAAAATGGAAATATTGAATCTTTCTAACATGTAAACTCCATCTTTTTCTCTTTATTAATTAACGACACTAGATATTTATATCTTGAGATAACCTAGAGTGGTCAGTATAATTTTGGAAAAGAAAGCGGATTTCTTCCGGGTAGAGAAGTGGGGCTTAGAATCTAGGTGCATCCGGAATGACCCATCACGTAGTAAATAGTGACAGACCTATCATTAGTAATGGGCCTATCATATTGTCTTTACATAATCAGTCATTCAGAAAAACTTAATTATGAGGCACGGAGCAATTTTTACAGCAAGCCCACACACATCTCTTTGAGGTGTAAGCTTGTTTATGTGAGAATGAGATCGATTGTTTTTATTCTTTAAGGATATTGTTGTTTTTCTTCTATTCTTCTTGCCTGTACATGCATTTAATGCTTATTTAAAACATGTCATACTTACAATAATTTTAATGTCTATATTACATCTTTAAGGATTGGTCTTAACTGTAAGATTGATTTGTTTATAAAATAAATCACATTAAATAAAAAATTTCAAAAAATATATATGATTCTGTCGCAAATATTTTGTAATATTAGTAAAAACACATTTTATTAAAACAAGGTTTTATTAAAATGCTCTGTCCCGAGCCAACCCTTGGTGCAGCAGCCATGTCATTGTGTAACTTAGAACGGGCTATCATAATTGAATGCATATACAAAATTTTGTTTCTGTGCTGTTGACCGTTGAGGATTCCCCTCATCGATAGCCAACCCTGGGTGCAGCAACCATGTCATGGTGAAATTTAGAACGGGCTATCACAATTAAATGTGTAAACAAAATTGTGTGTCTGTGATGTTGACCGTGGAAGAGTAGCCTCGTCGGAAGCCGATCCTGGTTGCAGAATCAGGTCATGCTTACTATAAAAATGCATTGTCATCGGAACTGAACTAACGTGTAAAATTTCGACTTCATAGGATAAGAGGAAGTTGTTTTAATTCAGCTTGCAAGATTTGACTTAAACCAACATACTAACATACATGTCAAGGTAAATAAGAACTTAATAACAATATTTAATACCTTTCTAAATGTTGAAGTGCATAATGTGTTGGAGTATGATCGGGTACACCTCCATTACTGCTAGGAACAAAATTGTCATAGCAACTGAATGTTTTAAACTCCATTCTGAAAACAAAAAAAAAATATTATCAGCTGATTATGATTTTGCAAGACCCCTAAATCGTGAGAAAAAAACGAAAAGATCTTTACATTCAACCGAAAAGATCCAGAGCAACGATCGAAAGAGATTACTGATCAAGACCGACAACTCATTGTGAAATATGGCTTCGATACAGAAATAAAACGGAAACAAATTACCACAAAACTATCAAAAGTCATGCATTTTCAACTTACTTACTCCAAATGAATGCATTGACCGGACATGGGAAGTTAGAGAGATTGGCTCATGGCGAGTTGTATTAAACCTTATATTGACCTTCCAGGAACGTCTTCGACAAAGTGTCGCCAATGGTGGCCGTCATTTGAAAGATTTAATTTTTAAAACTAAAATTGAAACTATTACCAACTACTTATTTACAGCCTTCAAAAATGTGTCGGTTATTTCCACCCCACTCTGTAGATCTGCCTAATCAAAGATGCCTTATCGTTCTATGAAAGTCATAGAGTATAATCTATGAACAAAATTAATACCAACGGCAATAAAACTGTGGCAATAAATATTCAGACCGTTGAATATTGGAAAATTTGACACTAACACAGTTGACATAGAGACAGTTAGCTCGCGCTCTTTGAATACGTAGTATTATTTACGAATGACTGCTGTCAACTTAGATCAGCTTTTCTCATAATGATCTGTATCTCATATATACACATACAATTTCAAACATCGGCTATGTTTTCCAATTCACACCCATCTGGAGATTTTATCAATAAATATGTATGTTAATGCTTACCTAGACGGTCGTATAACTATCACATGCGATTTGGGAAAATAACTACTAATCAAACTGGCAACACTCTCTAAATTCCATTTTAAGTAGTTTCTATTCTCGCGGTGTGTCTCCATCACCTCGGGAAAGTCCTGAAAGAAAAAAAAACAGAAATTTTATAATATCCTCTGGATCCTCTAGTGAAAGTTCAAAAGCTTCTGTTGAGGGTAATCAATAGAAGCCCCCCAAGATATGATTCCAACATGCTTTTCCAAGAAAGTAAGGTGACAGTCCCTCATGTTCTTCCATCGAACCCTAAATAAACAACCACAAAGCCAGCAACACAGAACTACAAGAGCATCTGCAGGCTTAAATTATGCCATTCCCCGAGTTTATTCATCATTTGCCCAAAGACAATTAAATTTTATAGCACCCAAAATATTAAACTGTCTTAATGACAACATAAAAAAAAGTACCTTTTTATTCAATAAAAAAATAAAAAATGGCTTCTTGACGATATAGGTCGTTCAAGGACAGAGAATGATCTTCTGAAATCATCTCTTAAAAATAATATACCTGCATAAATGCGATATAAGATAATAAACATGTGTGTAGATGTGTATATATATGTATATGTGTATGTGTATCTATGAATATATTTATATATGGTAAAAGAAATGGCGGTGGATTTTGAGGTGATTGTATCAGACCAAAGCTCCATGCAAATTTTCTCTTCTTCTTTTCTCAACGTAAATTGAAACTCAAAGTTTTTGAGTTATTCTAGTTATTGTGTTTTTGTTTTGGGATGAAACAAAAACTGAAATAATTCGGAAACTGTGAGCTTGTATATATAGCCTATTTCCATTTTCCACATTTGTATATTTATTTATTTATTTTAAACATAACATGCGGAATTCATAAAATGGTCATATTACTTGGTACTACATAGGTATCTACTTTACTTTTCCACATAAATGCCATTAATTTCTAAGCAATTTTCGTAACACTGCACCAGTATTTTTTAACCCCTCGCATAGGAGTACTACCTTTTCAAATGCAAGAAGAGGAAGTAGTCACTAGGGGCAAGAACGGGACTACAAATATGGAGGGTGGTCAAAAAGGTTTAAACGAAAACCTTGAATCTTCTTCTCAGTTAAGGCAGCGGTGTGAGGATGCACATTGTCGTGAAGGAGGATTACGCCGGACGACAGTTTCTGTGCGGCAATTTTTTAAGTCTCGAAACCATTAACCATTCCTTCACCCATTACTGTAGGTCCATACAATAGGCACAACTCCCGACAAATTTCAGCAGCTGAAGATACTTTTGCACACAAAAATCGAATCACAGCGCGCACTTCACAACTGGCTGGAGAAGCGTTTGTCATGAACATTATGATCTGTACTCACAGGCGGGAGCTAATGAGCCCAGCGCAGTTGGGCCACTATGACCCATGTGTTAGGGTCGGCCAAACTCACAGGTCAACACCCATCCAGTAGGCTCCACGCAGAAGTGCGAGCCCGGGTAGGACTCTGTGCCTGCGGGCCAGTTCCTCTGGGAATCGCCCTTCGAACGCTCCTGGATGGTTTGCGCACTGTGTAGCATCAGCCAATTGACTGTGCATTCAGACTGATAACTAGGGGCGTCTGGAAATGGCTTTGGTTCCTATAGAGCAGGGGTGGTTGTTAACCTTACGACTCTAGAAACGATAAATCGGCTACACAATACCAGGTGAACAGCCAAGCAAAGGATGCTGTGGTCCGCAATAGATTCGGTAAACACCGAAGCACCGCTGTGTAAAGGACAGGACCGCTCAAGCGACCTCAAACCCATAGCCAGTCGGGAGGCCATAGAAATCAGGACGTAACTGTAAGTAAGGCAACTGTAAGTAACACAAATCTTCGAGGTCACAACAAAAAACTCAACCGTACAAAATTTAAATCTAATCCTCTTAAGAACGTTCTGGTAAATAGAGTGGTGGACATGTGGAATAAACTACCATTTGAAGTGATTAGTGCAATCTCTGTCAATCAATTTAAAAACAGACTCGATTTGTACCTAAAAACTTGTTAATATTGTTTAAATTATATTGTTAATATTGTTTAGCTTTACAAGATCTGATCTGGACGTATCAGCAAAGCTGCCTGTCCAGAATAAATAATAATAATAACAATAATAATAATAATAAGGGTGCGAGTGTCGGCCCGCTAGGTGCATACCCGGCTTCTCGCGGTACGACGTTGGTCTCTTACAGGCAAGTGGTGTAAATAGACAGTGGCCTGTTTTGTGCCGAGTCTAATACGCTACGGGAGACAGAACGATCAAATATCGTTGAAACTTTCTGAGGTGACGGGTACGCCCGTTGTAGTTGTGTACGGGTACGCCCAAAGCTTGCCGTTATAAGGGCTACATTTCAAAAGAGCATTTTTTTTTGTATCACTGTAATTCTCTATTCCAAGGATTTTTATCTTTTTTCCACCTAGGAGAATTTGGGCAAATAATTTCACTACCAAATAATAAATACCTGTACATCTCCTCCGAAGTAGACGACAGTGTTGATAGGACCGTTGTCCCATCGCGAAGACGCCGGACAGAAGAGGATATCATTAATGCGGCGGTCCAGCCCGGAGATCGAGCAGAGGCGTATGGGAGCCATGCGTTTCGCCCTCGGAGGCACATCCGTGCCCCACAAGTCCCTCTACCCACCTGAGGAGTAACAAAACTATTATCAATGGCAATAGGCACTGTGGTCCATGCGCAAACAACACAAAGATCATTTACCGAAATGTCACTTTTCATACTGGCAAATGACAACGCGCAAAAATGTATGGGCGCTGGACCTACATCTCCAATAACGTATTTACAACAACGTATTTACCAATGGAAAGATCTATTTATCTTGAATATTTATGACTACTACAACTCACCTCAATTATGAGCCGTTTCAGAGTTTTGAAATTTGGAAACTTCTTAAATAAGGCTAATTACACGAAAACTCACTGTCAATTATTTATTTTAATTATAAAATTTGAAGGGAAAATCCATACATTATAGTATATTATGATGTACAATCACTGGGCATACCATGTTCGACAGCTGACCTTAGCATATTACATACATCAGTAAACTAAGCGGCAATGAAATCATGATACACATTACAGAGTTCAAGCAACATAATATCCCAGTATTTTCCCTCCATATACTGCTGACAAACTCGAGCATTCTTAGGAATGTATAGTTTGCACTCACACAGCGTATGTACTTTATCGTTTTGGGTATTTTGCAACGGTTTTCATTTAAACAGTTATTAAAAATACAATGCCTGGATGTCTTAAATGCCCTAGGGGATATAAGGTAATTAGCCATATTTAATAGGATATAACTCAGAAACGGCTCATAATTGGATCAGTCGTTCCAGTAGTAAATGTTCTGTATTAATATATATCTTTCCATTGGTATATGATTTACAGCTATTGGAAAAGTGGGTCCAGAATGCTTATTCTCTTTAAATATGAAAACCGGTTTGTTTTGGCGATTTAGGGAAAGACTGAGAATTGCACAAAAACCACCACAAAATATTCTGGCGGTTATTCGAGTTGTTTTTTTTTGTTGGAGAAGATGCCTTCTAGAATGAGAAGATGATTCTAGAATTAGCTGTTCCATGGGGATCAAATATCCCAAAACATTACAAGTACAAATTAAATAAATAGCGATGTCGCAAATGCCATCACCCGGAACAGCTTCACTGTTCACCTTCATGCGGTGGAAGTTGAAGCTCGTGGCCTGCCAGCCAAACCTCTGTTTCACCTCTTTAAAGAAGTTCCTGAAGAGACGAAACCTCCGTTTCGTCTCCCCAGGAAAATAATTAACTCCTTCCTAAAGAAAATATCTAAAATCGCCATTTGCATCTCAAATTCTGTGGCTTCGAACAGGAAGTGAATGGGGAGGGGGGTAAGGTGTACCCTCACATGTGGCAAGACAGCCACATGTGAGGGTATAAACCTACCACTGCCTGTCGTTAATCGGGAGTCCACCGCTCCCCCCCCCCCCCCCCCAAAAGTAAAATAATAATAATTAATTATGATATTAGTAATTATTATGGGACAGATTGCATTATTTGATTTTGAAGGCAGCTCCATTTGCATTTTATCTCGTTTTATTTATATTCGAAAAATGTAATATTCTATACATTTCTGCACCTGGCTATTTCAACAAAGGTGGGGGGGGATGTATGTATATCTTCAATCGGGTTTGGTATGTTAATGTTATATTCTTCAATCCGATATTATATTAGAAATATTATGACTAGCTTCAAATTAATACTTATTGATAATTTTAATATTTTTTACACTCTGGCTAATTTTAACACTCTGGATTGTGTGTTGTCTACACTGGTTGTATGTATTTCATATTAATGCCACACGTAAGGAAAAGTTATTAGCAAATAATAAAGGGTGCAAATTTATGTAAGGGTTCTTACGAGAGGGTACCTAAAAGTAATGTGTCTATCGTTGCAGCTCTGCCTCCGAGTTGGAGTGGGGCCACACAGCCATCCCTAATTAGTATAAGTCTCTGTGAGTCAGTACGTCAAGCCCCGTCGTCATGAGGAGTGGTGCAGTGATTTTCTTAAACCTTTTTTTTTAACGTCTGCTAAATCGTGCGAAAAGAAGAACAAAGCAAATGTTCGAAGTTTTCTTCCTGTTGAAGAAAACTGCAGTTCAGGCTAGTGAAATGCTTAGGGAAGCCTATATATAAATAAATACAAACGGAGCTGCCATGGAATTCACCGAGAGTCGGGCCCATCATAATACTATTTTTTTACACTTCTGGGGGGTGAGCAGTGGATTCCGGACTTACGAACCGGCTGTGGTAGGTTTAGGACAGCTGTCTTGCCACATGTGAGCGTTCACCTTGCCACCCATTCACTCCCCCTTCGAAGCCACAGTTCAGGCTAGTGAAATGCTTAGGGAAGCCTATAAGGATGATGCATTGAGTCGCACGTGGGCTTATGAGTGGTATAGTCGCTTCAAAATGTGTCAAAAGAGTGTGGAAGACAAACCTCGAGCTGGTCGCCCTTCAACGAGCCACATCCGGGAAATGGTTGGAAAAATAAATGAAGACCGCAGAATCACTGTTGCGAAACTTTCAGAAACCACAGGTGACTCTTGGAGTGCCCGTCAATGGATTTTGAGTGATGATTTGGGGATGAGAAGCGATGTAGCAAAGTTTGTTCCAATAGTGCCCCACACAGCTTTGAGTCTCAACGCACCCTACTCACCCGACCTGGCTCCCTCTGACTTCTTTCTGTTCCCGAGAATGAAAAGAGGACCTCAAAGGGGAGAGATATGAAGATGTGGAAGAGGTGAAAGCAGCTTCGCAGGCGGCACTAAAAGAGGTCTCTATGGAAAAGTTCCAGAGATATTTTAAGCAATGGAAACACAGATTGGATAAGTGTGTTGCTTCAAATGGATAGTACTTTGAAGGAGTCTAACTTGGTTTTTATTATTATGTTAATACAATTTGCTTTTAAAAAAAACTGACACTTTTGGGTACCCCCTTTGTATTCTACTGTTCACAAAAAATCCCAGGATATTTATTTTGTGATTTTTTCAAATCATTAATCTTATATGCCGGAGGGGAGGGTCAAGTTTTTGCCCCGACTCAGAAAAATCGTAGATCTGGGGCCGCATCTAAGAACAAATAACTTTAATAAAGGAACATAACATGATAAGGTGGGGAGCATTGCTAGTCTAAACGGAGATCAGGGAGAAGTGTGGTTAGGATAACACTACTTAAGTATAATGCTTACCGATGCGTAGCCATCTTTATTTTTAATAGTTGGATCGACAGCTGAGTGACCTACTTTCCGGATACTATTCGTAGATCACAAGTGAAAGAACAAACCAGTTAAACACTTTAATTTTTTGAGTAGATCTCCTTCTGATCTCAAGATTTGTTTGTTTTTAGAGTTCTTTGAGTATCTCATTTTGATTCATGATTTTGGCTGTTAAAGTCAAATGTCATTATCGGTAGAACACACCGTTATTTTGAAAGAATCTTGGGTATAAGCAAATATTCGCCACCTGAGTACAACTTTCTAGCAGGCAGGTTCAATTCACCTGCTAGGATAATTCCACAAAGAGAACAAAGGCGCCTAAAAGGTTTGTACGGTTGAGGAAGCAGGGGTTGTAAGCTATATTAACATCTCCTTGCTTTAGGCCTTTGTTTAAAGTATTTGGGGTTACACTGCTGAGATGGGTCTCACGGTTATAGTTCAAATGGAATATTTAGGTAAATGTTATTTTAGTTATTTTGCACTTAATATTTATTACGGAATGTTTATAGTATATTATTATTGATAATATATCTATATTTTTTTTGGGTGTCTTTTAAGCGTCCAGCAACGTGACAAGCGTTTACTAACATCCTCAAGGCACTGACTTGTGTCTTCTTTTAACTCGCGCACTTTTACACGGACGTCTTCCCGCATTAGATTATAACACATGGCGACAAGACCCATTCCAAGGAGCATATAAATGAAATTCATAACGAGTTTCGTCTGGGAGCCGCTGCGAGAGTCAGATATATTCGCTCCCGGCACGAAATCGCCGAAACCGATCTTGCAGAGGCTCGTAACACAAAAATAACACGAGTCGAGGTAATTCCAGCCTTCCCACTCTGCAAACATAATCGTGCCACACAGTATATAGAAACTTATGACCCATAAGCACGCCGTCGATGGAACGGTGACTTTCTTTTTCGGCGGTGGTAATTCGCCCTCTTCGGCGTACTCATCACGCTCTCGGCTGCATTGAAGAAGCAGCGTATACAACCACTTGAATGACTGTGCGAGGATTTTCCCCATGTTCAAAAAGTATAAGACGTAAATGGGAATTCCGAGGCCGGCATATACGACGGTCACTCCTTTACCCCACGCCGTTCGCGGCACCATATTTCCATATCCAATCATCGTGAACACGGATAAACAAAACATCAACGCCGCGGGGAACGTCCATATATCTTCGGCCGTGCGTCCATTGTAGCCTCTCTGCACCGCCGTTGCGAATTGATCCTGAAAATCCTTCAAAACCAAATCCACTCGCGTCGACAACGTCGATTCGTTGAACACATTCTCCTCGTTGACGACCTGCCATAATTCAGCGACGCAGTTCTGCCGCAGCGCAAATACTAAAGGAATCTTCATATCGTTATCCTGAGTTTCGATGGTCATAAACCCGAACGCGCCCACTATGGCGTAACAAACGACGAGCGCTCCCACTCCGACTTGAGTGCACATAAAAGCGACAAACTTTCGAAAACAATCTTTAATTTTCTCCCGAGGATCACTCTCGGTCGTCGAGGACGAGTCCCTACTCCTCAAGGAGCTCCTCAGAGTCCGCTGCACTGGATATTGCGGCATTATTAACAGAAACAACACTCACATAGGCGGAGCGACTCCCGCTTTATTTTTAGATTTTAAGAACCGACTATCATTGGCATCTTTCCAAGAAATCCCCCCGAGCATATCGCGGCGCATCGCTTAATACTATAATTATACAAAAAACGAAGAATACTCACAGTTCCCCTAAATGCCAAAAGTAAAAGGCTAAAAGGATGGCATCTTTCGTCCGCGTTCTTCGCGGACAACTAAGCAAAACTCCGCCGCAAAAATGACACAGAACAACAGCAAATCGTTCGCAATCACTTTGTTTCACAAATTTCAAATCGATTGCACTTATTATTATTGAAAACACTGAAAAACGAGAGCACGGCGTAATGTTATTATTATGACAGGCGAGCCGCCATCTTCCAAACAAATGTCACGGCCATGAAAAACCGTAAACAACAGCGTTGCCAGTTTAACTTTAAATTACATAAAAAGAGCCGTCAGTAAACTATCGCGAATAACTTAATAGAAATTACACAACATGATCCATCAGTAAACTATCGCGACTAACTTTATATGATATTTTCGTTTTATTTCCTTGGATTCCATTACTTTCCCAACTGATTTCACAGCTTTAGCTTTCATTGAAGCCGAACACCCAGAATCTGTCCCATTATTAATTTTCGGATTGTCGTCTATAGTGGTGGACCCACGTTTTATCTGTTGTTTTTCATTCCGGAGTCGGGACGCTTTTTGGATGCCCGGGTTGGGGTCTTGGACGCTTGTACAACCCTGTCTAAATTTAGCCACCCAGTTCTTGACCGTAGCCTAAAAGAGAGAACTTTCACCAAAAACATTTTTCAGTTTTTTAAAAATATCTGCTCCCTTCAAGACCTATATATGAAGAAATTTTATGACAGTTCTTTGTTCAATTTTATCCTTTGTTCCATTTTCTTAAATGAGAGCTTGCAAAAAATATTTACTCCATCGATTTCAAATTTCGAATATTGATAGTCAGCAACCTCTTTTTCAAAATCTGAAACAAATTTTAAAGATCTGATCATTTTAATTAGTGTACACCAGGTACATACTTATGATCCTGCCTACGTAATTTTCATTTTGTAATTGACTGTTTTCCAAATAAATGAAATTTAATGGATATACCTAATACTACGCTCACATCAGCGCTGCGGTTGCAGTTCAGTTGCAACCGGTTAAATTGTAAGCCCTCTACGTCGTCTTCGATAGATCTTCTTTCCGTGTCAACTCATAGGCAGGCAGGCCATTAGGTCTGCCTGCCCTTATTAAAAGGTCTTTACAGAAGCAAGCCGGACTGACAATTTTGCTTGACGTATGGAGGAGACACGCATGACAAGCCGCAATCGCATTAAGATGTCATACGGTCAAACATGCTATCTGCTCGTCTTAGCCGTTTGTAGCCGCCTTATGAGGGATAATAATTCAACTAATAGTGTAAGCATAGGAACCGATAGAAAATACATTCATAATATATTACCACAGGGTAATTACTTTAAATCTAGTATGGCCTTATTCACTTATGTGGAATTAAAGAAAAACTCATTAAGATTTATTTTTACAATATGTGATTTCCTAAATTATTTGTGCAGTGATTCAATTAAAAAAAACGATAATAGTTTACGGCCGAGCCTTTTGTCTATAAAGTTGCGTCTTTGGTTGTCTTACTTTCTAGAGCTATGTATATGTTTTTTTGCAACCCACACTACCTACTATCAATGTACTCAGTGGGTCGTTATAATTAGAAATAAATATAAAAGAGAATGGGCATTTTGGGCTCACTTTTCCAATAGCCATAAATCATAATATATAAATGGAAAGATCTATTTAAGTAAAACATGTATTACCAAAAAGGCTGATCTCAAGTATGAGCCGTTTCTGATTAATATCCTATTAAATATGGCCAATGTGTTATCCCATAGGGCACCTAACACATCCAGATATTGTATTTTTAATAACCGTTTAAATGAAAACCATCACAGAATACCCGAAACGATAAAGTAAATACGCTGTGTCGCTGTATCGATTCGCTGTATCGAGTGCAAACGATATATTCCTAAGAATGCTCAAGTTTGTCATTAGTATATGGAGGGGAAATGCTCGGATATGTTGCTTGAACTCATACTGAAAGTAATGTGTCTCATGATTTTATTGCCGCTTTGTTTACAGGCGTACACAATATGATAAAGTCAGCTGTCCAACATGGTGTGCCCAGTGACCGTACATGATAATAGTAGGACCTCGCTTATCCGAGGTGTTGTGGACCAAGGGAACCTCGGATAATCGGAAATAC
Source organism: Micropterix aruncella (assembly GCA_944548615.1). Taxonomy (NCBI): domain Eukaryota; kingdom Metazoa; phylum Arthropoda; class Insecta; order Lepidoptera; family Micropterigidae; genus Micropterix; species Micropterix aruncella. Next base: position 25,730,391 of record OX155959.1, on the reverse strand, counting down.
ATCTATCACATATTTAAATAGTTTAACATGCACTACAATATTTATAAAATACAATACCTACTGTTTAGTAAAGTTTGTCAAAGTTAAAAAGTTACTTTTTGAAAAATTATTTAAGTGTCTTCTGTTTAATGGAACTCTCTCGCTTGGGAATACCTCGGTTAACCCGGAACTTGGTCGATCGAGGCTCGGATAACCGCGGCTCTACTGTACTATCATTTATGGATCTTCGCTACAAATGATATATTTTAAATACATAATTGGCAACATAGTAACATTGGGTTTTAGTGTAATTAGCCGTATTTTAGAAGATTCCGAACTTCAAACTCCGAAACGGCTCATAATTAAGGAAAGTTGTAGCAGTCACAGATATTCTAGATAAATAGTTCGTTCTAATGGTAAATAAGTCATTGTTATTGAAAAGGTTTGCCCAGCGACCATACATTTTTGCCCATTGCCCTTTCCTTTACTCAATTAATTAATCATACTTTCAAAGGTAATTCGTGTTTTAGGAGACATTATAAAATTCCGAAGACTGTCGCAGTTGTTTGAAATTATAAATAAGATAAAAAACGAATTTACCGCGTGATGTTTGTAGCACCCGACGTTTGGGCGATATTGCAACCGCCGTTGTCCAGGGTAGACTGGACAACGGCAATTGCAACATCGCCGAAACGTCGGGTGCAACAAACTTCACGCGGTAAATTCGTTTTTTAAACCTTTTTTATACTATAAAATCGGCTGGCAACGCTTATAACAGTAAACAACTATTTGCACAAACATATTGGGTCACCTCTTAACGATTCAGAATGAAATTTAAAATCTGTTATCGAAATTCGAATAGCAACACTGTTTCGAAGAAGTCAAAAAAAATCGGGTTTTTCTCTTGCTCCGTTTTAATTTTTCCGGCCTTTCCGCATCTCGGCGTTAACTTTCCCTCTATCAAAAGTGTTTATATTTATTTTCTGTAACTTTATTAGTGTCCGCATAACTACAAATTATATTCAGAACAGGAAACGTGCAGATATGGATGAAAACAGCGGGCCGTGCTGTGACAACAGAGGGATGGACAGCCGGCCGGTCCGTCCACACTCAGTAATTTAAGTAACAACCAATACGCCAGTATAATGTAGCCGACGAGCGGAGGGCGATAAATCTACAATGCACCGGATATCCCTTCTCATCGGAATTACAATAGTATTATTTTGTCCGTATTGATTTTTGGATTGTTTGACAGGTTAGTGATGACCACTCTCCCCACCACCCACAATTATTAATCCTACAGTAAAGACCATCCTTAAGGGCTCCCTAGCTAGACGATCGAAATTGCTTGTCAAGCATTTACGTGCTTGACAAGCAACGCTTGGCGTGACATATTAAGTATTCTTGCTAAGCATTTAGGAATACACTAATTTGCCCACGCTGCGCGCTGGGAAAAAAATGCATGCTTGTCAATCAGTTTTGATCATCGAGTTAGCCGTACGCATGCTTATCAAGCTTTTTTTTTTCATTTGCTAGTGCTGCGTTTCATCTTTGCACGCTGGAAGGAGATCGCAAACCGCAGGAGATATGCAAATATTATTTTTTTAAACATTTACCGAAAAAGCCAAATTTTGCAGTTTTATACCAGGGAGTCATGTTAATTAGACTTTATTTAAAATCCTTATATAGCAGCCATTGTTCAGTAGATATTTATTTACCTTGATATTAGAGTAATAACATGTAAGCCATGTCTTTTCTGAGTTAGATATTTAGATAAACAGTAGACATAAATGGTAATTAAACTCTGTAAATAATTGTTATAGAACAATATTTAGGTTTTAGGTGTAGCTATATTTTCAACAAAGTAAAGACTGCTAGTGCTACTTGTTGGCAGGTAGAAACAACTTCGCAAATAAAATAGGGAAGAGGTAGCTTTCAAGGCCTTTCCTGGAAGAGCCTATCAATGCAAAGAACCCTGTACGTTACGGGGATGGATCTGCGACCTAATATATTTCTCTGTTTTGGAGCCAATATTTTGCCCATTATTAAGTACAAGCTTTATTTTAACTTGCAATGTTCGTAATATAAGTTGTCTGTTTCAAAATTTGCGAACCATTTTTCAACCACTTACTGGTATCAGATTAACCCCTCAAGCCCCGATTGGCCGATATCAGCCACAAACTGATTCAGCGTGACGAGTCCGTTTTAATTCTATTTTAATTTAATTTGCTTTATTTTATTATATTTTATTATGTTAATATGTTTCATTGTAACTATGGGTACAGTGGTTTGGCAGTAATAAATGTTTTTGGTGTGACAGTGTCATAATTCAATTTTTTTACTAATTTTTACTAAAATTATTTGGGACATCAACTTGTCAATCGGCTGAGGGGCCGAGGCCTGAAGGGTTAAGCTAAAGGAGGATGAGTGTTTTTTGCCTAGAGATCAATAACGATGAGTGATGCGTCATTGGAAAGGTTTTTATATTATTATGTTCTAAAACTTTTTCTATAAACAATATTTTTTTCAAGGATAAGGAAAAGTTTTCAAGGTCCTTAATAATATCTACTTAAATACTCTTATAAAAACAATTATTTTGATTTAATATGAACAAAATTTTTGTTCATTATTATGAATATCCATTATGTGCAAAATGAAATGACAACCATTACGTGCAAAACCATTATGTCCAAAATGGATATTATTATTGATGAACCATAGTTCTAAAAACAGGTTGTTTTGTTACAATAAATTGTGCTTTTGTTTTTATAAGAGTGTTTATTATTAAGAACCTTGAAAACTATTATTTATCCCTGTAATATCCCTGTATAACACCCAAAGGCGATAAAACATAAATCTTTTTTATTTTTTATCCATGACTTTTTTCCCACAGCGATTTGAGATTTTCCGCCCTAGAAAAAGTTGTATAACATAAAAATTCCTTTCTAATGATGTATCACTCATCGTTATTGGTCTCTAGGCCAGGGTCCATACATTTTTGCGCATCGTCCTTTGGCATACCATGTAAGTTTGGTACCATCGAGCAATGTTATGGTACCATCGAGCTGATTTGATGAGCCGGGATGTAAGGACTGGAACTCCATGATGGCAAATGGTACAACAGTCGAATTTTGTCTACTATGTGTTGTTATCATGAGTACTTTCCAGTACACATGATGACGAGGGTTTGAAGATGGAGCCGGAATATTGCCGCTGGAACTTCCTGATGGAAAGTGCTAAGACAGTCGAGTTTGGGCTCGTTTGTTTTGTTTATTGAGTACTTTCCATTATACATGATGGTGAGGGTCTGAAGATGGAGCTGGAAGATTGCCCCTGGAAACCCCTGATGGAAAGTGCTTAATATGGCGATCTGGATCATAATACAAATATCGCAATAAATATCACGCGTGTAACATTCGCCATTGATAATTATATTTGTGTGTTGCCATATGCAATAGACAGAAAAATTGTTGCCAGATATAATAATAATAATAATAATAATAATAATAATTAAACGCTTTATTTGCTTTAACAAAACGGCGAGCTTATTGCCTAAAAGCAATATCTTACAGCTAACCTTAACCTAGTGGAATAACATGTTATGCGGTAAAAATAAACTAATAAATTAAATTTTAATCATTTAAATTCAGCAGGGAAACAAAACAATAAATTTAAGAAAAAAAACAAACAGATATATCAGTTATTAGTTATAAAAAGAATTTTCGCACACTGTTCTAAAGTTGCAAATGGTGAAAAAGTCTGGTGGTGCGAGAAATAATTCCACCACTGTATTACGGTAATAAATTCAAATTGAAAATATCATTATTTTGTTTTACCGTCATTCTATCTGAGTATGGAAATGTCATCATCATCATCATCAACCGGTAGACGTCCACTATTGGATATAGGCCTCTCCCGTAGAATGCCATGACGAACGGTCTTGAGCTGCCTCCATCCACCTACTTCCTGCGACCTTGGCTATGTGTTCGGTCCATCTTGTGGGGGGCCGTCCCACACGGCGTCTGCCGGTTCGTGGATGCCATTCGAGAAGCTTTTCTTCCCAACGGTTGTCCGTCCTGCGAGCTATATGGTCAGCCCATTGCCATTTCAAATTGTTAATTTTATGAGCTATAACAGTGACCTTCTTCTGCGGATTTCTTCAATTCAGATCCTATCACACAGTGAAACTCCAAGCATTGCTCTCGCCATGGCTCGTTGCGTGACAATAGTTAGCGACCATGTCTCAGTGCCATATGTCATCACTGGCAACACGCACTGATTATATACATTTGTCTTGAGGCTCTGCGATATTTTAGACGAGAAGATATGGCGTAGTTTCCTGACGCTGCCCATCCGAGTTCAGTATGGAAATGTATATTATAATTTTTCTAACTCCCAAATTAACCTATCCCTGCCGCGCGAGTCTGTGCACCTCCTCATAACCCCCGACTACACTACCCTTTCACACATATAAAGCGTTGTCTGTTATGTTCTGATTATTGTAAAGCTTATGTGAAACCGTACAATAAATATGTTTTTTATTATCTTTCAGCATGACTATGAATTCTGCAATCGGACAAATCCCCTGGGTTAATTTATGTCAGTTATGGCGATACCAGATTGGCCAGACTTAATACAATACTATAAAATGTGACAGGATAGCCGATCCGCATTCATTCTGATTGTCTGCAGTATACAATGTAATAACCCAGAAAAAAAACCCACAAAAATGACTGCTTCAGTATCATTTGACGTGCAAAACGTCTCGTATTTCAAACCGATTATTCTATGCAACGGTTCCGAAGGTTCCGAAAATGCCGAGCCCAGCAGCTCCGATTACGTTTCAAGCCCAGAAAACAACCATTCATTGGAAGTAAAACAAAAAGAGACAAAAACAAGCGAAGTAAAAGACGATAATTTTTCGAAATTTGCGGACATTTTTCAAATTTTCTGCCACTACTGCAAGAGCTGCTTCGCCGATAAGGAGACGTTTGAACAGCACTGCAAACAGCACGCACATTTGAAACCATACTACTCATGTACAATATGCAACAAGAAGACGCTTTGGTATGACTTGTTTAAGAAGCACTGCTTGCAGCATATCTACGAAAAGGAACATGGGTTAGTGATTCTGAAGGCTATTATTGATTATATACTATATTAGACAGCTCAAGGACTTACTAACATATGGAAACCAGTATTTTAATACGAAATGCAACGTGTAGATGGCACTCATAGCTCCTAAAACTGATTATTATGTTCAATATGGCAACTTTCATGGTATAATATTATCGAGGTGCACTGTAAAAGGCGTTTAAACTCGCCTATATGTCATAAAATAATAAAATCTTACTAATTTAACACTTTAAAAGTGGGCAATTTTTATAGCGCATATTACGTTGCCTGCGGGCGTTTTTGGCAGTATTGTAATAGCTATAAAAAAATAAACTGATTAAATTTAGAAACCATCTGTTTTGCATCTACAGTAGAACTACAATTATCCGAACTCCGACTATCCGAATCGCTGATTATCCAAAATTGAAACAGAAAACAATTAGGACGGAAACGTACTGCAATTCGCAAAATAATTATTCTGTCTACGCGCGCTATTGTCCTTGGGGATGATGTACCTTGTAATGTTCAGCACTTTCTAAGTACGCTTAATATGTAAAAGTGCAGCCTTTACATTTAATTAATATTGATAATGATAATAAATTTTCATAATAAAAAGATTTTTCTCCCAATTTAAACATATAATATACAATAATTAATTAAAATAGACCCTTTTTTTGGAATAAATCCAATTATCCGAAATTTCGATTATCGAAATGGGGTCCGGTCCCAATTGATTCGGATAATTGGAGTTCTACCTTATTAGATTAACTTTTATATCTTCCGGATAAAAAATAAAAATGAAAGAAATATTATGATAAGCTACGAAATTATTTATTTAAAAAAGGGCATTTTCGTGAAGAAAAAAAAGTTGTACATGAAGTAATCATACATAATCATTGGCAATTTTTTTTTTTGTGGAAATTTTTGAAACACGGATAGTGGCATAGTGGTACGTTGCAATTTGGGCAATATTAGACTGTCTCCTTGCATCATTGTTTGCCAGTTTGCTTCTTTCCAATGTCTGCGCAAACTTTGCACTCTCGACAATTTCGTTTTTTTATGTTAACGCTATGAATTTACGCTATTTTTTATTCACACAGAATTCACGCTAATAAATTGCATATGTATGCGTGGATAAAAAACTAAGCTACACGCTCGTACAACGCAAATTACGAACCGAGTACGTGATTTTTAAACAAACTGTATGAAAGTCGACCACACCCTCAGTACGTGAGTCGCGTGTTAGGGAATATTATGTCTCACGTACTGAGTATGTGCTCCGTTGTTAAAGTGTTAATATTATTTACATAAAGATGTCAATTTTTTATTTGGTAAATAGGTTTCAATACGCAATAATAATATCGGTGAATTCCAGCTGCCATGGAATTTGGTGAATTCCATAGAAGCTCCATTTGTATCTGTCTATTAATCTATCAAGATCTATCAATGCCATCTATCGATGCCATCTATCGATGGCATTGCATGGCATGGCAAATCTCAAGTCAATCGACCGATTGCTTTTCGAGTTTTGCGAGCACAAGCATACGCAGGCTGATTTTTTATATTTAAAGAAGATTTGACAGGCAGGCAGCTTAAGCTGATGGGTCTGATTCCGTGCTTGCATTACAGTTTATGTGAAGTCCAGTTTATTTTTAAAGTCATTAACACTTTTGGCACTGATCACTTTACTAGGGAGAGCATTACATTCGTTGACCGTTTTATTGCAATTTTCATCGTAGTATTTTGCCAAACAAAATTTACTCCAGCTTTTTTACTGCTTTTTTTCAATTTGGTAAATGATCGCTTCCTTTCCGAACTCGGTTGTGTATGATAACGACCGTCTTGCGGGCCGCAACAAAACGGCTGGCGAGCCGCTGGTTGCAGACCGCTGGTGTAGATAGTCTGCAACCCTGGAACGTCATATAGATTGCAACCCAGGATATTGCTCACATACACCACATAGGTGGTGTATGTCAGTGATATTCATTGGCTACTGATAATTCATTGGCCACTGAAGAAGTAGTCCCTCGTAGCACAGTATACCAACCAGTAGCTTTACTCTCGAGCTACAGGGCATTGCGGGAAGAGGGTGCGAGGAATGTGGGCAGAGGGGTATGTCCCGACGAACGCGAACCGTTAGCATTACGCGCAGGTAAAGGCTGACGACCTTTTCGGTCATTTGTATATCTGCTTGGGCCGAGTAGCGGGACATCTGGCGACCTATATCCGAGCTCTTACGACTCGTGACGTATTTACTTTGATTTCAATTTTGTTCTAAGAGAAGCTACTGTCTGGTATACTGTGTCGCCTTGCTGTTGTTACGGGTGCGACTGAAGGTACAATTCCGAACGAGACTGCAGACTGCAGACCGATTGCAGACGGCAAACCGCAGACTGCAAAGCTGCTGTCGCCTGCGGTCATATCAATGTTGGACAGAGCGACAGACTGAGCTTGCAGTCAGTCACGTTCCCTCAAGATGTCGTATGTGTTTAGCAATTTCGATATGATTTGGAGTCTTTTGCTGGAACAGGAAAATGATGACGACTTTTTATTGCTATATACCAGAAAAAGAAAAAAGCTCACAATATTTTTATTTAAAAATAGGCTAGATGAAGGAGGTTATTCAGTACTGAATAAAAATCATTTGTAGAGTGAGGAAAAAATATTTAGAAGTAATTATCGTTTAACCCTTCAAGTAGCGGCGTAATTTCATGGCAGACCGCGGCAATTTATTGGAATTTCTTGCCATATCGTCGCGCTCGACAAAAAGTACTATAACTATGGAACTACTATAGCAATCATAAAAAGAATAATTGTGCAATGATCGCATTGAAATTTCGAATATAGAATATTGAAATCTCATTTTGTAAAACAATTAGATAATTATGAATAAATATGAGAAATTTCTAAAAAGCGAAAAAAACTCGACATTTCTTACTTGTACTTGTTGCGGAAAAATACAGAACTCTATTTAAAAATTGTAAATACTATCGTGATCTTTAGTAGATTCCCTATCAAAGGTAATATTTCGTATTGCTTATTTACATACAAAAATATTTAGATATTGCTCATAAAAACCAATAAAAATTTTGATGATTTCTCGGAAAAAAAATGATGATGTTTGACAATGGAATTTTACCAGAAATATCCGCGAAATGACGCGCGAGATTATTCTAGTGGCCGTCCATGTATCTATGGTAATAATGAGATATTTGGTATGGATTTTAGGATGCGTTCGAATTAGAAAATAATAATACTGTGCGCTCCGGGAGCAAGCCGCCAATATTGGTTGTTACGTAGTCAACGGTGTTCTGATGTGCAACCAAATTTGGTCGTTACGTAGCCGAAGGGTTAGCTAAATAGCTGTTTGATTTTGTACTCGGATTCATTTTGGACGATATCAAACCGATATTTTATATTTAGCGACAATATTTATAAATTTTTCCTCAAATTCATTTTATTAAAAACCATGTGGTATTACTATGCAAATAGAGCTGTCAACTACAACGGGCGAACCCGTCACCTCAGGAAGTTTTAACGATTGGTCGTTCTATCTCCCGTGAAGTGAACGCAGAAAACTTGGACTGCTATGCAGTTCGGCGACACCACTGGTTCGTGAGCGGTACTGCGGTCCGCGGCCACGGCACAGAGCAGCGGCACTGGCGCCGTGGCGACAGTGGCGCCATCTATTGAATGCTTACCATTGATATGAATTGAAACCAGTAAAGCAGTCTGCAGTCTGCAGTTGCGATTGTACCTTTAATGTCAAGCATTGGTAGAAGGAGGGGAAGTTATCGAATGTCACACCAAGGTCTTTCAGTTCGGTGATGCGTCTAATTCTTTCCCTTGTAAAATATTACTACCCATTATGTTATGTTTCAGATACTGTACTTGCCCTCATTGCCAAAGATTATTCACATCGGAACGCACTCTCATGATACACATCGGTCGGACTCACAGTAAGGGTGACCTAAAGCCACGCAAATGGGGGTAAGCCTATATTATTATGTATATTATGTAATAAATTATGTACAAATAATTATGCAGTGAAAAAGTCCTAGGCAATCGGCAATTCACATGGCAATTCTTTTAGTAGAATAATTTAAATGCAATATATTATTATAAAATCCAAAAGCAAAGCTGATTGTGACCTTTGTACAAAAATGGAATTTCAAATTTATAACTTACAATACACACAAAAGGGACAACTCATTACACCCTCCTAAGTCTATATATAAGTGAGTTCATCTATCTTCTTGCTGTTTGTAAGGATTTTGATTCTTAAAGCTTGCACTTCAGTGAACCTGTCATGTTTGGGGTCATCAGATGTGTCAAATATCGTTTTTAGAATTCTGTCTTTTTAACAGCCATTGTGTTTAGAATTCTGTCTTTTTAACAGCCCTTCAGTGAAGGCCAAACATTATTATTTTTTTATAATGAGCAAGCAGCAAATTACTAATACATCCATAGCTGAAGTGCAGTGTATTTGGTCTCCGTTACTTTTCAATTGAGGACACCAGGGGAAGAACGATGAATGTACCATTTTTCTTTATTTTAAACTGAGTATGAGGAAATGTGCGTTGTACCCATAAGAAAATTATGGCAAAATCGAATAGGAAATATTGATGATGGAAATAGGAAATATTATGGCAAAAATGGACATTTTTGAAATAGCATGTTGGGGAAAAACGATGAGAATCGAATCGATTGTGGGGAATACTGATGTATTATATACACATATTATAATGTTCTTAAACAATAATATCAACCCTAACTAAATATGACGTCAAATAATACTAAAATAACATATGACTCCTGACCATGAACAACTTTGTATCCTTGCCTCAAATCTTTAAAGTCGTTTTTCTCAGTTACACAAAAACATAACCCTCATCGTTCTTCCCCTGATGTCCTCAATTATTTATTTATCAAAAATGTTTTCAAACTTATTGACAGTTGAAAGGTTATTCCGTTGGTAAACCATGCAATTGGAGACGAAGCGCTTCTTAGGGATAGCGCGCACGGGTGACTTTTGTCACGGTGACTGTTTCGTCACTCTTATCAAGTCCATAGATAAGTTGGAAATCCGCACATGTTACGGCGAGACAACCGGGTGTCATTTTTGTCCGCCGATCGGTGAACAAGCCCATAAAATAACTGTCCCCCGCTGTCACCCCACCGCTAGGTTTCAATATGGTGATAAAATTGGTGACCACACATGGTGAAACAATTGTCACTCTCCGCGTTGTCCTCCATTTGCATTCCGACTATCGACACCATAGAAAAAAAATAGTGTCAATGTCTTCGCAAAATGTGACTGTGCATGAAGACAATATTGATAATGATATGCTTATAGACAAGGTGGAAAAAAGACCAGCACTTTTCGAAAAAAAAAATAGTCATCAAACAGTGAAGAGACATAGTACAATGAGTTTAAAAGTCATTCTTCGTGCATTCGAAACAGTGACATTATATTAGGAGTATAACTTAATTTTTACAGATTTTAAATTTATTTAACATTAAAAAATAGAGAATAACAATTTTAATCATGGAAATTATGTCCATCTTGTTTTGGCGTCGATGTACTGGGTTGCCCGGGATATACCACAATTTTTAACCTTTGGTATTTTCCTAAGAAAGATACGTTTAAACTCCCGTCACAAATTTCCACAAGAAGTCTTTGTTTGTTGCCGGGCAAGCAGTGAAAGGCATTGTTCAAACATTGACCTAGATTGTGTTCGGTCGTTATACGTGGAATCCAATGTCCAAGCTTTAGGATTTTTTCCTATTTGGTGCAAACGCAGTAGCTCTTTTGGTGACTCCTAACTGAGCTGTAAGCTCTTGGTGCGTTTGCGCCGAGTCTTCAACCAGCAGAGCATGCAATTCCGCATCATCAAACTATCGAGTCTGTCCGGGGCGCGGTTGGATATAAAGATCAAATCACCACTTCTAAAACCTTTGTACCAATAATTAAACGTTTAATAGGACATAACGTCAGCACCAAGAACACTACAAAATGATTCCCGTGCTTTAGAAGTATTTTGCCTTGTTGGAATTCGTATAAAATGCAGTGTCAAATATGCAGTTTATCAGTTGCTAATGTGAACTCTGATATTCTGAGAGGTTATGTAACTCGCGTAGACTTGTTTGGTGTTCTGTAACCTTGTGTCCACTCCTTTTAAAACCGCAATGGAATACGAACATATTTCAATTTTAAATATAATTTTAAGCTCGAAGAAAAAATCTGTAAAAATTAAGTTATACGCCTAATAATAAAAACGTAAGTGGTAATATTTGAGTCATGAGCGACGCTTTGAACTTAGCGTCTTCAATGCAGTGACGGATATAGTCATAAATTAAGGATAGCCAGCCTCTTTTTCTATTAAATCCATTAAAAAATATTATGCTCCAATGGGTACACTTTTTTTAAAACAGTATTAAATTATTTTTTCTTACACTAAATATAAAGGATTAGAAATAGACTAGTTGCCATAGACAATCATAAATTTAATGTCGTTTTATAATGGGTGATATAGTACGAGAAGAATCGGGTAGATGCCAGCAAGTGTTTTTTTTTTAACTGGCGAAATGTTCACACTATTCTGATTGGTTGATTTGTTAGGTTACAGGATTTAAATATACAGAAATTTGCAAGAAATGGCAGTTTAGTTGTACCGCTATAGAAGGAATATAGCGTATAAATTTTTAGTGGTAAAATAATTTATGTAAAACCATCATGAGTACCAACTGTTAATACTGGTAATACTGATATTTTTCCAATACATTTTGAGCATTTGAGACTACAAAATTTAAGCCCGATTTTCAGATGGTATTCCAGGGTTCTCATACATATTTCATATTTCATACTGATGTGGATGTAATTTATATTATGTAACGTTATTGCTATTTTTTATAGAAACCCAGTCACCACAGCTCAAAAGCCGAATTCAAGTCAACCTTCGACAAAAAAAAAATACAGCTGCGCTGAATGCGGTCGCGTCTTCCAAATGAAATATTACCTTAAGCGCCATATCAGAAACCACGCCGAGTTCCAGTGCAAATATTGCCCAAACACCTACATCGACAAGAGTCGGTTCATCCAACACGTCAACACCCACTCCAGTCACCGCCCATACAAATGCTCCGTTTGTTCAAAATCGTTCAAATCAACGAAGCAGCTCAGCGATCACTCAGAGACCCATCGGGCCTGGCGTCCGTTCACCTGCAACAAGTGCGGAAAAGGATTTTTGACACAGTTAAAACTGCAACAGCACGTCAACATTCACACGGGTGAAAAGCCGTACACTTGCGACATCTGTCGGAGGAATTTTACAAATTTGCCCAATTTATTAAAACACAAGAGGCGCCGCCACCCAATTGATCCGGAAACCGGTAAGCCCGCGTCGACGCCGCAACCGGCCACAAACGTCACGGCATTCATTTGCGACATATGCGATACGAAATTTGTGAAAAACAAGTATCTATTGCATCACAAGCGAACGGTTAATTGCCGTAAGGACACACACGACAAACCGTTCATTTGCCAGACGTGCAAGAAGGGATTTAATAGACGCTGCAATCTGAGAATGCACATGAAGCGACATCCCCAATGCGACGTGCCGCCGAAATCAGCTGATTTATTTAACTATTTTACAGTGTTAAAATACCCGGACGGAAAAGTTTTTTACCTTTGCAATATATGCCTCAAACAATATCTGAATAAATCAACTGTGAAGATGCATCTAAAAAAGCATGTAGAGAGGGCTGAGGATCTCAATTGCGATCTATCCAATTTACTTCCGGAAACATGCTCCGTCCCAGACGATTTACTAGAGATACTACAGAACGATATAAATGAAGATTTGGACAATAGCATCACAAATGCTCCCCCGGATTCCGGCATCGCTGATATCTCGTCGTCATTCCTCACAGACCTCGAATTGTATGAATTGAATCTATTGAAAGATGTGACCGATGTAAACCCCCAACTCGCACATGTAACCGACGGCGCTCTCGACGATTGCGTTTTGAGCGTGCCTCTATCGACTGTCCTTCCTGATGCGATGGATGAAGCAGAAGACCCAATTTTGGCCGACGAACCGCTGTCGGACATGATCGACAGCGTCACTGATCTGCTCGAAAATGACCCTTACTTGACCAGCGTCGCCGAATTTTTCAACAATTACGACGGAACAATCTAAAAATTCATCGTCACCGCTTTATTTACTCGAATTATCGGTGATATTAATATATTTGTAATAATACAACATCGTTGATACTTCAATATATTACATGCGCTCAGTCAAAGACATAAAAACAAGCTATTAAAAGTGAGTGTTCGCTCATTGGCATATTACTTTTCGATATAATAATGTATTGTATTATCAGCGGCGATAATTTTAAAAACCTAAATTGCCAAAACATATCTTTAAGAATATTTTTACAAGCGAGTACAAATTCAATGTTTAGCTGCAACGTTTGTACACGTAAGGCCCCGAATATTTATAATAATATATCAATGTGATAATATTATATTGAGATGAGGTGATATTTTTGTTACGTTATTTACTGAAAGACTTTTAATATTAATGTTACAATCTCTAGTCCTAGAGAAGTCCAACAAATTCCAAGTAACTTTATTACCTCTGTCTTACATATAATAATATTCCAAAATATCGCTTTCTAAGCGATATTATAATCCAAATATAATAAGCGATATTACAGTCTGGCCATTAACCCCTGGATGACCATTACCGCCGATTAGCGGTTTTTCAGCTGTGACGACTTACGGCCACATATGTCCGTATTTATACAATTATATGTGAAAAAAGTCACCTTCACTGAATAAGCCACCGTTATACATTAGTATGGGTCAGTGTTGGGTCAATCAATGGAATATTTTAATCGACTAATCAATCACGATTGATTTAGTCGCGACTAACCTTAATCACAGTTGAAGTAATCGCGACTAAATCTATTAGTCGTCAGTCATCAATCGTCAATCGCGACTAACTTGCTTTTTAGATACCACCCTTTCATTCTCGTCGGTCGGTCGTTCGGTCGCGTTCGCGGTCGCGGTTGCATTCGCGGTCACGTTTGCGGTCGCGTTTGCTGGCCGCACCGGCCACACCGACCGACGAAAAAACCAAAACTGAAGTTGACAGCTGTCGAGAAAATCAATCGCAAACATTTAATCGTCAGTCGCGACTAACGACTGAAACTAATCAATCGTTAGTCGCCGATTGACGATTAAACAAATCAATCGTTAGTCGTCAATCGCGATTAACATATTCAATCGTCAATCGACTAAATTATGCCCAACACTGGTATGGGTATACCAAAACCCCCTACAAACAAATTTTCGAGGATCAAAACATGATGTCATGAGTTTCATTCCCATGGCTGGCTCTCGAGTAGAAATCAATTCGACGTAGGGGGAAAATATTTTGATGTGGCAACACTAATTACAGATGACATCTTGATGAACCCTTATGACAGATGTTTTTTTTCCTCTAAGTTCAGTTTATGAAATTGCGTTCATTTTGTCATTAATTCTTGTTATTATTCTTTCCATATTCTTTTGCGTTAAAATTGAACAAAACTATTTGAAGCGGAGCTAGAGAAGTCGTTTTCAGTGTCTCAAACTGCACTCCCAGGTACATTTTGAGATTTTGTTTTGTTTGAAATTTCTTTTAGTTTAACCCATAAATTTTTGGTACTTACCTGTCTCAATCATAGTCAAAATTAATGATCAATTAAGGGAAGCACGACTTACAATTTTTCTTTTTTCTTTTAAGCTCACAATAATTCAAACGTCGATGTTACATGATAGAATCAGTAAAGGAGCAGAAACACTAGTTTGAGTACATCCTCTGTCGGAGACGGTACTGAGACATATCCCTAGATTATTTAGTCTTACTATTCTCACATTACTGTGTTGCAATATATTTTCCCAAAACGTAGGATTGTACTCTTTCTGGCCAGACTGTATATTCCAAATATAATAAGCGATATTATATCGCTTTCCAAGCGATACTATTAATATTCCAAAATATTGCTTAGGGTTGGATCTTAATGTGAGTTAGTCCTGGGCATCTCATTGGTAATTTCTTACACCGTTTACCAAATATTTTCAATAGTTTGTAATTTTTATAGAGCCCAGGACTAGCGTGGATTTTATGAATGGGAAGAACCCATTTTCTGTGTTCAGGGCTGTGAAAGTAGGATAGGTATGTTTAAGATTGTGTTCAATTTGTGTTTAGGGAAATCCTTAATACCGAATTGTATTGATTGCGGGTTTCACACTGTCAGGTATTTTACACAAAATGATTCATATGGATTCTTCACTTATCAGTTATTTAGGCATAACTTGGTAATAGCATTGATTATATGGAGTATTAGATTGCTCAGTCCTATACTGATTTTCGGTAGTCGCAATGAAACACAGGGTGTAGATGGCGTTTATGACAGCCCTCCGTCCAGATAGAATTCTTTACTCCCTATCTCGGAAGATGGTAAAATTAACTGTTCCATAAGAATCAAATATCCTACAAGACGAGTACAAATAAATAAATACCATGATCTCGCAAATGTTTTCACCCGGAACGGCTTCACTGTTCGCGGTGGAAGTTAGCACTCGTGGACTGCCAGCCAGATCTCTATTACATCTCTTTAAAGATCTTGGTCTCTCCAGGATAAAGATCAACTACTGAATGAAATAAAAAATATCGAACTGCAATTTCCGCATCTCAAATCCTATGGCTTCGAAGAGGGAGTGAATGGATGTTAAGGTGGACGCTCACATGAAGACAGTTGTCCTAAATCTACCACAGGCGGTCGTTAGTCCGTAGTCCACCGCTCATCCCCCCCAAAAGTATAATAATTATGATAAGCCCGATTCCGGTCGGTGAAATCCATGACGGCTCCATTTGTATCTATTTAAACGTCGATTTTGCGCCCTTTAATCTTCATATGTAAAAATCCAAGCTGCGTATGTTTGTGCTTGCCTCAAAGAGTAGTCGGTCGATTGACTTGAAATTTCGACACTACTTTGCATACGAATATGCGCAACGAAAGTCGTCCTGCACCGGTAAAATCTTCGATGCGCTTTGACATCCCTCCATTTCCCATTTATTTCATATCAGACTGAGCCACAGTGAAGCGTGGCCGGGTTTTGCTAGTTATATATTAAAAAATCAGCCTGCGTATGTTTGTGCTCGCAAGAATTGAAAAATAGTCACACTGAGCCACAGCGAAGCGCGACCGGGTTTAGCTAGTGTTCAATAAACCAATACATGGCCAATAGATGGTATTCAAAACACACCGATGCGGCATTTTATTACATCTCTCAGATTAAAATATTAATATTATAATAACTCTTATTAAATGTAATATTATTAATATAAAAATGTCAATTTTTCAATTAGGGAAACAAAAATTAAACCCAGTAAATCAACCTCCGATTAATCAAGAATTTGGATGTTTGTTCATATCATATACATCCCCGATTGGCTGGGTATTCTCAGATTTTAGGAAACGACTGCCTCGACCAACCGGAAGGTTTCGTCAAGGAGCGATACATTGGGAGTCTAATCCAATGGACGTGAATAGCGCGACTACGGAATAGCTGCTATGCTAGAAAAAGTTTCTTTATGATGGTTATCGATATCGTCAGTTATCGTTTGCACAACTTTAGTGTTCTGGAAAAAGTGTTTACCTGTTTGAAATGTCCATAAAATGATCTTTATATAGTTATTTTTTATACTAATCCTGATATACAATGACAATATTAATTTATGACATTCCAACACTTAAAGCTGACTTCACTTCTCGTTTATTCAATATACTGATACACCATATTCCGACAAAAGGAAGTCAAAATATTAACAAATAATCATAATTATCATCTCTCGAAATCCCAAAATATGGAAACGTCGAGACTGACGACTCTTGCTTTATTAAATAAAAATAGTGCTGTCTGTATTTCGAGCAGTATTACCTCCCTTAAGTAAAATGAAGATAGATAGCACTAATAAATGCACATTATTATCGTTATCATTGGTTAAATAATGGGTTTTTATAATATACCATATATTTTTTTTAAACTGTTGTCA
Source organism: Micropterix aruncella (assembly GCA_944548615.1). Lineage (NCBI taxonomy): Eukaryota > Metazoa > Arthropoda > Insecta > Lepidoptera > Micropterigidae > Micropterix > Micropterix aruncella. The sequence goes on along the minus strand of OX155959.1, from coordinate 25,713,184 downwards.
ATGTTATTATAGACGGCCAAATAAATTACTATTAGTTGGCCGACGATGCTATCTGCGCCACTTGCATGTCGTCGACGCAAAACGGTTGCCAAAACGCAGTATGGGACAGTAATCTAATACCCTTTTATAAAACAATGGTAATAGTTTCAGAATATAAATGTAGCTTTTGATTTGATTTTTGTTATGTACAAAATATGTAATGAAAGTACAAAATAGTGTGAAAGAGGATGAATGCGGCAATGTTTTTTATTTTGATGCGTCAATTGTATTTGCGAAGGTTGTGAAGTTTTTCGTGGACCTGTAAATATCTTGCATGTTTTTTGTATCGGTATGTTTTTTTTTAAAGTTAAGTTGGGACCTGAGATAGCATGTAGGGCATCGAAACAAAGAAAATATTTTGTTTAATGTTACACTTTAAAGTAGTCGTAACCCCAAAACAATATACCTAGCTAATAATTAAGTATTAATGCATGAATACCTCACGAATACCTCAAAGTAAAGAAGATACCTCATATTATACCTATATTATACACTACAAATCTGTTGTATAAGTCGGTGTTAGAGAAACGGTTTTAAAATTTAAGCTTGTATTGTACATATTTCTGAAGGTACGTCTGGAGATCGTGTCGTACGACTGCATGTCATGCAATGTGACGTAATTGATTATGAATTTGGATGCCAAGAGATATTGCAGGAATCCGGCCTGGAGATTGAGTCACACGTGAAACGCATAGACTTTACAGCCACTGTTCAAGATTATAGATTGGCAATGGCGATATGGATTTTTTGGCACAGTGATCTAAGCAGCCGTATTGCAAGAAGCGGTATTCATATATAACACGAGGCAGTATTTTTTAAATTCATTGGCCACTGAAGAAGTAGTCTCTAGTAGTACTCAATGTAGGCAGCTAACGGTTCTGTGCAGCTTGGGCTATATGACCTGCTTGTTACCTAGGGTCGGCTCAACTCACGGTCAACTCCCATCCGGTAGCCTTCTTGAAGAGCGACGAACCTGGAAAGGACACCCCTGTCACGACTGTGTCGGAAACAGATGGGATTGGAACCTCAAGCGCTGCTGCGCCTGGTTGTTGACCTGATGTCAGCTACTCTTGAAACGACCTGTTGTCCACCCGATCCCAAGTGAAATTGACGGGCGAAAGGCGCCATGGTCCACGATAAATTCGAACTGAATTACCGCTTACATCAAGTAAAGGCTGCACAAGCGACTTCGTACCTGCGACCAGGCTAGGGGATGGAGAAATTCAGTCAAATCTGGTAGTGATGGTGTGAGGTCGTCATGGCGATGGATTCACTTCCCAGTCACTCGCGGTAAGGTGTTGGGCTCTCACTGGGCATTTGGGCGTAGTTAGACGGTGGACTGTCTTGTTCATAAGTCTCTGCGTTCACCCCATGGTTGAAAGAATGATCTTTATAACTTCCTGGGGTGGCGGATTCGCCTATAGTAGTTGACAACTCTAAAGTACTCAATGTAGGTAACAGACACCGTTTCAGGCGATATTTTAACAAAAGTCGATTAATTTGTTTATCTTTTTTTTAATTATTCAATATATTATCATTGGCCTACAAAGTAGGCGAGCAAAGGGGGGAGGGGGAATTGTTTAACCCTTCAAGCCCCGCGACTTCGATATCGAAGTCAACTTAACGCGTCCAGGAAAAGTGATTTGATTGGGTTTTTCGTGTCATTCCGTATGCAGTTGTATTTTATTTAAATGCACGATGATACAAATATCGTGCATTTAAATAAAATACAACTGAATACGGAATGACACGAAAAACCCAATCAAATCACTTTTCCTGGACGCGTTCAGTTGACTTCGATATAGAAGTCGCGGGGCTTGAAGGGTTAAGAGTATCGGTTTTCATGAAATTAGGCTACGAGTTATTCTTGAAATCCATGTGTCGCATCGCATCCCATTCATCGAAATACTGGACGCAAACGTATGGTGAAAGCGTCTCGCTCTACTTCTTCTTCATCAGCGCGCATTCGCCCACCGTTGGGCATACGCCTCTCCAATCACTCTCCATCCGGATCAGTTGTCCATTTCCCTCATCCAGACAGGTCCAGCTGTCTCCTTGATGTCATAAGGTTGTACTGTTCATCAAGATTGGAGGTATTTAGCCCGATCGGCCACACGTCTTGGCGAGCTCCACACTTTCAGGAAAATATTTCCATTTCCTAGGCTTGTGGCAACCTGGTCGGGTTACTTAACTGCCGAATTACACTATATTCACTAAATTTATTATTTAATTATTATTTATTGTTGAGAAAATTTCAATATATGTTGACACTTAGAATTTAAATATCGAATTGTTATTATTCTCGCTCTCGCTCTCTACTTCCCTCCAACCCTCGCACATCGCATGCCTTTACTGCAAGCGTCTACGCAATGAAAGACCGCTCCCATACAAGCAGTGACATCGCTTATGCTACGACAGACCACAACAACGCAGGACATCAGTCACAGTGGCACGCGTCCACGTCCCGCCAACCCAGCGCATACTGCATGTAGCAGACGCATCGACTTATTGAGCGATCGCTCCCGTACAGAACAGTGCAGTCGCACGATGCAATCTCCAGAATGTACCTTAAACTGTTACCCATGTCATTTTATGAATAGAATATAGAAATAATCATTATACATTGAACTCGTGGATTCCTTGCTCGAAACATTGATATTTGAATGTAATATTACCAAAAATTGCTCTCCATATGTAAACGGAAGTAGCATGGTCCGCTCCACTAACGGAACCATAACCAAGTTAAATATATTCACATTCAACTATGTTTTTTTTATTATTATGATTACTATCGAAAAATTAGAATTGCATGTTTATAATTGAAATGTACGCTATCATAAGGAATCACTGTGATAGGTACTTTTTAAAATAAATATATGAATTTTATTTTGGTGTTTTTTTTTCAAATATCCTCGCAATGAGCAGCAATACATCATTGACTTACACGTTTTCCTTATTTTTTAACCCTTCGGCTACGAAACGACTAAATTTGGTTGCACATCAGAACACCGTTGACTACTTAACGACCAATATTGGCGGCTTGCTCCCGGAGCGCAGAGTAATATTAGTTTCTAATTCGAACGCATCTTAAAATCCAAACCAAATATCTCATTACTACCATAGATACATAGATGGCCGCTAGAATAATTTCGCGCGTCATTTCGCGGATATTTCTGGTAAAATTCCATTGTCAAACATCATTTTTTTTTTTTTCGAGAAATCAAAATTTTTATTGGTTTTTTAGTTTAAGTTTAATTGGAAATAAGCAAAACGAAATATTGCATTTGATAGAGAATCTAATAAAAATCACGATAGTATTTACAATTTCTAAATAGGGTTCCGTATTTTTCCGTAAGACAAGTACAAGTTAGAAATGCGAGTTTTTTTCACTTTTACGACTTTCTCATATTTATTCATTCTGGCTGTTCCTTACTGGAATCAGCCAGAATGGCACTGGTCTGGGGTATGGCAGTACAACCACGAGCGACGTGGACTTGAAGAAGTCTCTTTTGCGGGGAGATTACGACAGCAAGAGTATGGCTCATGCTATTGGCCTTCAATGCCAGAATGATTGGACAACAATTGGGGACTTTTGCATTCCGCCTCCAATGCACTGGAAGGTAATGCTCTATGACTGGACGCCAGAGATGCTGAAATTTTATTTGAATGCCTTTCAGCATACACTTCCAGACCCCAGTAACCTCGCTCGTTGGAGCTTTGCCGAGGATAGTTCTTGTCCCCTCTGTAGCAATACCCCTTGCACAGCTAGACACATTCTAGCTGGCTGCAAGGTGGCCTTAGATCAAGGACGGTACACTTACCGCCATGACAAAGTTCTCGCTGTTATTCGCGAGGTAATTAGTCTCTCAGTGGCTCGTGCCAACAAGGGTTTGACAGTATCCTCCAAACCCCCAATACAGTTTGTGCGGGATGGCTCTAAAGGCAAAAAACATTTAACTACAAAACCTTTCTCAATAATCGAGAAAGCTACAGATTGGATTCTGGAGGTTGATTCGGTCTCTAAGCAGTATAAATTCCCTGAAAGTCTCGGATGCACAGCCCTCCGTCCAGATATAACTCTTTACTCTCTATCTCGGAAGGTGGCTCTTATTGTAGAATTAACTGTTCCATGGGAATCAAATATCCCAAAAGACCACGAGTACAAATTAAATAAATACCATGATCTTGCAAATGCCGTAACCCGGAACGGCTTCACTGTTCACCTTCACGCGGTGGAAGTTGGCGCTCGTGGCCTGCCAGCTAAATCTCTATTTCACCTCTTTAAAGATCTTGGCCTTTCCAGAAAAATAATCAACTCTTTCTTAGAAAAATTATCTAAAACTGCGATTTGCGCATCTCAAATTCTATGGCTTCGAAGGGGGAGTGAATGGGTGGCAAGGTGAACGCTCACATGTGGCAAGACAGCTGTCCTAAACCTACCACAGCCGGTTCGTAAGTCCGGAATCCACTGCTCACCCCCCAGAAGTGTAAAAAATAGTATTATGATGGGCCCGACTCCGGTCGGTGAATTCCATGGCAGCTCCGTTTGTATTTATTTATTATCTAATTGTTTAACAAAATGAGATTCCAATATTCTATATTCTAAATTTCAATGCGATCATTGTACAGTTACTCTTTTTATGATTGCTATAGTAGTTCCATAGTTATAGAACTTTTTGTCGAGAGCGGCGAGATTGCAAGAAATTCCAGGAAATTGCCGCAGTCTGCCATGAAATTATGCCGCTTTTCGAAGGGTTAAATCACATTATTTTTGCAGTAAGTAATACTACCAATTCATAATAGATGCAAAGACAGGATTTTTTCGTTTTTTTTAGGACAATAGTGTACGTCAGTGGTTCTAAAAGTGGGCGATAACGCCCCCTTGTGGGTGCCGGTGGCCTAGAGTGGGGCGGTAAGGGTCCCAGAAAAAAATGGGGGGTGTTGAAGTGGTTTAGGGGGGCTATGGCTAAATTGTAATTTCATCTACTTAATATGTTAAAATCCACGGACATTAAAATCTAGGTACCTACTACACAACATCGATTATTTAGTTCATATTTCTGCCCTGTTCAAACGTCAACACAGCAATATCATCCCATCTGGAAGAAGAACTTATAGAACTGACAATGAACGAGGAAATAAAAATCAAATTCAAAAATGGCTACCAAGAATTTTGGCTACAAAAGCAAATCTCGCAATTATACCCTCACTTATATCCCGCAATCGACCCGGATTGTGGTCGATTGTTCAACGATTTTTGATAGCATTCTCATCGTCATATTTGTGTGAACATGGATTTAGTGTTGTGGCAACCCTGCTTACTAAAAAGAGAAATCATTTGCATGTTACCGAACATGCATGGTGACTTGCGACTGTTTTTGAGTAAATTCGAACCTGATATCAATAAACTTGTTAAAAATCATCAGATTCATCCGTCACATTAGGTTAGTTTAAAAATTAAAATTGATTATGTTTGTTTTAATTTAAATAAATTATACTCTTAATATTATAAAGTTGTGTTTTAATTGCTCTCACTGGTAAAAAAGTCTCGTTTTGAATTAAAGTAATAAACGTCATTGTGGTTTTAAGGATGTTGTAAAGTAAAAAAATTGGAGGGGTGCTGAAAATAATTGATTTTCAAAGTGGGCGGTAGACGAAATAAGCTTAAGAACCTCTGGTGTAGGTTATGGCTGTCTAACTGTTAGTGCCCCAAGGTCCGCTTTTTAAAAAAAATCAGTTTGGAGGGCCCGCATTATAAAATACTTCGTATGCAATTTTATTAGTGAGTTTTAATAGGTATGGTATACAAAGAAAAAACACGTTTGTAATATTATTTTAATTTATTCAAAAAATTACAAAAAAAGATGTAAGAAATTTGAGGATGTTGGTTTTCATCAACTAATGCATCAATATTAACTAGTATATGTTGTTGATAAACAAAGCAACTGAGTACTGACTTATTAGGGAGGGAAATCTGTCGCTGAAAACTGAAAACTTCGCTGCAACCTTCTATCCGTCGCCAGTGGCGTAACGTTTTTTTATTTGTATTTTATCATATATGAAAGAATTTCGTATTTGAGTGTAATTTATACATTTAGAGGCCCGCTCCGCGGGCCGCAAAAAGTGAGGCCTCATGTTGGACAGCCCTAATGTAGGTTATGGTAGCCGGTAATACCTCCCGTATCAAAATTGGATTCACCAGGCCAAAGAATTCATCCAAAAACATAGAATCTTCCAGGTCAACAATGATCTTCCAGGTCAGCACTAGTTCTTGTACCAACATATAGTTCTTGTAGGGATGCTAGTGGTTTGACCGAACTTCCCACCGTGATACACCAATATATAGCTACTACGTTGGTGCTAGGCTGGCTTATTTACATTGAATAAGTTACTGTCTTTAAATTAAAAACGAGTCAGCGCTGACCCAGTACTGCCATCGTGTAAATCATTTTCAAGTCAGTACAGCGCTGTCGCTCCAGTGCTGACTTCAATATTCCCACTATATATTGTAACGTCAGCTAGCTCCCTCACCACTTTCCCCACTGTCTATACGCCGAAGTCAGTAGTTGGTCAGTCGCTGGCAATGCGTTGAAGGGTGATGTCGCCTCATGTGAAAAATTGTTACTAGCCAAAATTACGCATTTTTCCCCACTTACTTTAATAACGTGCCTACACCCTAAAGCATTACCTACGACTTATTGACTGCGTGTAGTCAGTTCTCTCAGTTCTGAGTCAGTTCTCAGCGCCAGCACTGACACCTGTATCTGACTTAACCGAAATCTACAATAATAATCTTCGGAAAACATCCTTAAAATTTTGTCTTCAACTGGGTAGCTGATTATCAAACGTTGTACGGAGTCAGTTTCAGCGATATGTAGATTAGAAACTCCTTTGTTTAGAAACTGACGTTGACATTCACAAAGCGATTCTGCAGCATTTCCATTGCAGTATCCATACATAACCACGATGTCATCCAAGGATGTATGGGTGGACACAGGGGATGCGCCCCCCCTCAAATTTTTTGAGTAAAAAATAAAGTGGAGAAAAAATTGAGATTCAGGGAGAATCCGCAACTTAAGTATCTAGTGTCAGGCATGTATCCAGGAGGGGGGCAAAGTTGGGAGGAAATCTGGTGTATTTTCGTTTCATTGTACGGGCAAATTCAAGTTTGGTGAGTGCCACATACATTGTTTCAATGAATGTCGTCTCGTCGCCCCCCCCTCCCCCCCCGAAACCGAAGTCTGGATACGTGCCTGATGTCAGCGTATTCTCTTTTAGAGTACATAGCCATTGAACAGTCTACGATTTGTTCACAAAACTGGTAGAGTTCACAGATTGCCAATGTCAACTTTTCAATGTCAGGCAACTTTTCAATGTCATACTGAACTCTGGTCGACTGCCTCCAGCCTTTAAAAAATCAAAGATCGTGGCCATACCAAAACGTGGAAAACCGAATAACAAAGTTGAAAGTTACCGCCCCATAGCTACTAAGCGTATCTTTCAAGCTATTCGAAGGAGTCCTGATTAATCGTCTCACAATCCTGGAAAAATCATTTCCAGTGGAGCAAGCTGGATTTCGTTCAGGACGAAGCTGCTGCAACCAGCTCTTAGCCCTCACTTCTTACATCGAGAACGGTTACCAGAAAAACATGAAGACTGCGGCCGCTTTTGTCGATTTGTTGGCAGCGTAACTAGGCAGCGTATGACACTGTGTAGTGTGTGGTGAAAGGCACTCATCCATAAGTTCCTCAACGTCGTTCAATGAAATGAAATTATTTATTTTTTCTAATAATGTTGTATGGCTTTAAATGGGTAATGTAATTTGAGTGAAGTTTAATGATAATCATAAAATTCCTATTAATTATGTTAATGCAATGCATAGATTATAATTGAATGTGTTAATGCGATAAATTAGTAATTGAATCTATTGCATAATACATTTTTTTGTCATATAAAAATTAAATATAAAAATATATAATAATAAAATATATGTCATATAAAAAAAGCCGAAAGAATATTGATCGGAAATTTTTGCAATGTGTTTTTTCACATTATGGCAATTTTTAAAGAAATTGTGCGTCAATTTGAAGGCACAAATGTGAATGTATACAGATTTTTTAACAGTTTGAAATAAAAGATAATCCAATGAATTAAAAATGCGTTTTTTGCCATAGCTTAATTTTCGAAAAATTGGATTTTGAGCCCCACTGGGACAAATAAAACAATTTCCAGATGGAAGTCTGTCTGGTGTGTGTCTGTCTCTGTGTCTGTTTGTATTCTTCCGCGATAGCGCTCATATATAAGCGACACAAATATTTTTTAAACTCCGCCGTATTTAAGAAAATACTAGGTCATATTGAAAAAATACCATTTTAATACAACGGAAAATACTACAAATATAGGATGGACGGAAACACTACAAAATACTACGAAAATACTACTAAAAGACTACAAATATCATTTGCGATTTTAATCGAACACATTCACTATCTTGGGGGGGGGGGTTTGGCGCGCGGGGGCGGATGTTGAATGGGGTTGGCGGGAGCGAAGAGGGCTTGTCTACTTACCGGAAAAGTCTTGGTGTGACCCAACCGATTTTTATTACATTTATTCAAACACTGATAACATGATACCATATGATACGAAAGTAGAACCTCTATTATTTATCAGGGGTCGGGACCAGGCCGGGATCCGGGAGGGATGGGAAATGGACGGATAATACAAAACAGTAGAATACTTACGATGTACACAAAAAATCAACATTTATAACAATATTATAATATAATGCCTATTTTGATGGAAGAAAGCACTCAATGCTTTGCTCTGGACATTGATTATGTAGTTGTAATAGATTTTTGCCTAGTACCACTTAAAAAAATACATCTACATTTACGTAATTATTATAATACAAAAAAGACATCAACACACACACAAACACAAAAAAGACATCAACTTTAACGTAATTATTATAATATTAGGCCCATTCTCACGAAAGAAAGCACTTCCTTGAAAGAAAGAAAGAAAGCAATCCTTTGCTCTGGATTGAAAGTTTAAAATTAAGCCAATATTTATGATATTTTGAGTTTTCCCTATAAACAACCTATACAAATTACGGCGCAATGGATTGCTTGTGACAGGATAATGAGTGTAAACCTATATTATAGTAAGAGTCAAAGTGAGAATATTCCAACGAAAATAATAATGTGCGCAATAACTAATCCATAAAAATGTCCGAGAATTTTCATGTCAATGGAAAACAACCGACACGCTGACAGAGTTGGTACATTTCTTTTGGCCTCCACATACAAGTCTTTGATGGCAATTCGCACGGATTGATCTAAAAAATAAATAATCGATAGAATTAGCTGTATAGGTGTCAAATCAAGCTGCAAAGATTTACCTTCTATCACTGTTAGCATTTTGCTGATTGTTCTTTCGGTCATTTTAAATTGTAACGGCAGCGCATCCCCAGCCGTCACAATTAACAAAAAGAAAACAATAATGTTTGCAGCGAGAATGACCATTTTCGGGTTTGAATAAATAATTATTTCGTCCTTAATCAATGTTGCAGATATTATATATGCGGTTGCCTGCATAAAGGTGACGTAAGATATTACTACTGTGAAAAAGCTTTGGATACTACTCATTCCACTTAGAATGTCACAAACGGCCAACAATTCCGAATGGATGTTTCTCAGTCTTACGAGGGTTGTGATTAATTTAGATTTCTGTTTTAAATGAAATATTTGTCCAAGTCTTTCATTTAACGATTTTACCTGCTCTTCAACAAGATTTATGTCTAAATAATGACGAATTGCTCCAAGAAATATAAAAAAGAATAATAATAACGTAACTATATTATCGATGGTTAAAAAGTTGTTTGCGTAATCCCAAATTAAAAACAGTAAATAAGGTAAAAATGCCGCCACAACAATAATAATACTAATCACTCTCAACTTATTTGATTCTATCTTCAGTATATTATCCAACTCTATTAGTTTATTGTAGAATATAATCCTTTTGCTTGAGTTAATGATCATATTTGTCAATACTGAAGTCAAAATATACGCGATGAAAAATTAACACAAGCTGAAACGTTTTTGTTACTAAAAAATATTTTACTGCCCGAATCGCATTTATACATAATATAAAAGGAGTGATAAAACTTAAAATCTTTTTTAATTTAGTTGGTTCTTGAAATTCGTATCCGTTGTGCGAAATTACCGTAAGCCCAATCGCCTTTTCTGCGTTTTTTAATGGTTTTGTGATTTTATAAACAAACGTACTTTCAACGAGCGACATTTCAATGAAATGAAATTATATGTTTTTTTCTAATAATGTCCTCAGTTGTATCGCTTGTAATAAGTAATTTTAAGGACTAACATGAAATTCCAATTAATTATATACCGCAATGTATATATAATAAACGAATATGTTAATGGAATTATTTAGTAATTGGATTGTATAATATTTTTCTTCTAATTTAAAATAATAACTGAACTTGGAATAATCTGTGTCTGTTTGTATTCTTCCGCGATAGCGCTCATATATAAGCGACACATATAATTTTTAAAGTCCGCCGTATTTAAGAAAATACTAGGTCATATTGAAAAAATACCATTTTAATACAACGGAAGATACTACAAATATAGGACGGAAACACTACAAAATACTACTATAAGTCTACAAATATTTTAAGACATACATTTGCGATTTTAATCGAACATATTCACTATCGGGGGGGGGGGGGGGATTGACGCGCGGGGGCGGTTTGGAAGTGGCTGGCGGGAGCGAAGAGGGCTTGTTTACTTACCGGAAAAGTCTTGGTGTGACCCTACCGATTTTTATTACATTTATTCAAACACTGATAACATGAAACTACAGTAGAACCTCTATCAGTAGAACTTCTGATACAGTGTAACCTCTACAGTAGAATCTCATCAGGGGTCGGGACCGGAGGTAGGGTGAAGGATGTGGGAAATGGACGGATAATACATAACAGTAGAATACCTAGTTTGATGTACACAAAAAACATCAACATTAAAAAAATATATAATGTAATACCATTGATTTTATAGTGTAAAATCAATGGTAATACCTACCTATTTTGATGAAAAAAAGCACTCCATTTTTTTGCTCTGGACATTGATTATATAGTTGTAATAAATTTTTACCTAGTACAACATAAAAAATACATCAACATTTACGTAATTATTATAATAGTACCACACAAAAAAGACATCAACTTTAAATTAATTATTATTATATATGCCCATTCTCATGAAAGAAATCACTTCCTTGAAAGAAAGAAAGAAAGCAATCCTTTGCTCTGGATTGAGAAGCTTAAAATTAAGCCAATATTTATGATATTTTGAGGTTTCTCTATATAAACAATCTATACAAATTACGGTGCAATGGATTGCTGCCGACAGGATAATACCTAAGTAGAAACCTATAGTAAGAGTTAAAGTGAGAATATTCCAACGAGAATAATAATGTGCGCAATAACTAATCCATAAAAATGTCCGAGAAGATTCATGTCAATGGAAAATTCCAACGAGAATAATAATGTGCGCAATAACTAATCCATAAAAATGTCCGAGAATTTTCATGTCAATGGAAAACAACCGACACGCTGACACAGTTGGTACATTTCTTTTGGCTTCCACATACAAATCTTTGATGGCAATTCGCACGGATTGATCTAAAAAATAAATAATCGATAGAATTAGCTGTAAAGGTGTCAAATCAAGCTGCAAAGATTTACCTTCTATCACTGTTAGCATTTTGCTGATTGTTCTTTTGGTCATTTTAAATTGTAACGGCAGCGCTTCCCCTGCCGTCACAGTTAACAAAAAGAAAACAATAATGTTTGCAGCGAGAATGACCATTTTCGGGTCTGAGTAAATAATTATTTCGTCCTTAATCAATGTTGCAGATATTATATATGCGGTTGCATTCATAAAGGTGACGTAAGATATTACTACTGTGGAAAAGCTTTGAATACTATTCATTCTATTTAGAATGTCACAAACGGCCAACAATTCCGAATGGATGTTTGTCAGTCTTACGAGGGTTGTGATTAATTTAGATTTCTGTTTTAAATGAAATATTTGTCTCAGTCTTTCATTTAACGATTTTACCTGCTCTTCAACGAGATGTATTTCTAAATAATGACGAATTGCTCCAAGAAATATAAAAAAAATTAATAATAACGTAGCAACACTATCGATGGTTAAAAAGTTGTTTGCGTAATCCCAAATTAAAAACAGTAAATAAGGTAAAAATGCCGCCAGAACAATAATAATACTAATCACTCTCAACTTATTTGATTCTATCTTCAGTATATTATCCAACTGTATTAGTTTATTGTAGAATATAATCCTTTTGCTTGAGTTAATGATCATATTTGTCAATACTGAAGTCAAAATATATGCGATGAAAATAGCTTGCGTTAAGCCTATTATAAACACAAACTGAAACGTTTTTGTTACTAAAAAATATTTTACTGCCCGAATCGCATTTATACATAATATAAAAGGAGTGATAAAACTTAAAATCTTTTTTAATTTAGTTGGTTCTTGAAATTCGTATCCGTTGTGCGAAATTACCGTAAGCCCAATCGCCTTTTCTGCGTATATTAATGGTTTTGTGATTTTATAAACAAACGTACTTTCAACGAGCGACATTTCAATGAAATAAAATTATATGTTTTTTTCTAATAATGTCCTCAGTTGTATCGCTTGTAATGAGTAATTTTGAGGACTAACATGACATTCCAATTAATTATATTACCGCAATGCATATTTAATACACGAATATGTTAATGGAATTATTTAGTAATTGGATTGTATAATATTTTTCTTCTAATTTAAAATAATAACTGAACTTGGAATAATCGGAAATAACCATATTCATGTTTTAGGTAGGTACATATTTACCCATTTGTGGGTAAGTATATTTTGAGGATAATTTTATGGCAAGATATTTTAAGGATGTAAAAAAGCACCTCAAATCAAATCAAATCACATTTATTGTCTTAAAAAACTTGTACATAGTTGTTTAGACACAATACTTAATATAGCCGCACTTCAAAATGGATAATACATGTTTCTTAAGAGACTCACCACACAATTGATAATAGCTGTATTAGATACTTAAAACTACAGTTTGAGTAGTCATGAAATATGATAATGATAATGAAATATGACAGTTACAAAAGCACCCCGATATACAAAACTTCAGATGTGTATATTTTTAATACGCCATGGATTAATGAATTGTTATTTTATTTCAATACTTTTATACACAACCACAATAAAATTAATTAGGTAATTAGTTGTTACACTCTGGGTACACTTTACATATGAAAAAACCCATTGTCTATTGAATAGAGATAGCTTGAATACTGGGCAAGGTGACAGCTTTATATTTAGCATAGGCTACTTTTTAAGGCTTTCGTGAACTGTGAGGGTGACGCAGGTTAGTAAAAAAAAAGGGTGTAAATTCTTATTAAACCGGATGGAACCGCGGGCACAGTTAGTATACTTATAAGGATATACAGACTCCTTACATATACACTACACATAATTATTACAAAAATATTTAGTTTTATATTCAAAAACCCATGGTTTAGTGTACTGAAAAACCTCAAAATATATAACAATTCTATATAACAAACCCGTTTTACTAAGATTTATGAACTATTAAAAGTTACAAAATCATCCAAATAAACAAAACGTCGATTGTGTACAACTCCAATACGCCATCGATTGATGAGTTGAACTTTTATAATATTACTTCTATACACAAGCACAATTAAATAATATATGTCTCTATTTGTTATACACCTTCCATACAAAAATGCCCATTGTCCTTTTGATCAAATAATAACGTCGAGCCGCCCGCCCCGCTAGACGAGAAACGAATCATATTGGAAAATAGCCATTTTAATACGACGTAAATACTACAAAAATGCTAGATTAGCTGTCATAATCAATCACTATCAGGGGGGGGGGGGTTGGCGCGCGGGGGCGGTGTTGGAGGGGGCTGGCGGGAGCGAAGAGGACTTGTTTACTTACCGGAAAAGTCTTGGTGTGACCCAACCGATTTTTATTACATTTATTCAAACACTGATAACATGAAACTACAGTAGAACCTCTATCAGTAGAACCTCTGATGCAGTAGAACCTCTACAGTAGAATCTCATCAGGGGTCGGGACCGGAGGTGGGAAGAAGGATATGGGAAATGGACGGATAATACAAAATAGTAGAATACCTAGTACGATGTACACAAAAAATCATCAACCTTAAAAAAAAATATAATATATTACCTATTTTGATGAAAGAAAGCACTCAATTTTTTTGCTCTGGACATTGATTATGTAGTTGTAATAGATTTTTACCTAGTACCACATAAAAAAATACATCAACATTTACGTAATTATTATAATAGTACCACACATAAAAGACATCAACTTTAAAGTAATTATTATAATATAAGGCCCATTCTCATGAAAGAAAGAAAGAAAGCAATCCTTTGCTCTGGATTGAGAAGTTTAAAATTAAGCCAATATTTATGATATTTTGAGTTTTCCCTATAAACAATCTATTGATATAAATTACGGTGCGATGGATTGCTGCCGACAGGATAATGAGTAGAAACCTATAGTAGGAGTTAAAGTGAGATTATTCCAACGAGAATAATAATGTGCGCAATAACTAATCCATAAAAATGTCCGAGAATTTTCATGTCAATAGAAAACAACCGACACGCTGACACAGTTGGTACATTTCTTTTGGCCTCCACATACAAGTCTTTGATGGCGATTCGCACGGATTGATCTAAAAAATAAATAATCGGCAGAATAAGCTGTAAAGGCGTCAAATCAAGCTGCAAAGATTTACCTTCTATCACTGTTAGCATTTTGCTGATTGTTCTTTTGGTCATTTTAAATTGTAACGGCAGCGCTTCCCCTGCCGTCACAGTTAACAAAAAGAAAACAATAATGTTTGCAGTGAGAATGACCGTTTTCGGGTGTGAATAAAAAAATATTTCGTCCTTAATCATTGTTCCAGATATTATATATGCGGTTGCGTTCATAAAGGTGACGTAAGATATTACTACTGTGAAAAAGCTTTGGATACTACTCATTCCACTTAGAATGTCACAAACGGCCAACAATTCCGAATGGATGTTTCTCAGTCTTACGAGGGTTGTGATTAATTTAGATTTCTGTTTTAAATGAAATATTTGTCTCAGTCTTTCATTTAACGATTTTACCTGCTCTTCAACGAGATATATTTCTAAATAATGACGAATTGCTCCAAGAAATATAAAAAAGAATAATAATAAGGTAGCAAGATTATCGATGGCTAAAAAGTTGTTTGCGTAATCCCAAATTAAAAACAGTAAATAAGGTAAAAATGCCGCGACAACAATAATAAGAGTTATCACTCTCAACTTATTTGATTCTATCTTCAGTATATTATCCAACTCTATTAGTTTATTGTAGAATATAATCCTTTTGCTTGAGTTAATGATCATATTTGTCAATACTGAAGTCAAAATATATACGATAAAAATAGCTTGCGTTAAGCCAGGGGTTCCCAAACTTTTCCAAGCCGTGGCACACTTAGAAAATTTTAATTTTCTCAGGGCACCCTAGTCATATAATATCTATCTGTGATAGCTATATTTCATACTTGTATGTCTATGAAGAAGAAACCAGGTAAGAATCTAATACAACTCGTATTTAAAATGAACAAGTACATTTACTGGTAGGTAAACATACGTGAAAATACAAAGAAAATGCAAATATAATTACAAAAACCTTCCACATACTCTTGAGGTGTGTGTGTTTAGTGCGACGCGTGAGCCTGCTGCTCATTGCACAATTTTTGGAATCGGGGAATAAGGCTTGATACAGCTACTCTCATTTCTGTTTCCATATTTATTTTCGAGCGATATTTGCTCTTTATAACAGCAACCGCTGAAAATTCAGCTTCGCACAGATATGAAGTCGCAAAGGGAATGAGGACCCTTACAGCTTTTGCACTTAGAATCGGATACTCATTTTCGACTGATACCCAAAACTCCGTCAAATCCGAACAAGCGTATTTTGTTTTTAGTCTGTTGTCGCTCGAGAGGTCTATTAGATTTTTTTCTTCTTGCGTAGTAAAATCTTGTGGAGCTTGAGCACGGAATGGATCTTGGATCCACGCAAACTTCTCCACTTGGTCTTCTGCGAAGTACTTTACAAACTAGTTAGTTAACTGTAATAGGTGCTCTGTGAAAAGGGTCTGCAAGTTATGTGAAACCTTAGGTCCACTACGGACCATGTAGTATTGTAATATTGGAAAGCAATCTTTGCCTCCATCATCACTCATTTTTCTCTTCCACAGTTGTAGTTTTTTCCTGAATGATGAAATCTTCTCTACAAGCTTAATTATGTGCATGTTGTGGCCCTGTAGAGACAGATTTAAGACATTTAGTTTTTCGAATATGTCGCAGAAGTATGCCAGTTTCAGCAGAAAGTCTTCATCCGCGAAATTGTTGGCGTTTACATGATCATCTTCTTCCAGGAAAGTGTGAATTTCTTGTCGCAGTTCAAACGTACGAGATAGTACATTGCCACAGGAGAGCCATCGCGAGCTACAGTAGTACAAAAGGGACGTGTGCTCGGCTCCCAAATCCTCGCATAGTTTTTTGAAAAATCTTGCTTTAAGTGGCCTAGTTTTTAAGTAGTTTGCCACATTTACTACACATTCTAGGACGTGATTCAGTGGCGGACTCAGAGATTTCGATGCGAGTGCTTCTCTGTGGATGATGCAATGACAGAGCAACAGAGCATCAGGGGCTTTGCTGCGAATCAGCGCCCGTAATCCTCTGTAGCGACCAGACATTGATCGAGCACCATCAATGCACACACCGATGCACTTTGTCCACTCCAAATTAATTTCCGTCATAAACATGTCAAGGATGTCAACCAGATCTTGAGCCTTTGCACCCAGACATCAGGGGCGCCTCGCGGCACCCCTGATATCTCTCCGTGGCACCCCAGGGTGCCGCTGCACCCACTTTGGGAACCACTGCGTTAAGCCTATTATAAACACAAACTGAAACGTTTTTGTAACTAAAAAATATTTTACTGTCAGAATCGCATGTATACATAATATAAAAGAAGTGATAAAACTTAAAACCTTTTTTAATTTAGTTGGTTCTTGAAATTTGTATCCGTTGTGCGGTATTACCGTAAGCCCGATCGCCTTTTCTGCGTATATTAATGGCTTTGTGATTTTATAAACAAACGTACTTTCAACGAGCAACATTTCAATGAAATGAAATTATATGTTTTTTTCTACTAATATCCTTGGTTATATCGCTTGTAATAAGTAATTTTAAGGACTAACATGAAATTCCAATTAATTATATACCGCAATGTATATATAATAAACGAATATGTTAATGGAATTATTTAGTAATTGAATTGTATAATATTTTTCTTCTAATTTAAAATAATAACTGAACTTGGAATAATCTGTGTCTGTTTGTATTCTTCCGCGATAGCGCTCATAGGTATATAAGCGACACATATAATTTTTAAAGTCCGCCGTATTTAAGAAAATACTAAGTCATATTGAAAAAATACCAATTTAATACGACGGAAAATACTACAAATATAGGACGGAAATACTACGAAAATACTACAAATTTGCGATTTTAATTGAATACATTCACTATCATGGGGGGGGGGGGGGGTTGGCGCGCGGGGGCGGATGTTGAATGGGGTTGGCGGGAGCGAAGAGGCTTGTCTAATTACCGGAAAAGTCTTGGTGTGACCCAACCGATTTTTATTACATTTATTCAAACACTGATAACATGATACTACAGTAGAACCTCTATTATCCATCAGGGGTCGGAACCGGAGGAACGGTGAAAGATATGGGAAATGGACGGATAATACAAAACAGTAGAATACCTAGTACGATGTACACAAAAAATCATCAACATTTAAAAAAAATAATAATGTAATACCTATTTTGATGAAAGAAAGCACTCATTTTTTTACTCTGGACATTGATTATATAGTTGTAATAGATTGTCTCCTAGTACAACATAAAAAATACATCAACATTTACGTAATTATTATAATAGTACCACACAAAAAAGACATCAACTTAACGTAATTATTATAATATAATGCCCATTCTCATGTAATAAAGCACTTAATTCCTTGCTCTGGATTGAGAAGTTTAAAATTAAGCCAATATTTATGATATTTTGAGTTTTTCCTATAAACAATCCATTGATATAAATTACGGTGCGATGGATTGCTGCCGACAGGATAATGAGTAGAAACCTATAGTAGGAGTTAAAGTGAGATTATTCCAACGAGAATAATAATGTGCGCAATAACTAATCCATAAAAATGTCCGAGAATTTTCATGTCAATAGAAAACAACCGACACGCTGACACAGTTGGTACATTTCTTTTGGCCTCCACATACAAGTCTTCGATGGCAATTCGCACGGATTGATCTAAAAAATAAATAATCGATAGAATTAGCTGTATAGGTGTCAAATCAAGCTGCAAAGATTTACCTTCTATCACTGTTAGCATTTTGCTGATTGTTCTTTTGGTCATTTTAAATTGTAACGGTAGCCCTTCCCCAGCCGTCACAGTTAACAAAAAGAAAACAATAATGTTTGCAGCAAGAATGACCATTTTCGGGTCTGAATAAATAATTATTTCGTCCTTAATCAATGTTTCAGATATTATATATGCGGTTGCATTCATAAAGGTGACGTAAGATATTACTACTGTGAAAAAGCTTTGGATACTACTCATTCCACTTAGAATGTCACAAACGGCCAACAATTCCGAATGGATGTTTCTTAGTCTTACGAGGGTTGTGATTAATTTAGATTTCTGTTTTAAATGAAGTATTTGTCCAAGTCTTTTATTTACCGATTTTACCTGCTCTTTAACGAGATATATTTCTAAATAATGACGAATTGCTCTAAGAAATATAAAAAAGAATAATAACAACGTAGCAACACTATCGATGGTCAAAATGTTGTTTGCGTAATCCCAAATCAAAAGCAGTAAATAAGGTAAAAATGCCGCCACAACAATAATAATACTAATCACTCTCAACTTATTTGATTCTATCTTCAGTATATTATCCAACTCTATTAGTTTATTGTAGAATATAATTCTTTTGCTTGAGTTAATGATCATATTTGTCAATACTGAAGTCAAAATATATGCGATGAAAATAGCTTGCGTTAAGCCTACTATTAACACAAACTGAAACGTTTTTGTTACCAAAAAATATTTTGCTGTCAGAACCGCATTTATACATAATATAAAAGGAGTGATAAAACTTAAAATCTTATTTAATTTAGTTGGTTTTTGAAATTTGTATCCATTGTACGATATTACCGTAAGCCCAATCGCTTTTTCTGCGTATATTAATGGTTTTGTGACTTTATAAACAAACGTACTCTCAACGAGCGACATTTCAATGAAATTAAATTATATGTTTTTTTCTAATAATGTCCTCAGTTGTATCGCTTGTAATGAGTAATTTTAAGGACTAACATGACATTCCAATTAATTATATTACCGCAATGCATATATAATACAAGAATATTGTAATGGAATTATTTAGTAATTGGATTGTATAATATTTTTCTTCTAATTTAAAATAATAACTGAACTTGGAATAATCGGAAATAACTATATTCATGTTTTAGGTAGGTACATATTTACCCATTTGTGGGTAAGTATATTTTGAGGATAATTTTATGGCAAGATGTTTTAAGGCTGTAAAGCATCTCAAATCAAATCAAATTACATTTATTGGCTTAAAAAAACTTGTACATAGTTGTTTAGACACAATACTTAATATAGCCGCACTTCAAAATGGATAATACATGTTTCTTAAGAGACTCACCACACAATTGATAATAGCTGTATTAGATACTTAAAACTACAGTTTGAGTAGTCATGAAATATGATAATGATAATGAAATATGACAGTTACAAAAGCACCCCGATATACAAAACTTCAGATGTGTATATTTTTAATACGCCATGGATTAATGAATTGTTATTTTATTTCAATACTTTTATACACAACCACAATAAAATTAATTAAGTAAGTAATTAGTTGGTACACTCTGGGTACACTTTACATATAAAAATACCTATTATCTTTTGAATAGAGATAGCTCGAACACTGGGCAAGGAGAGTTTTATATTTAGCATAGGCTACTTTTAAGGGCTTTCGTGAATTTTGAGGGTGGCGTAGGTTAGTAAAAAACAACGGACGTAAATTCTTATTAACGCGGATGGAGCCGCGGGCACAGTTAGTATACTTATAAGGATACTAACTGTGCCCGCGGCTGAGCACCAACCGGGCGCGTCTCCAGGTGGCGGATAGGAGAACGCCCGAAGAGGGACCCCGGTTCGAGGGACACCCGAGGCCGGGTGCTCTTCGGGTAGTGGTGGCTAATACACTGTGTGTGGAAGGCCCCACCGCGGACCAACTCTCCAAGCCGAGGTGTAAGCTACCGTGCTAATGGCTGCATGGCGCAGGGAGTGTTGCGTCTCTTACGGTGCCTCCCGGATACCGGGCGTCCTCCGGGTAGTATAAGCCAAGCCCCGGTCATACGCGGCTCTGTCCGGGTGATATCGCACTACCGCGGTACTCGTGGGAACAAAAATGGAACCTACAAACAATAAAATTAACCTAATTGAAGCACTCCAGAGGGTGGCTTTGTCACAAAGCGAACAACCGGAGGCACCCAACGCGGGGGCGGGCCCATCAAAAAGCCCACCCAAAACCCGTATTCGATATAACGGCGCCGCAAGGCGTCGCTACAAAAAAATGATGAGAGAGGGGCTAACTGCAATCACCCGAGCCTCCAGTGCTAACTCTAAGCCGGAGGACGGGTCTACAGAGGGCCCTGGGGCTCCTGAACGCCCCAGACAAGGGCCAAACACCCCAAGCCCCTCCCATCAGGCGACAGGGAAAAGACCGAAAGTCTCCGACCAAGGTTCTTACGCCCAGGCCACAAAAGGACTCCTCAGGCTAGCCCTCATAATAAGGGGCTACCCTGACAAAAAACTTGAAGCCGGCGACATAGAAGCCATCCGGGACAAGATTGTTGACGCCATCATGGTAATTCCTGTTGGCACTAAAACACCATCCTTTACCGGCAGCTGGTAGAGGGACGGTGCTATCGTCTTCTCGTGCGCAGATGAGGAGACGGGGAACTGGCTCAGAAACCTTTCCACGGACTTACTCGTCCAAGGGAAATCCGTGTGTGTGTTGCCGGTCGATGAGCTGCCCAAACGCCATCGAGTGGTGGTCCACGTGGAGGAGCCCAAGTACACTGTCGAGAAAGTACTTCTACTCCTCGACAAGCAAAACCCAGGTCTGAAGACCGATAGGTGGGCCGTCGCTAGGGGGAGCACGAAGAAGGATGCCTCGAGCGTCCACTTCGCCTGTCTGGTGAGCGACTCCTCATTGGCCACTCTCAGGGCCTGCAACTTCCGACCCTACTGTGGGCTAGCACGGGCATTAGTAAGGCTGGTCGATAATAAGCCTAGGAAGGAGTCGGACGCAGTGGAGGGAACGGAGGGAGGTACATCAAAATGAACCACCTAAAAGTCCCCATAATCCAGATCAACTTGCACCACAGCAAAAGCGCCTCGGCGATATTAACCAGGAGCATGGCTGTGGCGCAGACAAGTATAGCACTAATCCACGAACCTTGGATTGTTAGGGATACTATAAGTGGATTAGGAGGTTGCGGAACCATTCATAAGGCCCAACCGACTCGGAAACTCAGGACCTGCGTGGTCACTAAGGGCGTCACAGCCACTTTTCTGCCACAACTCAGCGGCGATGACCTAACGGTCGTTTTAACAAAAATCAACTTGACAAGAGACAGGACGGTGGATCTACTCATTGGGTCAGCATACATGGCTTATGACTCCACTGACCTGCCACCGCAAGGAGATATAACCAACCTAGTGGCATATGCGAAACAACGCGGGCTCCAACTCCTTCTGGGTTGCGATGCGAACTCCCACCACGTGTGCTGGGGTAGTTCCAACATAAACCCTAGGGGGGTAAGCCTCCATGACTTTATCCTAGGCAATGAACTCACCATCCTCAACAGAGGAACAGAACCTACCTTCATAGACTCAAGAAGACAGGAGGTATTGGACATCACGATCTGCACAGAAGAAGTGGCCGACCTGGTTCAAGAGTGGAGGGTCTCAGATGAACCCTCAGGCTCGGACCATAGGCAGATCCATCTAACGCTTCGGCACTCATTGGAAATTCAGTGGGCTCGCAACCCTAGAATACCAACTGGGAAGGATTCGATAGGGACCTGGCTATCAATCTCACCACGGTTCCGAATCGATTCCACACCAAAGAGCAACTAGAAACAGCAGCAAAATCACTGTCCAATGCCGTTATAGACGCCTACGAGCAGAATTGCCCTTTGAAAAAGAAACCTCTCAAAAAAGGTCCCATGGTGGAACCCAGAGCTGACCAATCTCAGGCTTACGCTGAGAAGGTGTTTTAATAGGGCAAGAAATCACAACACTAACTCGCAACATCTTTGGGAGGAATACAAAAACGCCCGAAACGAATACAACAAGGCCATTGTTAAAGCCAAACGAAGAAGCTGGAGGGACTTTTGTGAGAGCGTGGAAACAGCTTCCGAAGCTTCCAGGCTCAACAAGATCCTCAGCTCTAACAACCGCCCCCAGCTGGGATGCCTTAAACGGCCAGAGGGGGGGGGGGCACACAAGCGACACCAAGGAAACCTTGAAGCTCCTAATGGAAATACACTTTCCGGGCTTCCAGGAATCCTCACACCCAATTGCCGCAGGGGAGAACTCCAAGAGGCTCCACAAGCCCAGGGATTGGGCCCTTGCAGCCAAGATAGTTAATCCAAAAGCAGTAGAATGGGCCGTGAGCACCTTCGACCCCTACAAATCACCTGGACCGGATGGAATATACCCAGTCCTACTTCAAAAAGGGCTAAGCCAGCTGCTGGGCCCTCTAACAAAGGTACTCAGAGCGAGCATAGCCCTCAGACACGTCCCTCATGCCTGGAGCAGCGCAAGAGTCACGTTCATTCCAAAGGCAGGCAGGAACGGCCACATCTTTGCCAAAGACTACAGACCCATTAGCCTCACCTCCTTTCTCTTGAAATCACTGGAAAGACTAGTTGACGGCTACCTGAAAACCAACCACCTAGCTCTTCAACCGCTTGCTGATGCTCAGTATGCCTATAGGGAGGGCAGATCTACGGACACTGCCCTACATCAGCTGGTGAGCACAATAGAGACACAGTTAGCGGCGAAAGGTTACGCTCTGGGAGTATTCCTGAACATCGAAGGAGCATTTGACACCACATCATATGCGAGCTGACAGCTACCATCCGCCGATTGATGTGAGCATTGTACTGCGCCCAGCGCGTACGCATATTCAGCCGAGCGACAATCAAAAGTATAGCCCTACTAGTGGTAATTGTCTATTCCGGAATGACTGGAACTTTAAAAATTGTAATTTTACTCAGTTGTACACTTTTTTTGAAAATTTTGATTGGAAATTACTATACGATTTAAGTAACGCTAACGATTGCGTTAATTATCTCTATAGTGTCATCTACAATTGTTTCGATAGCTGCATTCCAAGCAAAAAACGGACTGCATTGACCAATAGGTATATTTATCCTAAATGGTTTAATGGCGACATTATCCGTGACATTCGATCGAAGTCGTATCATCACAAGTGCTGGAAGCGGACTGGTTCTCAGTTTCACAGGGAGCTTTTCGAAACTTTACGGTGTAGAGTTAAGCACAAAATAAAAGACTCTTTCAATTTGTACATGCACAATATTGAGACGTCTATCCGAGAAGATAGTTCACGCTTTTGGGAATATGTTCGTAGTCAGCGAACTGCTGGTGGGGTACCCCAGAATGTGGTCTAAAATGAGGCTACATATTCGGGTGCTGCAGCCGCTGATGTTTTTGCGAATTACTTCTCATCAGTGTTTCTACCGAACATACCGGCCTTAGACGCTGTCGCCGCTGAAGCGACTATTATGTCGAGTGACGCAAATTCTTCATGCGTCAACGTCCACAGTGTCACTAAAGATGATATTCGGTTTGCAATACGCAAGCTGAAATCAGTCCGCACTATTGGACCTGATGGAGTTCCTCCTTATGTTATTAAAGCATGTTGTGAGTCTTTTATACAACCCCTGATGCATATATTTAACAGATCGTTGGAATCTGCAGTATACCCCTATAAGTGGAAGATATCTAGAGTAGCTCCAGTACCAAAAAGTGGCGATAAGGTGCAGGTTGATAATTACAGGCCGATTGCAGTCTTATCAGCCTTTCCCAAGCTTTTCGAGACCATTCTCCATCGAGAAATTTATACCCAACTATGCGGTACACTATCGGATGCCCAACACGGGTTCCGTCCTAATCGTTCCACAACTACCAACCTATCCGTTTTTACAGATTATGTTACTGGTGAGTTGGATAGCACCTCAAGGGGACAAGTGGATGTCGTGTATTTGGATTTCAAGAAGGCCTTTGACAGAGTCGACAACGATGCGTTACTCCGAGAACTGGCTGCTGCTGGATTCTCGAGTAAACTGTTGAAACTTTTCGCAGATTACTTGGGGGGCCGCCAGCAATTCGTTAAATTTGGCAATTTTGAATCCAAACTATACAACACTCAATCGGGGGTTAGCGAAGGATCAAACTTGGGGCCTTTGTTATTCAACTTATTTGTTAATAATCTGAGTAAAGTAGTCACATCTGCACGTTGTCTAATGTTTGCTGATGACGTCAAATTGTTTTTATCAACTGGAAGTGCTGAGGCCTGCGAGCTCTTCCAGCGTGATATTGATGCAGTTTATGCATGGAGCCAAGCTCGTAACCTTCACTTCAATATTAACAAATGTGCAGTGATGACATACACAAGATCGCCTGATCATCTGATGTATGATTACTCCATCGCTGGATGTGTGCTTCCCAGAGTTACTGAAGTCAAGGACTTGGGAGTTTTTTTCGACCCCAAGTTAAACATCAAGGAACATATTAGACAACTATCCACAACTTCTTTCAAGCTTCTAGGGTTTGTGATACGGCAATCCAAGCACTTCAATAATATTCGGGTTATGCGCACGTTGTACAACTCGATTGTTAGAAGTCGCATGGAAACGAATGCAGCTATTTGGAATCCACATGAAGGTACTTATACCCTCATGCTGGAAAAGGTACAGAAGTGTTTTTTGAGATTTCTGTACTTCAAGCAGTACGGATATTATCCATTTTTGTATCCGACTGCATTTATCACAGGCATGGTTGGCTATAATTCTCTCTGTCTCGGAAGAGAAATGCTGACCATGTCCTATATTTTCAATCTAATTCGTGGTAAAACTGATAACCCTAGCTTACTAGCCAAGGTGGATCTATTCATACCAAATAATTATCTCCGTGCTCGATCGCACCATCTTTTCGCGGAGCCGTTCTCGCGCACTAACCTTACGAGGTGGAACTTGTTGGCGCGTGCTTTGCGGCGCTTAAATGAAATTCACTCGATGGCACCAGATTTTGATATTTTTACCGCCAACCCTCACTTGTTTAAATTGCAAGCTATTAATTATTTATTCTTACATGATAGCTAGTATTATAAGTGTCATTGTATTTGTATAGTTATGGTAATATCTTTATTAATTTTACTTCTCAATGCCTTGGTTTTACTGTTATGTTGATTAGTAATAAGTGAATAAACACAATAAATAAATAAATAAAAATAAAAACTATAAAAAACGCTATGCACAGACGAGGAATACCAGAGACCATCATTGACTGGACATTGAGTATGCTATCAAATAGGAATCTGACTGTCTATCAAGGCGACACCTCCATCACGGGAATCCCTGCCAAGGGCTGTCCACAGAGTGGAGTCATCTCCCCCCTCTTGTGGAGCATCGTTGTAGACGAACTCCTAACAGATCTACAAAACCTAGGCTTCTCTGTCTACGGCTACGCTGATGACGTGGCCATAGTAGTAAGAGGAAACTTCCTATCAATACTTAAGAAGCTCATGGACAAAGCACTTAAGACCACCCAAGACTGGTGCCAGGCCAGAGGTCTGTCCGCTAATCCAAGCAAGACTAAGGCCATGATTTTCAACAGAAAATACAAACCCGAACCCGTTGAGTGTCTCAAGCTCTGGGATAAGGAGATAGAATACGCTACAGTAGTCAAATACCTTGGAGTTTTATCTAGACCCAAAGCTCAATTGGAAGCACCACCTCGAGCGCAAGAGAACAACCTTCTATGCCTCTTTGTGGACGTGCAAAAGAGTCATGGGAAAAACCTAGGGGTTCAAACCCAGGGTCGCCTTATGGCTCTACAGGGCAATACTGCTGCCTAGACTAACCTATGCTGCAATAGTCTGGTGGTCCAGGGTGAAAAAGCTTGAGACATTAAAAATGCTTAAAAGCCTTCAAGGTAACTACCTGAGGGCTGCAACTGGCGTCATGAAGACCACCCCAACAGCGGGATTAGAGGTGGTACTCTGCTGCCCGCCTCTGGACGAGCTCATCATCCACTCCGCCAGACTTACAGCATACAGACTGAAGTGTTTGGGCGAGTGGAAGCGAGGAGGGCACAATCATCCTGAGCTAAACCTCCTCCACAAAAGCCCATTCACTCTGACCCAGGATCGACTACGGAAAAAAAAATTCGGTAGAGAAATCCTATAAAATCCTAATCCCCACCAGGGAAGAATGGAAAAATCCGCAGTGGCTTCAAAGCAACAACGCAGACGCCTGGTTCACCGACGGCTCAGGAGCAAATGGACGTTTTGGGGCAGGCGTGTATGGACCCAAAACCAACCACAGAATCAGCATCCCCCTTGTACAATACGCCACGGTTTTCCAAGCCTGCATAAAACTACAAAGTCGACTTGAGGTAAAAAACAGACAAATCCTCATCTGCTCTGACAGCAGAGCAACACTGGACGCTCTGGCTAAAGCCACCACAGAATCTTCTGTGGTCTGGGACTGCATGCAGGAGCTCAACAAATTGGGAAAATCCAACAAAATCACCCTAATATGGATACCGGGTCACCAAGGCATACCCGGAAACGAAGAGGCCGACAGACTGGCAAAACTGGGCACACTGGATTGCCCAGTGGAGCCAGCTGTAGGGGTCCCCTTCGCTACAGGTAAGAAAATCATCAGGGACTGCTTGGAGCAGGAACATCGGGCTTCCAGGAAACAGAGTCAGGGATGTCGCCAGGCAAAAGCCATGATGGAGCAACCACTACAGAAGAAAACCAAGGCCCTACTTGACATGAGCAAGAAGGACCTTAGAACCACTATCGGTCTCCTCACCGGACACACGACCCTTAGAGCTCATCTATTCAACCTTGGCTTGACTGAGAGCAAGGATTGCCGAATATGTGGCGAGGAACCTGAAGACAGCATACACATTGTTGGTCGCTGTCCAGGGCTCGCCGCCAAAAGACACAGTTTACTGGGACGAGCCTTTCTCGAACCCAGCGATCTGCCCAACTTGAAGGTTAGTGATCTACTTGGACTGGTAAGAAGTACCGGGCTACTAGCTGACCACTGACCTAACCACACAGTGGGTAGTTACAAAAGACCTTACAGATCTAGGTGACATCAAGGGCTGGAAACAAGCCCCCCACTCTATCTACTATCCTACTACTACTATAAGGATATACAGACTGCTTACATATACACTACACATAATTATTACAAAAATATTTAGTTTTATATTCAAAACCCATGGTTTAGTGTACTGAAAAACCTCAAAATATATAATAATTCTATATAACAAACCCGTTTTACTAAGATTTATGAACTATTAAAAGTTACAATTTTATCCAAATAAACAAAACGTTGAATGTGTATAACTCCAATACGCCATGGATTGATGAGTTGAACTTTTATAATATTACTTCTATACACAAGCACAATTAAATAATATATGTCTCTATTTGTTATACACCTTCCATACAAAAATGCCCATTGTCCTTTTGATCAAATAATAACGTCGAGCCTCCCGCCCGCTAGACGAGAAACGAATCATATTGGAAAATAGCCATTTTAATACGACGTAAATACTACAAAAATGCTAGATTGGCTGTCATAATCAATCACTATCAGGGGGGGGGGGGGGTGTCGAAAATATTCTTCTTCTTCCGTGTGTTTCTATCCCGCCTTATCTAGAATGTTTTATTTTCAAAGAAAATAGACCAACTTCGTCTTCTGTGGGTTCCTATCAAGCTTTATCTAGAGTGCTTTAACTTCAAAAAGATAGACCAAGCACTCAGGATGTATAAAGTTCCGGACAAAGATATTCTTCTTCTTCCGTGGGTTCCTATCCCGCCTTACCTAGAATGCTTTAAATTTACCCAAGTAGGTACTCAGGATGTATAAAGTTTCGGACAAAAATATTCTTCTTTTTCCGATATTCTTCCTTTTCCATGGGTTCCTATCCCATCTTTTTTACAGTGCTTTAACATCAAAGAAGATAGACCGAGTAGGTACTCAGGATGCATAGTTTCGGAATAAAATATTCTTCTTCTTCCGTGGTTTCCTATCCCGTTTCCTTATTCTTAACCTATCCTGGGTTCCTATCCCATCTTTCTTACAGTGCTTCAACATCGAAGAAGACAGACCGAGTAGGTACTCAGGATGCATAAAGTTTCATGGTGCAATGGACTACTGCCGACAAGACAATGAGTATAAACCTATCGTAAAAATTTACGTGAGAATATTTCAACTACAACAATAATATGCGCATAGAATAATCCATAAAGATGTCCAAGAATTTTCATGTCAATTGAAAACAACCGACACGCTGACACAGTTGGTACATTTCTTTTGGCTTCCAGATACATTTCTTTCATGAAAATTCTCACGGGTTGTTCTAAAAAATAAACGGTCGATAAAATTAAGGTATAGAGGTTAAGATAAGCTACAAAGGTTTACCTTCTATCACAGTTAACATTTTGCTGATTGTTATTTCGGTCATTTTAAATTGCAACGGCAGCGCTTCCCCTGCCATCACAGTTAACAATAAGAAAACGAAAACGTTTGCAGTAAGAATGACGACTTTCGGTTCTGAATAAAATATTATATCATCCTGAATCAATGTTGCAGTTATTATACGTGCGGTTACATTCATAAAGGCGACGTACAATATTACTACTGTGATAAAGCTTTGTATACTATTCATTCCACTTAGAATGTCACAAACGGCCAAAAAATCCGAATAAATATTTCTCAGTTTTACGAGGGTTGTGATTAATTTAGATCTTTGTTTTAAGAGCGTTGTTACAAAAATAGGCGCTCGGGTTTTAGGTATTTAACCCCTGGACGCGCGAAGTGAGCGCGCCTGTGTGGATTTTTCCTCACGTACGGGACACAGTTGCGACGTTACAGATCAACTCATTCTTTTTGAGCTCTACAACTACATGCTCAGGTCACACGTATTGCATTTATTGCACTGCACTGCACACCAATGCACTGAAACCAAAAAAGGGATAGGCATATTTTATACCTGTGAGAATGACGGAGAGAGGTTGAGTTTACACGTGACTGTAATGATTCTCGTCGAAGCCAGCCGTTTAACGGTACAGTCAGACGATTACATAACTAATAGATTCGTGCGTTGTGATCGTGCGTTCGACTGTGCTGAATCCCAGGAGGTACAGTAGGTAAATAACTTTATTTTCTATTATTTCTTGTCGTGATCGTCGTTTAATATGCCGTTAAAAACAAAATTGGGAAATAAGACGCTGAAATCCCAGACAAGGGAATTAATATCAAATATTTACCATTTCATGAAAGATGAAGCGAAATTCGGAATAACAATTGAATTGCAAGCGGTCTTAAAAAGGCTTTCTGCTGCTAGTAAAATATCTATCGCGTCAATAAAAAGAGTTTTAGCCGAAAAGAAAAAAATATTAGATTCTGACCAGCCGATGTCATTTTCTACGCCAGGGAAAAAAAGACTAACTGTCGTAAACCAAAGACGGGTTTGGATGATTTTGATAAAACGGCAATACGGCGGATTGTTTTAAACTTTCATTTAACAGATAATGTAATCCCAACTATGAAAACTCTCCACCAGAAAGTTGTTCGTGATACTAATTTCAACGGAAGCCGGTGTAGCTTGGGAAGAATTTTAAGGGAAATTGGATTTATATGGCAAAAGACAGAACATAACCGAAAAGTTTTAATTGAAAGACATGACATTAAATTGCAGCGCATAAATTTTTTAGAATCAATTAAATATTTCCGCAATGAAAATAGATCAATTGTATATACTGATGAGACATATATCCATAGCAGCCATACTACTCCTAAATCATGGACATGTAGTCCGACAAAAGGCCTTAAAATGCCTATTTCCAAGGGTCAGCGTTTGATAGTAGTTCACGCTGGAGGTAGTGATGGGTTTGTACCCAATGCAATGCTGATATATAAATCTTCTCAAAAATGTGGTGATTATCACCACGACATGAACTTCAGTAATTATGAGAAATGGCTTAAAGAAAAACTTATTCCGAATTTAAATCCTAATTCTGTTGTAGTGATTGATAATGCCCCATACCACAACGTGCAATTAAACCCAGCACCAACGTCCAACTCTCGAAAAGCTGTTATGCAACAGTGGTTACGCGATAAAAATATTCGGGATATGTAGCGAAAAAGAACGTTTCTTTTAAACTGGACGATGCTATGACACACGCCATAGATAAAATTGAAACAATGTCAACCAGAGACTCCCAATGTTGGACTAATGTTTGTCGTCATGTTATCGGTATAGAAAACAAATATAGGCTAACCGAACCGGTGTTAGATAGAATTTTAGACAATCTATCATTTGTAGTAAATACGGGAAGTAGTGATGAAGAAATGAACGCAGTTAATTTAGATGAAAGTAGATCTGAAAACAGTGACAGTGATTTAGAAGGAATATATCCACTTCAATGAATAATACTATGTGTCTTACTGTGTACTGTAAATTTGGCACATATAATTATAATAATAGTTTGGACAGTGAAAGGTGATCGTATTGTGTTGTAAGCAGAGTCTATAAAAGTATTGTGTTTGAGATGTACTGTTATAATTGAGGCTCCTAATATAAAAGTGGTAATAGTTTGGAAAGTGAAACATGATTGTTTTGTGTTTTTGTGTTATATATCACACCGTATTATAAACCAAACTAATTATCGATATTACATCATGGACGGTTATGCATGTAATGCATGTGTTAATCGCTAATGAACATTTAAATTATAGTACAGTCATTCTCTAAAACAATACTGTTAGGATGGCTAGTCGATTTTGTACGTCGAAATTAAGTTTTTTTTATTTTGTATTCATCACTTCAATATTTATTAATTTTTTTATTTTATTTGATTAAAAAAATTACACCGCTTGTAGTAACAAATGCTTGCGTCGCTCCTAACTAGGCATAGCCGATCTATTTTGAATATTTATATTTTATTGTGAAATTACTTGTTTTCTGCCTGCCTTTTTTCTTTCTGTTTCATGTCTTCAATTCACGGGGACATCGATAAAGTAAATACATGGACCGGGGACATGAAATATTTTTGAATTATTGATTATATATAAATTATGGACAATAATAGTACCAAAAAAGTGGTCACTGGTTTTCTTTGGCGGTTCTTTCCAGTGGAATCTTACACCGTTTGTAGTAACAAATGCTTGCGTCGCTCCTAACTAGGCATAGCCGATCTATTTTGAATATTTATATTTTATTGTGAAATTACTTGTTTTCTGCCTGCCTTTTTTCTTTCTGTTTCATGTCTTCAATTCACGGGGACATCGATAAAGTAAATACATGGACCGGGGACATGAAATATTTTTGAATTATTGATTATATATAAATTATGGATAATAATAGTACCAAAAAAGTGGTCACTGGTTTTCTTTGGCGGTTCTTTCCAGTGGAATCTTACTTGTAGAACTCGCCGGAAAAAATAGGAAAAAGTACAATTACTGTCTTTTGACGTTCAGTATGTGTATATTATGTATTTACATTGAATAAAAATATTTGAAATTGAATTTGAATTTGTTAATTAGACTATAAAAGCCAATTTTAAATTTTCAATACATCATCACGATATCAAATATTCTGTCGTTGGCTGTACATGCCTTGGTTTGAAGGAAGACGGCGAAGTCCGTTACATATAGCGGCTCTAGTCTAGCACGAGGCCATTTCATTTTCTTTCTCATGTGCAGTTTTGACGAGGTTGTGTTTAATCTGTGTAAGCATTTTTGAGACTGTGGTCGAGAGCTCAAAAAGAATGAGTTGATCTGTA
Organism: Micropterix aruncella; assembly: GCA_944548615.1. Taxonomy (NCBI): domain Eukaryota; kingdom Metazoa; phylum Arthropoda; class Insecta; order Lepidoptera; family Micropterigidae; genus Micropterix; species Micropterix aruncella. The sequence continues at coordinate 25,680,694 of OX155959.1, read as the reverse complement.
CGACGACTGAACGATCTTGATCTGTAGCTATGGCGTACCTAGATTTTTACTTATTTAGTAAATAACTAAAGTTTACAAAGAAAATAAAAGGACTGTCCAAAATAGATTAATTATGTATTTTAGTTAAATTTATACAAATATGGATTATGCAATATTATTATAATCACATAAAACTACCTATATACATAGGTACATATAAAAATAAACTCGTTTTACTTATACGATTTTCAGGTTATGTAATGAACAATCAAACCGATTGTTCTGTTCTGCAATTTTTTTTAAAGCCGTCTAAGAAATATTGAAAATCTACCACGCGTCTTCCTTCGATATTTATAGATTCCGGTTATCTTTTTGTAACCTAAAAAAAGACTAAATTAACGTTGACATTATAGTTGAAAAGTAAAAATGAAATTAGTTCTTACCTCAACGTAACTAATCGTTAAAGTAACCCAAATGTAGTCATTCAAATCACCGTTCATATCTTCAGTCCTACAAATTAAATGATCGATATAAGTAATGAAAATTACAGAAATACAGAGTAAAACTGGAATATACATACCAATTTCAACTCACTATATATTTTGATCGGTTGAGTGACTGGTACTAGGCATTTCTGTTAACATTTTGGGTGGGTCTCCTTTTGCTTCAGTTTCCATATTTTCAGTACAACAAATAAAATAAGTAATATAAATAAACATAAACCCAAAAGTTCACAAACTGAAATACCAATAACAATTTTCTACTCACGATGTTTGATTATTTAGGTTATTTGTACTAGGTGTTTCTCTGGGTGAATCAAAAGTCTCATTAGGGTTTATTTCTTCAATTAAATCGATATCCATGTTTTCAGTCCTACAAATAACATTGCTGACATTAAAGAAAAAAAAAAAAAAGTTCACTTAGTAGATTAAAAACAACTACAATTTTCAACTTACGATATATCTCTAAGAGGTGAGGCAGAAGATACAGTTGAGGGTGCATGAGTTTTAGTATTTATTAAAGATTCTATTAATTTTGATCTGAGCGAAAAACAAAAGACGATTATTAAGGAAATTAGGGAATCCGCAGAATAAAAAAATACCAATATTTCATTGCGGTGTACCTACCTCTTATATTTCAACAAGTAAGTAATAGTAATGCATTCTAAACAAATAAAAAGTTTAAAGACCTAAATCCCGACTACTAACATATTTTCGTGGTTTACGGTACATGTTTTCGAAGTGTACTCATTGAGACCTTTTATTTGATACCAAACACGATGCTTATGTAAATCTTATTTTTTTTTGTAGCAGTTTGTCTAATATATGTCGCTATTTTTTTATTTTTTTTTATTATGTGATTCGTTAATAATCTATGTATTGCAATTGTTTGTTTAGAGACTTGCATTAGCTAAACCAATTTCAATATATCTTGTAATCTTGTAATCCTAACAATGTCTCAGAAGTTGGGGTTATTATTTTTAAGTAACTATTTACAGTAACTATTAATTAATGATTGACAGTTAGTCAATAATTACTTAATTAGGGTACACTGAGAAATTACAAAATGGTCGTTAGTGATGGTATAAATAATAATGATTTGGACATCACGGTCATTTTATGCCATCACTAATGACCATTTTGTAATTTCTTTGTGTACCCTAATTAAGTAATTATTGACTTACTGACAATCATTAATTAAAAGTTACTCTAAATAGTTACGTAAAAATGATAACCCCAACTTCTGAGACATTACAAGATCTATTGAAATTGGTTTAGCTAATGCAGGTCTTTAAACAAACAATTGCAATACATAGATTATTAACGAATCACATATTTAAAAAAAATGTAATTCAGGGAACATTAGTATAATGATAAATAAGGGTAATTTACTAACTCGGTGTCTACATTAAAAATCTACTATCGTTAGGTTTTAAGTAGTTATTTGGCTTATTACGTAGTTTTACTTACTATTCCGTGTAAAATTTGGCTTTCAATAACCTAAGATAATAAAAAAAATATGCCGATCCCGAAGGCATGTCCATATTATTGATAATTTTTGAGATCATTTATTGTCTCGAATCTCACAATACCTCGACTGTCAAAATACGACTAGAAGTTTTGAAGATATGAGGGAACAGATGAACATACATACTTAAATACATACATACATACAAACATGCTTACACACCCTGCTAAAATCATAACTCTCCTTTTGACTTTGTTGTAGTCGGGTAAAAATAAACTGTTGCGGTTGATGGGTGACCGCTAATAGATTTGTCATTTACCTGACTACGAGTATTATGTTGGTACAAAAACAATAACTTACACAAATGTATTGAAATGTATTGACACCCTTTTTAAAATTAAATAGATATTACGCAGCTTCTCTTGCCTTCTGCAAATTATTAATCATGTTACATTTTCGTGACATCACAGATTTTTTTGATCCATAATAATATTTTTATTCATTTCTACCCATGTTCTGTAAGTAGAATCAAAACACGTTTGTAGAGAAAATTGTTATAAGCTTAGTCCACTATTAATCAAAATATTGCTTAAATGAATAGCCTCGTTCAGATTCATAAATAAAATACAAAATACTTAGGGATCACAATTATTTAGTCGCACTATAATTTACGTAAATATTACGCGCGGCACTTGCGCGGTGGTGGGAGATCAACCGACATAGACCCTGCGTCGACGAGCGCCAGAGCGAGAATGATTTTAGACCGTTCAAGGCACACGATTTTATACTTACTTTGAAAAATTATTACAATAAAGATGAAGACGGATATTTTTTCTTTTTTACACGTTTATAGTACAATCATTCTTCTTACGTATAAAATTATTTATGTTGTCAAATAACTTCTAGATTATGAGATATAACGTATTTTCTTGTAGTCAATTTCTAGATTATTGACTTTCTTAGACGTGATAAAAATACAAGTTTATGATTTTAAAGTCAAACTTTTCTTAATACGTTTTAAATTTCACGATATGTTCCTTCATATTAATATTTCCTACCTTCTCACCTAGTAATAATAATTGGTGTAATATTACTTCAAAATTGAGTCTTTGCGCGTCATCTAGAAATCGCGCTTTCGAAATCCACTGTTTATTAAGTCAATTATCCAATTTTATAATAATTATCCAATAGAGATAAAATAAATATATATGGTGTTTACGATGACTGAAGTCAAAAGAAGCTAAACCGATTAATTATATGACCAAAATCACTTCAAAAACTACCAAGTTCTTGGTTTACGCATGAAAAATGCTAACACGCTCTTAAATGAAATATTTGACGAAGCCTTTCGTTTAAAATCTTTACTCCCTCTTGAACGAGATATATTTCTAAATAATGACGAAACATTTCAAGGAATATTAAAGGGAATAATAATAATAATGCAAAATCATCAACGGTTAAAGATCTGTTTGCGTAATTCCAAAATAAAAGCAGTAAATGAGGCAAAATGGCCGCCACAACAATAATAATAGTAATCACTCGCAACTTATTTGACTTCATCTTCAGTGTGTTATGCAACTCCATTAGTTTATTAAAGAAAATAATTCTTTTGCTTGAGTTAGTAATCACCATTGTCAATACTGAAGTCAAAATGCATGCAATTAAAATAACTTGAGTTAAGCCCACTGTTAACAGAAACTGAAAAGTTAGTTTAGATAATACGATTTCTTTTTGGTACACAATCGCATTTATACATAATATAAAAGGAGTGATAAAACTTAAAATCTTTTTTAATTTAGTTGGTTCTAGAAATTTGTATCCATTATACGATAGTATCGTAAGCCCAACCGCTCTTTCTGCGTATATTAATGCTTTTGAGGTTTTGTAAACAAATGTACTTTCAACGGGCGACATTTTAATGAAATGAAATTATATATTTCAACTAATAATGTTGTCGGCTGTATCGCTTTTAATAAGTAATGTAATTTGAGTGAAATTTAATGACACACATGACATTGTAATTAATTATGTTAATGCGATGCATATATAATAAATGTTTTTTATGGAATTAATTAGTAATTATATGTATTGGCAAAAGTACAGAAAGCTACTTGTACCTTAGCATTAAATTCTATAATCTACTCCCTACAAAATTTAAACAGGTGGAGGACATAAAATAAAAAAAAACATCAAGGAGATGCTGATAGGCCACCCTTTCTGTAATCTGGCCGAACTTGAGGGCCATGATTTTTCAAATATTGTGCCCATTTAAATTACTTTAAAAAGTAGAGCCTTATTGTCTGATTGTTTTATATGGTCTTATATCTGTACTTTTAGTTTAAAATGCATAACGTAGCTTTAATTTGATTATTTAACATTTTACTGACAATTTTAATATTACGATGAATAATTTTAATACGTATCTTTTCGAATTACTAACTTCTTCAAATATTAGGCTTCTATTTTGATTATTTATATTTATAGTTTGACAATCTAGTAGTTAGTTCTTGACTACCTATGTATGTTCAGTAAAGAGTAGTAACGAGACTTACTACCTAACCCAATTATTTTGACACGTCCAAGAGCAGTCTTTAGCCGTCAATTGGACACGTAGAAAATGTAATGTAATATTGTATACAATTTTTCTTCTAATTCAAAAATAATTAAACTTAAGAATAATCAAAAATAACTGTAAACATGGCTCCGCGCGTGTTTTTATTTTATCTTTTTCATATTTACCTTTTTGTGACTATATTTTTGCTTATAGCGCGAGAACCACTGTTTGGTATATTTTGAGGATAATTTAGATAATAGGCAAGATTTCATTAGACTGTAAAATTCCTGGCCGACACAAATCATTTTCGCAAGGCTCCATAGCCATTTGCTCTGGTTTGCTCGTTGTGGACAAGCGCATCTATCAGTGATGTGTGTTTTTTTAACCATGAAAAGTTTGCTACAAAATTCCGAAAAAAATACTTAGTATCTTACGACTTCAGTTGTTAAACGAAAAAAGCAAGTCGCAAGTCAAAATTGCTAAAATTCTATTGCTGTGCCATATAATTTGTCACCAATCGCTTCTAGGGAACCTAGTCTCATAACAGTAATATCAATTACTTTCTAGAAAGCCTTAATGCACTTTTATACGCTAATAAAAATACTAAAAATCTGTTTTTGTGCGGTGGCTTGAATATCTCTATAGCAGGAACTCTGCATCCACAATCTGAGGAATATCTAAACGTCCTAATGATACATGGTCTTCGACCTGAGGATAATTCATCCAACGCGCGAATATAGCAATAACAGCAGTAGTATAGATCATGTCATGGTTCGAACCGAAAACTTAATCTCGAACATTGTATACAAAAATTCAATTATAGATCACTATACAATCTTCTTTAAGATGGTCGCCAAGGGAAGTAATAAAATTGTACATCCAAACAAACAAATAAAGAAATTAATTAATTATGATAAAATAGTCTACGAAATCAGCCAATACGATTGGAATCAGTAATATCAGATTAGGGATGCTATCGGGGCCTATAACTTATTTTTTTCCATCTTGAATAATATTACTCAGAAACATACAACATCAAAAACTGTTATTATAAAACATAAAAATAAAAAAATTACGCCGTGGATTACTGATGGACTCCTCTTTTGTATTTACAGACGTGATAAAATGCACGGAGCACTAAGAAAAACACCGGACAATGCAATGCTGAGGCAGTGACTCGGCACGGGAAATATGGATAAATATAAAAGAAGCGGCCAATTGGAAAAATAGGAATGATATGAATTTAAATAGTATTAAAATTGACAATAAAATTATTACATTGAAAGATAATCCTGAAAAGTTACTAAATTGTACAAATAGTCACTTTTGTAATGTTGGCTCCAAACTAGCAGAAAAGTTCCATGGAAAAAATCGTTGTGTAATTACTGACCTAAGTAAATCTGATACGTCACCTGTGTCCATGTACCTAACGCCTACAAATAGAGACGAAGTTAAGAAAGTAATAGGCAGCTTTAACAATAAGTCAGCGGTGGGGGGTGATGGGGTTGGGACATGCGTATTTAAACTAGATGAAACCTATCTCAGCTAGCCTATTGCTTTTATTGTTAATGTGAGTTTTAGAAGCGGATTTTTTCCTGACAAATTAAAAATTACAAAAGTAATTCCCATACATAAAGGGGGAGATAAGCATGATCTCAATAATTATCGACCTATCTCTATTTTAAACACGATCTCCAAAATCTTCGAGAAAGTTGCAAAGGCGAGACTATACATTTTTAATTGAAGATAAAATACTCTCAGACAATTAGTTCGGCTTTAGGGAAGGTCTAGGCACAACAGACGCTATAACTGCCTTAACAGAATTTATTGTAGAAACGGTTGATAAAGGAGATAAGTGTCTGGGAGTTTTCCTTGACCTTGCAAAGGCTTTTGACTCTGTTCCACATAATATATTATTGTGCAAACTGAGCAGTGTGGGAATTAATTATACAAGTCTTAAATGTTTTGGTAGTTATCTATCCAACAGGGTACAACGTGTCACCATCCAGGGCCGCCAGAGTGAAAGCCAGCATCTCACGTATGGTGTCCCACAGGGTAGCGTTCTGGGACCCATTTTATTCCTCGTCTACATAAACGAGCTATGTCAGTTACCAATAGGTTAAATCATCACATATGGCGATGACACTGTTATACTATTCAAGGGTTCAAACTGGGATAACACTGATAAAGCGAACGAGGGCATGGAAATTGTTAGAAATTGGCTAGGAAACTTTATGTTAATGTTTAATGTTGGCAAAACCAAATACATGCCGTTTAGTATAAACATTAGGGGTCAACCCACTGCAAATAAAACTATTGTAGTACAAGTACACGAATGCGATAGCGTAGAGTCTTGCAACTGTCAGCCTCTGCAAAGAGAAATATCTTGGAAATACCTAGGCATTACTCTAGATTGCTTCCTACGTTGGGACTCTCATATACATAACGTTACAAAGGTGCGAATCCTTGGATATGTTTTAAAAGAACTGAGGAATATTTTGGATTCCAAAACGCTAAAAACTGTTTATCATGCTTTATGTGAATCGCTTATTACTTACGGCATAATTGGATGGGGTGGATGTGGTAAAACCCTGCTAGAGCCATTGCAAGTTGCGCAGAAATTAATACTCAAAATTATTCTCCGTAGACCATATCGCCATCCCAGCAATGAACTTTATATGGAAGCCAAAGTCCTTGATTTTAAAAACTTCCCTCTTAAAGCTATTTTTGGACAATAATTCAAATTTAGTCATAATTCAGAACCGAAGAGCAGGAAGACAAGTTTTAGAAAATAGCTTAATAATACCCATGATGAAAACATCATTTGGACAAAGACATTACACGAGATTTTACAATCTGATCAATATGGAAATAAAAATGAATTTGTCATTTAGGGTATTCAAAAATTAAATAAAGGAATGGTTATTGAGTTATGACAGACTAACTATACATCAAATGTTAGAAATTATAGTTTAATAAAACTTAGGTGCACAAATTATTGATATATTTTTAAAGAATATGTATGTTGATTATATGTTAACATTTAACTAATTGCCAATTCATTTTGTTGTTATATGTATATTGTTTTGACAATGAATTGTACTTTCTTTTTTTGACTAGGTATTTTATATTTAATTTTATATTCCTTAACATATATTAAATATTATTGACTTTTATTTTTTTATTTGTAGCTTTATCTTACTCTTTATTTTACTCTTTAGTCGATTCTGTTTGTCACACTCTATTTGATTCCGTTTGTCACACTCAATTTAGTTTTATGAGCATTTTAATAAAACTTTTACATAATTTATTGTAAAATTAGAGTCCTGTCCATCCTAGAACGGGCTAGTCCCAGTTGGGTGACAAAATCAAATAAGCAAAAGGTTAAGGTTTTGCCATTCGGTTTCTGTTATTTTTAAAAGCAAAATCAATGTTTTATAGTAATTAATTCTTAAATAAATAAATAAAAAATAGACAAAGAACAGGTCGGAAAAGGATTACCTCGGACCGTGAGGCCTTATACTAATTCGAGATCGAAAAACCGGTAGAAAACTTCTTTCGAACTCGCTGCTGCTTTGGTTGGCGAAATTGGAGGAGCAGTTAGTGTCAGGACAGCAAAGAGAAGGATAGCAGATGCTGGCCCCAAAGGATGCAAAGCAAAGAAAAGCCATGGCTCTCTGAAAAGAACTAAAAATATCGCCCAGATTGGTCTGTGAGGCATCGACCTTGGACAGAGGAGAATTGGTCTAATACTATATTATATGGTCCGATGAGTCAAATTTTAAAGTAAATATCGCTAATTTACTTTTATGTTATAATTATAAATATACGTTAAATCATAATAATAAAATGGTTTACTGTAAATAAAATTTCATTTATTAAAGTACTACTTTCTTTAAAAAAAAGTTTTGGTACTCCTGGTGTGACACATGTAAGGCAAAGAGTGGGTGAAGAATTGGTTCCCGAGTACGTCGTCCCCAAGGTGAAATACGCAGGAGGTAGTATAATGGTCTGAAATCATATGAATCTTCTGAACTGGCCAACTCAGTCTCCTGGTCTCAACCCAATAGAACACGTGTGAGGGGGTATTTTGAAGTGTAAAATACGGAATCTCAATAACATCAAATGAAACGCTAAAAAGTGTTTTTAAACAAGACAGACGGACGCTACTTTGTGATACCAATTATTTTTATTTTCCCGGCCCACCAACGGCCAAGAGGGAAAGTATTGTGAACCCGCTAAAAATCGAGATGAGGACGGTAATATCCATTTTGAACGATTAAAGCCATTTCCATATTAAAGTCTTTCTGTGAATATGTCTGTGTGTCTGTATATGTGTATTCCTCCATGGTAGCGCCCACACGCTTAATTCGATTGGGCTGGAATTCGGTATGCAGGCATCATTTAGTCATGACAAGAGTTGAAAAGATTGTGGTAGAAATCGGTGCCGCACACTAGTCATATATCTCAAAATATTGGACGTGGACTTGAAATTTTGCCTTGTTAGCCGAAATCACATTGTCAAATTTTGGTTGAAATATCTCGAATACAAGCTACACTACAGTAGGGCGGTGTCGACTACAACGGGCGAACCCGTCACCCCAGGCTGGTATAACGATGTAGATCGTTCTTTCAGCCGTGGGATGAGCGTAGAAGACTTGGGGACAAGACAATCTACTGTCTAGTTCACCAGCAACCCGTTAGAGTCCAACGCCTTACGGCGAGGCACCTGGAAAGGTACCCAGCGGACATTTTAGTGAGCGGTGGTATTGCCAATAAATACTGCTAATGGTTTATAGGTACATAATGTAACGAATGTTACAATGTTTCTTATACAAGCTTTAATTTATTTGGATTGTATTTAAATATTTTGTTAATTTTTTTACTAATATAATAATGTTATATTTTTGCAATAAACAAAATAACACTTACTACACACATTAAGTCGATTGTTATATCTTTGACGATTACAATGCTTTACGTAAATTTGTTTGCCTAATTAATTATGAGAATTTGATCTAATTTCAAGAATTAAAATATTTGAACAAGATATTGATTTCACGCCAGCTGAATGCTATCGCCGCCGATTGGTTAGACATTTATATCTATTATTTTAAAAAAAACGGAAGACCATCGCGGTTGTTTGACATTATAAATAGGATAGAAACGAATTTACCGCGTCAAGTTTGTAGGGGTCTTAAAACCCTAAATATATTAAAAGATCTAAAAAAGTGAATAATACGAATATATAAGCGTAAATAAACACTATATTATTTAGTATCTGGGGTGAGTATCGTAAAATTTGGTCAGAAGCCAACCTGTTAATCTTATTTTTAACACGCTTTTATTAGGTCGACCTGTATGTAACTAACTATGTAATGAAATCTAAGGTAACTAATTTAACCATATTCCAAGGATCGTAGCGTCATGAAAATTGGCAGCTGTATGTAGTTCTGATGGCAATACAATAATATGGTACTGTCGAACTGATCTGATGATGGAGTCGGAAGATGTGAACTGGAACTTCATGATGGAACATCGTATCATAGCTATGTTTGGACTTGTTAGAAAAGTCTTGGAATGAACTTTGACCACGATTAGGTTTCAAGGTCTGATGATGAAGCCGGAAGATAGGCACTGGCATTCCATGATAGAATATCGTATCATAGCCGTGTGTATGTGAATATCGTATCATAGCCCAAAATCGTGTTTTTAGTGTTTTTTAATTATTTACTATATAATTTATAACTATTCATTTATTATTACATGTAGTCGAACACTAACAAAATGTAACTACAGTAGAACCTCGATTATTCTGACTCGATATTTTAGTCGATATTTTCAGAATAATGACAGAACTCGATATTTTCGACGATATTTTCGACGTTATATACAAATAAGTATTGTTTTCCTAGTTCTTGAACTTTCAGCGTGGCATCCTTGTCAGCCAAAAAAAAATTCACGGCACACCTGCGAAATATGTTTGCCCCTTGTAAGTGACTTGAACACTTAGCTTAGGAAAAGAAGAAAAAGCAGTATACATTTAATACTCAATTGTTTTTAATGCGATGAATAAAACTGTTAAAAAGATTTTTTTATTATTTCCTTTATTATTTCCCCTTATGTTTATAGGAAGTTTAGTTAATTTCACCCTCAGATCACTTGATCCAGAAAGTTTGCTTCTGTAGGTATTTGTTTTTTATGTAACAGTACGTTGAAAATGCAGATTCACAAAGATAGGTTGAATTAAAACGCACAAGTCTTTTCACTGCAGCCTTGCCAACAGCGTTGTTTTCTGAATAAACCTGCATCCAGTATTCGCCACGAAAACAATACAGTAACACTTGAAAGCAAATGCTGCACAGCTGAGATGCACAGCCACAAAAAGAAAATGGCGAACGCAAAAGAAGATTACGGTGTTGCCATATTATAAAAACAGATTTTCCTGCTAAATTAGTAAATCTTAGTGAAAAGTTTACACTAAAATTATTGAACGTTATTGATTGATTATATTATTATAGATGTAATACTATTTAATGCCGCGGCACGCTTAGCATACGCCTACGGTACCCCTTGGTGCCGTGGCAACCAGTTTAAGAACCCCTGACCTAGGCTATAGGTGGCGGGGGTCAGCATGTTCCACGAAATATTGAATATTTTCAATTACATTGCTGTCGCCGCTGATTGGTGGTATTTTAATTTATTTTATTTTAGTTATAATAACCCTATATATATTAAAAGTACTTTTTAGCAGTGAATAATACGAATATGTAAGCATAAACAAACACTTTATATATTTAGCATCTGGGGTGAGTATAGTAAAACAGAACTTGGTTAGCAGCAAACTTGTTAATCTTATTTCTATTACATGTAGTCAAACACTAATAAATGAAATTACAGTAGAACCTCAATTATTAATCAGGGGTCGGTAAAAGCAGGGGTTAAGGATATGGGAAATGGACGGATAATACAAAACAGTAGATTACATAGTGAAACAAAAAAAAAATGTCAACATTCACATAATTATTATATTATAATACCCATTTTAATCAAAGTAATCACTCAATTCTTTGCTCTGGATTGAGTAGTTTAAATTAGGCCAATATTTATGATATCTTGAGTTATTCCCTATAAACATTCTCTAAAATCATGGTGCAATGGACTACTGCCGACAGGACAATGAGTGTAAACCTATAGTAAACATTTACGTGAGAATATTCCAACGAGAATAATAATGTGCGCAATAACTAATCCATAAAAATGACCGAGAATTTCCATGTCAATAGTAAACAACCGACATGCGGACACAGTTGGTACATTTCTTTTGGCTTCCGCATAAAATTCTTTCATGGCAATTCGCACGGATTGATCTAAAAATTAAATGATCGATAGGATTAAGGTAAAAATGTCAAATCAAGCTGCAAAGGTTTACCTTCTATCACTGTTAACATTTTGTTATTTTGGTCATTTTAAATTGCAACGGCAGCGCTTCCCCTGCCATCACAGTTAACAAAAAAAAAAAGAAGTGTGGCACTCGGGGACTGCCGCGGTAAAGCTATTGCATAGCATTTTTAACAACTTATGCAATTATAATTATTTATTAAGCTATTGCATAGCTTTTATCGCGGGCCTTAGGCCAGCGCGGCGACCGAATGAAGAAATTTCTTAACGAAAATTAATGATTTTAAACTGATAATTACGTCTAAACGAGTACTGCTTACAATTCGAAAAAAAAATATGTTAAACAAGAACATTTTTCTAATATTCTTAGCTTTGAATATTTTAGATTTTGTTTATATTACATAGTGTAATTAATTTGTGAAATTAGGTCTAACCGAACACAAAAACGACTACTACGCAAATACTATCTGGCGTATTATTATGAAACCTGCACCATTTTAAAGATAATTTAATTATCTATCTTTTTATCTACGAATTTTTTCGAATAATTCGTTTTTTTTGCTTTATTGAATAAAAAATTCGTGCGCGGCGCTCTATTGAAAGACGTTTAAATTATTCCGAATCATTTGCTTCCGCAGCCGCAAATGATTCGGAATAATTTCAACGTTTTCCGATAGAGCGCAGTTATCTGATATCAGAAAAAATAAAATAAATAAATAATTATAATTGCATAAGTTGTTAAAAATGCTATGCAATAGCTTTACAGTGGCAGTCCCCGAGTGCCACACATATTTTTTTTATTTATTTTATTAAGCTATTGCATAGCTTTTATCGCGGGCCTAGCGCGGCGACCGAATGTAGAAATTTCTTAACGAAAATTAATGATTTTTAACTGATAATTACGTCTAAACGAGTACTGCTTACGATTCGAAAAAAATATATGTTAAACAAGAACATTTTCCTAATATTCTTAGCTTTGAATATTTTAGATTTTGTTTATATTACATAGTGTAATTAATTTGTGAAATTAGGTCTAACCGAACACAAAAACGACTACTACACAAATTCTATCTGGCGTATTATTATGAAACCTGCACCATTTAAAGATAATTTAATTATCTATCTTTTTATCTACGATTTTTTTCGAATAATTCGGTTTTTTTGCTTTATTGAATAAAAAATTCGTGCGCGGCGCTCTATCGAAAGACGTTTAAATTATTCCGAATCATTTGCTTCCGCAGCCGCAAATGATTCGGAAAAATTTCAACGTTTTCCGATAGAGCACAGTTATCTGATATCAGAAAAAATAAAATAAATAAATAATTATAATTGCATAAGTTGTTAAAAATGCTATGCAATAGCTTTACCGTGGCAGTGCCCGAGTGCCACACGTATTTTTTAATTTTTTCTGATATCAGATAACTGCGCTCTATCGGAAAACGTTGAAATTATTCACTATGTAATATAAACAAAATCTAAAATATTCAAAGCTAAGAATATTAGGAAAATGTTCTTGTTTAACATATATTTATTTCGAATTGTAAGCAGTACTCATTTAGACGTAATTATCAGTTTAAAATCATTAATTTTCGTTAAGAAATTGCTTCATTCGGTCGCCGCGCTGGCCTCTAGGCCCGCGATAAAAGCTATGCAATAGCTTAAAATTACGTGTGGCACTCGGGGACTGCCGCGGTAAAGCTATTGCATAGCATTTTTAACAACTTATGCAATTATAATTATTTATTTATTTTATTTTTTCTGATATGAGATAACTGCGCTCTATCGGAAAACGTTGAAATTATTCCGAATCATTTGCGGCTGCGAAAGCAAATGATTCGGAATAATTTAAACGTCTTCCGATAGAGTGCCGCGCATGATTTTTTTATTCGATAAAGCCAAAAAACCGGATTATTCGAAAAAAATCGTAGATAAAAAGATAGATAATTAAATTATCTTTAAAATAGTGCAGGTTTCATAATAGTACGCCAGATAGTATTTGCGTAGTAGTCGTTTTTGTGTTCGGTTAGACCTAATTTCACAAATTAATTACACTATGTAATATAAACAAAATCTAAAATATTCAAAGTTAAGAATATTAGGAAAATTTTCTTGTTAACATATATTTATTTCGAATTGTAAGCAGTACTCATTTAGACGTAATTATCAGTTTAAAATCATTAATTTTCGTTAAGAAATTGCTTCATTCGGTCGCCGCGCTGGCCTCTAGGCCCGCGATAAAAGCTATGCAATAGCTTAAAACAAAAACGTCCGCAGTAAGAATGACGTCTTTCGGGTTTGAATAAAATATTATATCATCCTGAATCAATGTTGCAGTTATTATACGTGCGGTTGAATTCATAAAGGCGACGTAAGATATTACTACTGTAATTAAACTTTGGCTACTATTAATTCCATTTAGAATGTCACAAACGGCCAAAAACTCCGAATGAATATTTCTCAGTTTTACGAGAGTTGTGATTAATTTAGATCTTTGCTTTAAATTAAATATTTGTCGAAGCCTTTCATTAAATATTTTTACCCCATCTCGAACGAGATATATTTCTAAATAATGGCGAAATATTCCAAGAAATATGAAAGGGAATAATAATAATACTGCAAAATCATCAACGGTTAAAGATCTGTTTGCGTAATTCCAAAGTGAAAGCAGTAAATGAGGCAAAATGGCCGCCACAACAATAATAATAGTAATCACTCGCAACTTATTTGACTCCATCTTCAGTGTGTTATGCAACTCCATTAGTTTATTAAAGAAAATAATTCTTTTGCTTGAGTTAGTGATCACATTTGACAATACTGAAGTCAAAATACATGCAATTAAAATAACTTGAGTTAAGCCCACTGTTAACACAAACTGAAACGTTAGTTTTGTTAATGCGAAATCTTTTAGGTACAAAATCGCATTTATACATAATAGAATAGGTGTGATAAAATTTGAAATCTTTTGTGATCTACTTGGTTCTTGAAATTTGTATCCATTTTACGATATTACTGTTAGCCCAATCGCTTTTTCTGCATATATTAATGCTTTTGTAGTTTTGTAAACAAACGTACTTTCATGGAGCGACATGTCAATGAAATAAAATTATATATAGGTATCTTCTAATAATGTCCTCGGTTGTATTGCTTGTAATGTCAATGTAATTTGAGTGACATTTAATGACAAACATGAAATTGCAATTAATTATGTTAACGCCATGTATGTATATATAATAAATGAATATTTTATGCAATTAATTAGTAATTGACTAATCATCAGGGACTGCTTGGAGCAGGAACATCGGTCGCCAGGCAAAAGCCACGATGGAGCAACCACTACAAAAGAAAACCAAAGCCCTACTTGACATGAGCAAGAAGAACCTTAGAACCACTATCGTTCTCCTCACCGGACAAACGACCCTTAGAGCTCATCTATTCAACCTTGGCTTGACCGAGAGCAAGGACTGCCGAATATGTGGCGAAGAACCTGAAGACAGCATACACATCGTTGGTCGCTGCCTAGGCGTCGCCGCAAAAAGACACAGTTTATCGGGACGAGCCTTTCTCGAACCAAGCGATCTGCCCAACTTGAAGGTCAGTGATCTACTTGGACTGGTAAGAAGTACTGGACTACTAGCTGACCACTGACCTAACCACATAGTCGATAGTTACAAAAGATCTTATAGATCTAGGTGACATCAAGGGCTGGAAACAAGCCCCCCACTCCATCTACTACTACTACTAATTAGTAATTGGATGTATTGTATACAATTTTTCATTTAATTAAAAAATAACTGAACTCAAGAATAACCGAAAATAACTGTAAACATGGCTCCGCACGTGTTTTTATTTAATCTTTTTTATATTTACCCTTTTGTGACTATATTTTTGCTGTTTGGTATATGTTGAGTATAATTTAGATAAAAAGCAAGATTTCATTATCTCATCAGCAATCTCTAATCATTTTCGCAATGCTCCATAGCCATTTGCTCTGATTTGCTCGTTGTGGACAAGCGCATGTATCAGTGATGTGTGTTTTTTTACTCATTTAAAGTTTGTTACAAAATTCAGTTGGTAAACGAAAAAGGAAGTCACAACTAAAATTGCTAAAAATATACCATGTTAATGCTGTGCCGTATAATCTGCCATCAAACGCTTCCAGGAAACCCAGCCTCATGACAATAGACAATGAACAGGTTGGAAAAGGAGTACCTCCGACCGTGAGGACCTTATATGTATTCTAGAGTCTTTGAAAAATCGATAGAAAACTTCTTTCGAGCTCGCTGCTGATTTGGTTGAGGAAATTGGAAGACCAGTTAGTGCCAGGACAGCAAGGATAGCAGATGGTGGCCTTAACGGATTAAAAGGAAATAAAAAGCCATGGCTCTCTGAAAAGAACAAAAAATGTCGGCCAGATTGGCATCAACATTGGACAGAGGAGAATTGGTCTAATATTGTATGGTCCGAGGAGTCAAATTTTAAGGTAAATATCGCTAATTCACTTTTCTGTTTCAATCATATTAATAAAAAGGGTTATTGTAAACAAAATTTCTTTTATTGAAGTAGTTGGATGAAGAATTGCTGCTGTAATTAAGGCTAACGGTGGCCCAAAAAAATGAAATGTCAAAAATACACAATTTTAAAAGATAATTTATTTGTTTCATTAGAATTCAGCTATATTCTAAAATAAGTAGATTTTTAATGGGTGCCTAATACAAGCATTTGTAGCATCGCGCATATACTCAGGCGGTCACTCATACAAGTATTGACCACGCTCAATGAGGAGAACCGGTGACAACTGGCTACGGACGCTACACTGTGATCCCATCAACAGACTAGGAGGTAAAGTATTGAAAAAAAACAAGATCAAGACGGAAATATCCATTTTGAGCCCCCTCAAGACGATTAAAACCATTTCCAGATTGCAGTATGTCTGTGTTACTGCTGGGTGTCTGGCTTTGTGTGTCTAATATTTAAATTCCGCCATACATCGAAATCAAATATTAACGTCTGTTGGCGCTTAGCCGAGATACGAACCGCGCCAAGCGACCCAAGCGGCGGTCGCCCCCGCGCACTCCGCAACGGGTTCATCCGCCGGCCGAGAGAAGAAGTTCATTGATTTTATTTATGATACCGATATAATATTTGGATGAAATCAGTCCTTGTCTACTTACTGAGAAAGTCTGGTAGCAAATGGTTTCGTGCAGCTTGGGCCATAGGATCCATTTTGTTCTCGGATCGGCTCAACTCACGATTCAGCTCCTATTCAGAAGCCTCCACCTGCAGAAGGCTTCCCCGGGTAAGACTCTCGCGTCTCAGACCTTACGGCTGGTGGACCGGTTTCTCCTGGTGTGATTGCATCCCGGCGCTACTGGACGGTTTGCGCACCGTTCGTCGACGCCAATCGGTTATGCACTTTGACTAATTGCTGAAGGAGTCTGGGACTTTAGAAATATACTGTCTCCCAAGCAGCGGGGGTGGATGTTGACCTGTCGTCAACCGCTCTTGAGATGACCATTAGGCTACCTGTTCCTGAATTCAGAACCGGGCAAAAGATGGCTTTGGTCCGCGATAGATTCAAACCGAATCACCGCTGAACATACGGCAGGTAGAAGTCGAGCAAGTGACTTCGAACCTGTGACCAGTCAGGAGGACGGAGGTATCCTGGAGGTTAATTCTAGACAGAGATATCCTTCCAAAACTGGTAGTTAGGAGGGAGGCTGCCCGCTGGGTACCTTTCCCGGTGCCTCGCCATAAGGCGTTGGCCTCTAACGGGCTTGTGGAGCTAGACAGTCTTCTACGTTCATCCCACGGCTGAAAGAATGATCAGATATCGTTATACCAATCTGGGGTGACGGGTTCGCACGTTGTAGTCGACACCGCCCTACTGCTGGGAAAGTCTTGGGGCGACGAAACCGATTTTTACCCTATTGATATGATACTAAGTATTGTTTTGGCATATAATAATACTTTTGTATACTCGCCCGCTAGCTGTATTAGAGACATTTTAAAGAAATTAAATTAGGCAGCCATTTATAATCAACTTTAATTTATTATTGCGATGAATTACAATGTGATTGAACAAGAGTACTTAAATTAATTTACTGAAGAACATGAACATTTTTAATTAGCATTGGTATTGCGCATACAAGACTGTTAATTGTTTATAGGTGCATAGTGTAACGAATAGTCCAATGTTTCTTATACAAGCTTTAATTTATTTGGATTCTATTTACATATTTTTTCAAATTCTTGATAACATAATGATGAAATATTTCTGCAAACATAATAAACAAAATAAGACACAAGTCGATTATTATATCTTGAGTTGGTTGAATGTATTAGATGTGTATTATTTGAATTTCCATCCCTTTGAAGTTGAATGCAATGTATCTAAGTCCCATCGTTGTGCCAACTTTGAGATCAGTATTTCCAATTTATTCACAATTTTTGTTTAATTTATTTTATTTATTTATTTAAGAATTAGTTACTATAAAACATTGATTTGCTTACAAAAATAACAGGAACCGAATGGCAAAACCTTAACCTTTTGCTTATTTGATTCTGTCACCCAACTGGGACTAGCCCGTTCTAGGGTGGACAGGACTCTAATATTACAATCAAGTTTGCTTGATTGCTTACAGATGTACACGTTTTAGTAAAAAGCTAATAACACTAAATTGCCATAAAATTTGGTCTTCAAACAAAAAAGAAGTAAAAAAATAATAATAATAATAATAAAAGATAATATAATAAATAAAATGCAATTCCATTATATAATCGACAAAAATATAAAATTCGAGTAAATAATATAAATAAAATTATATGTTAAATTATAATTCTAAGAGGCTATTTTTTCTGTGTTCATAGTTTTCATATATTGTAAATACATACTTCCGTTAAAATGTAAATCACTTTTTAATACTTTATGCGGTGATATGGTAGGGCTTTTGATTTGTAATATCAAAATTTTATCTAAATATATTGTTAAAGCCCTGGATGGCCACGCATGCCGATCGGCGTTTTTCGTATTATCCGTATTTATTCAATTATCGACTCTATATCTCCCTCCACTGTGGTAAAAGCCTGTCATTGAAGCCTGCCATTAAATAAGCCACCGTTATATATTAGTATGCTTGCACACCTTCTACAAACACATTTTCGATGGCTTCGAAAATTCTGCATAGAATGACTGGTTACCGAAAGGTTGATCGAAGTCATTTAATTTTATATTAAACAAGTCTCTTGTTTCTGTTCAGTAAACTTAATAATTTTGTTGATTTATTTGCAAGCTCTGCCACGAATTCTTATCGGTACAATTGATTATATATGGTACTAGCTGACCCATGCCCACTTCGTTGGGCGGGAAAACTTTTTGGCTGTGATGAAATTATGAGTGTGGTTTAGTAAGTACTAAGTGCTATGATTTATTTTCTGACTGCCAAAAGAAGGGTTATATTTTTACTGCATATGTTAACCATTTATGCAGTAAAAGTGAAATTATATGCAGTAAAAGGGAATAGTCTTTTGTTTTAAACACTTGAGACGATAAATTTACTTATTTTGATAAGAATTCATAATTGTTGATATTATGACCAATAAACAATAAACATGATTTAAATTATTTTTTTTAATATGAAAAAGTACTTTTTGTGACTTAAATATAAAAGTTAGACATATGCTGTCGCTGACTTTTTTGTAGGCATTATCAAGCTCTACAACTTTTCTCTAGAACTGAATCATATATCACTCATCGTTAAGGCAGCGTTCGTTAGAAACCTTTTCGTTCGACCATTTTTTCCGACTTACTTTGAAAATCCGACTACCACGAAAAAGTCTTCTCATTTTTCGAATTAATATATAGCCTATGACACTCACAAATAACGTGGCTTTCTATTGGTAAAAGAATTTTCAAAATCAGTTCAGTAGATCCAGAGATTACTTCCTACAACGTCACAAACTTTACCTCTTTATAATATTAGTATAGATTAGATTGCTCAACCTTATAGCACTTTTGGCAACCCTTCTGCGACGGCGAAAGTTTTGGCAACCCTTTTAGCATTGACAGCGAAACTAAAAGCAATTTATTTGGGCATTTATAATAACATTGATAATGAATGTTTTTTTTATAAAGCACTGATGGATTATAAAAACCCAATAATTTAACCAATGATTACGATAATAATATTTAGTTATTAGTGCTATCGCATTATTTGTATAGGCTGATTACATCAAAGGAATAATACGAAGAAATAAAATGCCATCTATTAGTCTATCTTAGAACTTCCCATCTCGGTATACCGAGATCCCGCATGATTTCATCAGTCCCGCTCACTGCGGGATCGGAGTGCGAGATCCCACAGGATTGAAAATCATTCCAGCAAAATTGTGATTCGAAGAGAAATTAAATAGTTAAACCATAAAATAAAGTTTAGTTCGACCCTCCATCGAAGCTGATAATGATGAAGTGATTCTTTCTATTGTGGCTGAAAATAATGTTCAGAGTCAAGCTGCCATCACGGAAGAGAACACGGCTACTCGAGCTCTGACATAGAGCAAACTTTAAACTCCGCCATGACAAGTATTCGTCCATCGCCCGCTCGAATTCCTCTTATCCAAACCATCATAAAGAAAGAGATGACTCTTTATGAATCAGGTGGATTCAAAATACTCTCAAAATTCTCCTTTCGAAAGTACCAACATACAAACATTTAGCACTAATCTTTTACTTTGGCTGGATAGTAGTTTAATCCTTCAAGCCTCGGCCACTCGGCCGATTGACAAGTTGATGTTCCAAAAATTTTTTGTAAAAATTAGTAAAAAAAATTAATTATGACACTGTTCCACCAAAACATTAATTACTGCCAAACCACTTACCCATAATTAAAATAAAACATATTAACATAATAAAGCATAATAAAATAAAACAAATTAAATTAAAATAAAATTAAAACGGGGCCATCGCGCTGAATCGTGTTGTGGCCGATATCCTAGGGGTTAACGCAGTTCTTTTTTATTATAGGTCATATTATTATAGTCACAAGCAACCTCTCCGTCTAATAAAACGTAAAACTACATTGAAAAATGTTTTAATCAAAAAAATATAGCATAGCCAGAACAGTTAGAATAAATCACACAGAAAGTGTAATTTCAGTGAAGTAGATATAATTTTTCGAAAGCTACAAAATATTTACAAAAAAATGTATAACAATAATGCAACATTTGCCAAACAACTAGGACACGACACCATAAGAAGCAGAATAATTAAAAGTATGATGTCTCTATTCCGAGCAGCAATATTCAAATTAAAATTGGGAATGTCTCGAAAATGAGATGGCAGTTGGAGAATCGTCCAGCCTATTGCTTAAAAGTATTAGTATGAACACCTTTGCATTATATTAGTGGTATTACGCGTCGCCCATGTTATATCAGTTCTCAAATACCTATGTATACCAATTTTCATGGCAATCGGTTAAAACGGTATAGAAATTGATGTCCTGCAGCGCCATCTAGTGGCGAGTTACAACAAAGTGGATATAGCGAAAATATTATCCATGCTCAAATACCTAACTACCTAGTGGCGAGTTACAACAAAGTGGATAGCGCGAAAATATTATCCGCGCTCAAATACCTATTTATAGTCATTTTCATGGCGATCGATTGAACGATATACAAGTTTATTTGCTGCAGCGCCATCTAGTGGCAAGTTACAATAAAGTGGATATTGCGAAAATATTATCCGGGCTCTATGTATACCAAATTTCATGGCAATCGGTTGAACGGTATAGAAGTTAATGTGCTATAGCGCCATCTAGTGGCGAGTTAAATGTTCATAAAAAATGTTCTCCATGAAATTATACATATATGTGCCCACTATTATAATGATCGATCAAACGGCGTCAAAGTCTACTAAGCTTAGATATACCAACAGACATTTGTTTATATATGTATATAGATTTCAAAATAGACAGAGCGCTGTTTGGTGAGGGTTTGTTATCTCTTTTCTTTACAACTTGCAAGTGAGCACGCGTAATGGTAATACGTGACAGCATCCCATTATTTCTTTCTGTTGACACAATGGGCCCGATAGCGTTTCTTCGAGAACTAAAATAGGAACTTAGTTCAACCGAACGAGACAGCAATACGTTTCGGAATATGATATGAACTATCGTCGATTTTCCCACACAAAAACTAGCTGTCGAACTTATAGACGCCCGAATAAGTTTCAACACATTTCATGCAGTGTTAGATTTAGCTGCTTTATCTTCCGGTGGGTAGTTTTAATGCGAAAAACAGACAACCGTTCATTTCACATTCCACTCTGACAAATATTGCTCTGTCTCGTTCACATGAACTAATTTCCGATTTTAGTTCAAGAGAAACGCAATCGAGCCCAATGTCTAGTTAAAAGCCCACCATCTACATGAAATTATAACCTCTCATATACCTATTCTATGTGTGTGTACTAATGTATTCAACTGGCTCAAGTTACAATAATCAACTGGTATATATGCTGCTAATGATTGGTCATATAAATTGTTCTCTCCATTTTAGACAGTCTCTGATTATAATACATTGCGTCGCTCAGTGTTGGGCAAAATTTAGTCGACTAACGATTGACGATTGAATACGTTAATCGCAATTGACGACTAACGATTGATTCATTTAATCGTCCATCGGCGACTAACAATTGATTAGTTTCAATCGTTAGTCGCGATTGACAATTAAATGCCTGCGATTGATTTTCTCGACAGTTGTCAATTTCAGTTTTGCATTTTTTCGTCGGTCGCTGCGGTCAGTGACCGCAAACGCGACCGCGGATGCGACCGACCAACCGACCGACGGGAATGAAATGTCGGTTGGTATCTAAAGAGCGAGTTAGTCGCGATTGACGATTAAAGATTAATAGTCACAATTACTTCAATTGTGATTAACGTTAGTAGCGACTAAATCAATCGTTACTAAATCAATCGTGATTGATTAGTGGATTGAAATATTCAATAAATTGACCCAACACAGCGTCGCTCTATATGTGAGACCTTGTACATGCTAACATGCAAACTTTTCAGGGCATGGAAAAAACTTAATAAATTCACTCACAAGATGTTATTTTTTATTTTTGTAAATGGGATACTTTTTTTAAAATATTAGTTTACTGCACTAATAGGTAATTTAAACTGTCAAAGGGTCGCCGGATAAAATTATCAAGTCATGCCTACGAGATGCCACTGCAATTAGAATTACAAGAAAATTGAGCAATTTCAGCCCTCGGCACATGAATAGAACGATCCGAAGTTTGATTCTACACCAATTACTATTAAAAAAGCAAATTCGTTTTTTTTACGCTTATAAGGTCTCACAGCTAGATCAACGATTGTTAGGAGAGAGGTACCACTATAACATGTCTAATCAGTACCATCTCCTTTAGCAACGTAAGTATCGAGCATATTGAATTTGTGCAATATGAAATGCCTTCTTAGCATAAATCGATATTTGTAAACTTTTTTGCATATTCGGCATTTGTTAATTTTCCTATCATTATGTCGTATCCTCCTATGAACTCTGGCTGTAGTTTTCTTCTTAAACTTCTTTCCGCATACGGTGCAGGAATATGGACACGGGTCTTTGTGGCGCAGCACATGCTGAATTAAATCATCTTTATTGCTAAAAGAGTCTTTGCAAATATCACAGCCGTATTCTGTCAACGTTTCCAGAACTTTATCCTTTGAAATCCACTCTGCCATTATTTCTAGTTGATGTCAGTTTTCAGCGATGATTGTTCTAAAAACAGAAATTAGATCATTATATACAACGAACCGGAAAAAGTGTGAAAAAGAAATCCTATTAAAATATTCCAGACTGCCCTCGTTATCATATACGAAAGAAACCATGACATATATGTGTCGATGAACAGGAATTATACTATTTATAGGGATGATTTGCATCAGTCCTGGATATCGGATCATCGGGCTAGTTATGAGGGGAGTTTTTAAGAGGGCTCTCTAGACTCAGACTACATACAATGGCTGATAGGTGTTTGTTTACAAATAAATACAAACGGAGCTGCCATGGAATTCACCAACCGGAATCGGGCCCTCTTCGGGCCTATTTCGGGACTCCGAAATAACGACCAGCTGTGGTAGGTTTAGGACAGCTGTCTTGCCACATGTGAGCGTTCATCTTACCACCCATTCACTTCCTCTTTGAAGCCATGGAATTCGAGATGCGGAATGTTTAATTTTAGATATTTTTTCTAGGAAGGAGTTGATTAGTTTCCTGGAGTGACCAAGATCTTTAAAGAGATGAAATAGAGATTTAGCTGGCAGGCCACGATCGCAACCACGTTCCGGGTGACGGCATTTGGAAGATCATGATATTTATTTAATTTGTACTTGTGGTTTTTGGGATATTTGATTCCAGTTTATTCATCCCATTGACGTTACTAATCATTCTTATCCGGATTTTAGGATGGATTTTATAAAGGATATGTAGATTTTC
The DNA here is from genome assembly GCA_944548615.1 of Micropterix aruncella. NCBI lineage: Eukaryota > Metazoa > Arthropoda > Insecta > Lepidoptera > Micropterigidae > Micropterix > Micropterix aruncella. The sequence goes on along the minus strand of OX155959.1, from coordinate 25,656,297 downwards.
TATATTTACAAAGAATTAAAATTTTCACAAAGTATTAGGTTTTTGAATGTCGATTTTCCAATAAATCTGTGGTTTTACAAGAAAAAAAAAAAAAAATCTCCCAATAAACCCAGATATCCTTCAAACTAACATATAAACTCTACAAAAGAGAATGGGTATTTTGGGCCCACTTTTCCAATAGCTATAAATCATATACAAATGGAAAGATCACTTTATGTAAACACTTATTACTAGAACACCTGATTTCAATTGTGAGCCGTTTCTGAGTTATATTCTATTAACCCTTCAAGCCCCGCGACTTCGAGATCGAAGTCAACTGAACTCGTCCAGGAAAAGTGATTTGATTGGGTTTTTCGTGTCAGTCCGTATGCAGTTATATTTTATTTAAATGCACGATGATACAAATATCATTGTGCATTTAAATAAAATACAACTGAATACGGAATGACACGAAAAACCCAATCAAATCACTTTTCCTAGACGCGTTCAGTTGACTTCGATATCGAAATCGCGGGGCTTAAAGGGTTAAATATGGCTAATTACTTGATATCCCCTAGGGCACCTAACTTGTCCAGGCATTATATTTTTAATAACTGTTTAAACGAATACCATTGCAGAATACACGAATTGACAAAATACATACGTTGTGTGAGTACATTTCTCCGCGAGTACATTTCTTGCGAGTACCTTTCTCAATAATCGAGAAAGCTTCAGATTGGATTATGGAGGTCGATTCGGTCTCTAAGCAGTATAAATTCCCTGAAAGTCTCGGATGCACAGCCCTGCGTCCAGATATAACTCTTTACTCTCTATCTCGGAAGATGGTCCTTATCGTAGAATTAACTCTTCCATGGGAATCAAATATCCCAAAAGACCACGAGTACAAATTAAATAAATACCATGACCTCGCAAATGCCGTCACCCGGAACGGCTTCACTGTTCACCTTCACGCGGTGGAAGTAGGCGCTCGTGGCCTGCCAGATAAATCTTTGTTTCACCTTTTTAAAGATCTTGGTCTCTCCAGGAAAATAATCAACTCCTTTCCAGAAAAATTATCTAAAACCGCGATTTCTGCATCTCAAATTCATCTCAGAAGTGTAAAAAAAAAAAAATAGTAATATGATGGGCCCGACTCCGGTCGGTGAATTCCATGGCATCTCCGTTTGTATTTTATTTATTCCTAAGAATGCTCAAGTTTGTCAGCAGTATATAGAGGGTAAATACTGGGATATGTTGCTTGAACTCTGTAATATGTTTCATGATTTCATTACTGCTCTGTTTATTGACGTGTGGAATATGCTAAGGTCAGTTGTCCGACATGGTGTGCCCATTGACCGTACATCATAATATACTATGTTATATGGATCTTCTCTGCAAATAATATATTTTAAATAAATATTTAGCATCATTGGGTTTACGTTTAATTAGCCATATTTAAGAAGATTTCATACTTGAAAACTCTTAAATAGCTCATAATTGAGGTAAGTTGTAGAAGTCATAAATATTCTAGGTAAATAGATATTTCCAAAGGTAAATACGTTATTGTTATTGAAGAGGTAGGCCCAGCGAACATACATTTTTGCCCGTTGCCCATTCTAAGAAATTTTACCAACAACAAATAGCGATTGTGACAAATAGTTGCAATGAACTGAGGATGTCGACGTATTTTGTTTTATTTGTGTATAAAATTCTAGGAATTAGCCATTGATTACAGCCAATAATTAAATAGGTGGGGGTAAGCCGCAGTGGACCTAAAAATAGGAATAAGTGCGGTTAGCCATGTGATCAACTACCCCCCCTCCCCCCATTTCATCATTATAATCGAGCCTACAAGGTTTTGACAGCATGTACCCTTCAAACGGCAATACATTTTTTTTGTGGGATGCGACGACAAAAGACGTAAGTATATTTATACGACAGAGTTATAAGTAAATATGTATATAATATATATTATGTTCTTTATTACAAAAAATTAGCTTTCCGTTCTCGAAACCAGTTTTCTCGAAACCAGTTTCGACAATTTGTGGTGTATGTATTTGTAGCCCTTAATCTTTAATGTCAAAACAATTTTCAGGGGGTCAAAATAAGAACATTTTCATCAACATTTTCACATTTAAGCGCTGGAATGCCAATACCACCAATCGGTGGTTATCCTGTTGTGACAATTTGTAGGCGGCCAATCTGCGTATTTATGCAACTATATGCGGTAAAAGTTGACTTTATTGAATAACCCACTGTTATATATTAGCGTGCCTTTGCTACCACCCCCTACAAACAAATTTTCGAGGGTTGAAAACATGCCGTCGTGAGTTTCATTCCCATGGCTGGCTTCATGGCTTGGCTGGCATGGCTTTATTACTAAAGAAAACGCAATACCCACTTTCTATATTTGAAACGTATAGGATGAGAAAAACAGTATCCACGCCAGGGACACTATGATTTTTATAAAAATACCAGACATATATTTGAAACGGATGAAGCTATTACCAACACAGCTTTAAGACATTAAGGACATAAGGAATTATTGCAGTATAGGTACCTTTCTCAGAAATCGAAAAAACAAAGAAATACTACTAGGTTAGATCATTGTAATGCTAAATGTGAAAGAAAAAAGCTTCGGACGCGTAAATTTTCGAAACCAAATTTACATAGAAAAAAAAAAATTTTTTTTTTACCTTAGTTTTTAAGGTTGTTTTAAAAAAACCTAACCTAACCTAACCTAACCTACCGCCAAATAGGTGTTTATGTATTATTTTAAAAAAAAAACTACCGAAATGTATGGGTTTGGCGCTTTTTTGAATGCCTATATCTCGCTTATTTATTGAGACCGAATAAATATTATTGCAGATTCGGAATCAGCGTGGTGAATATAGTCTGGTGACGTTAAAAAATCAACAATCTAGAAGAGGTACCTATACTGCAATAATACCAAACACTACTAGCTACTTTAGGCAGCAAATGAATACAGAACAGAATTCATACACCTATCGAAGAAAATCGTAAGCAAGGCTTTGGAACGAGCAAAGCAATCACGCATTTAAAAATATGAAATAGATAATAATCAAATGCGTATTTACATTATTCCATTATGATAGATTTACTAAACGTTCATATGACCATTGACTTTATAGTATAATAAAATCAATGATATGACCGAATTCCGCTTCGAAAATCAACAGAAATCACACAGAAACAAACAAAGACACAACAAACGATTTGACAGATGCTTGCCACAACAAACGATTTGACAGATGCTTGCTAGATGATCAGTGCTTGTTAATAGAGTACAGACACAGTACAGATAGGTCACACCAAAGTAACCAGTTATTTCAAGTTCACTTAGTCTTGTTATTGCTGTTATAAACGGCCCCCTAGACGCTAGACTCACGAAAAATTCACTCGCTTTCAAGCAATTTTGGCCATCTAGAACTAAGCTTGATGGCTTGTCAAACAATCTACATGCTGTGGACAATGCTTGATGAAAATTTATATTTTTGCTATGCTTGTCAAGCCTGGCTTGATCGTCTAAAGAAATCCTTTAACTCACATTCATTGGTCTATAACCTTCCGATTTTTAGGTATTTCTACCGATATGGGGTCTGTCCTACCAAAATACCGAAATGTAAAGTTTGTTTAACGATTTCTGAAAATACCTACAAGGAATTTTAAGATTAGATTAATGACATTTTAAGATTTAAAATACATATACAGGAGGTGCTCTTGCCATTATAATTAGCGGCCGTATCATAAAGGATGAAAATGGATATTGATGATAATAAGTAAATAAAATAACATAAATCTTTAAGTTTCTACAGAGTTCTCGCTGAAAAATCTGTGTTTACTGTTAAAACGTAACAATTTAAAAATCAAAAATTAGTTGCTACTTTTCATACAAAAAAAAAATATCGACATGATTTAATTTTGAGCTAGGCTAAATAAAATGTGTGTACCCATACGCCGTGCCCCAGATTTGAAAGCAAAAACTGAATCTAGAAACATATTAATAAACAGAAACAGTTATCAAGGTACATTAAAAAAAAAAAAAAAAATTATGGCTTATTAAGAGATTTTATTCATGGAGATAATTCTAAAGGGTAAACTTTCTTAAAAACCATCTATAACTGTTTAGCTTCAGGCCTCTGTTATCGAGGAAATCATCATTTATATTAAACATTCGAATTTTGAGTATTTTTTTCTCTGAATCCCAATCTGAGGCCCAATCAAAAAAAATATACAGATTATTTTCGTTAAGTTTTTCATGTAAAATAATCTCCGTAATTGAAATGTTGAATTATCCGAAAACATATTTTTCAGGAAGAAAATCGAAATCTACTTATTAGTTTTTGCTTGTAAGATAGGACACGGTGTCTTGGCAAGATATTTTACTAATAGAGTTACCTAAGAATAGTTTTCAGTACACTGCTCTGTGTGCCCGTGAATAACAAAAAACGCAAACATCCCATTTCTGCAGTTAGCAATACGACTATAAAAAAACTGGTTATTTTATTTATGAAAAAAAAACACTCAAATTCTTTGAGCGGTAACCCGTTTTAGATTTGCAGTCACAAGCACGTAGTAAAAACACACTAAAAAGGTTGCAGGATTAGTATTACCTAATTAATATTAATTACTGTACCTATCTATTAATACTAAAATTTTGCGATGTTGTATGAAGACCTTTTTTTTTTAATTTAGGGTCGGTCCAGATACAATGATGGCATCATTAAAATCTGTTAATTTCGATTAAAATAAATTTAACAAAATTCGTGTAAATATTCAAATTACGATTGAGCTAGAGTAGTTAGTTACCTAGATTAAAGCAGTCATAAATCCGATGAGAGAAAGCTGGTAAAAACGCTTACTAGTATCAGTAGTAGGTAAATGAGATTTTCTTTTGAAGCCATCGCTCATTTCCAGGGTAAAACAGGACACAGTGTATACCTACTAGTTTATTACTAATAGGGTTACCTAAGAATATTATTCAGTAAATTGTTTTTTGTCTCATATAAAATAAACAAAGTCCATCGTTCCCTTTCTGCAGTAGCGATACAACTATGAAAAATAGTTGTATAACCGGTTATTTTTTGGCAAACACGGGGATCATATGTCGATGGTACGAAGTAAAAAAAAACGATTGTCACCCTAAGACATTCCCGGCAAGTGGCCAAGGACTGCTGTCATCTGAATATTAATTTCATAAATAAAAACGATAAGCGCCTCTCGCCCGGTTGGGTTCCGTTGCAACGCCTCAGGCATCGTAGTTCGTTCCTCGACTAAGGGCGGGGTTAGACTAAGCGCCAACAGATGACGTTCATATTTGAATAAAATATATGGCGGAATTTAAATACTATTAGTGTAGCTTGTATATGACATTATTCCAACCGAAAATTCAGAAAGTGATTTTGGCCCAACAAGGTTAAGTCCAATCTTTACTGGTTATATTTTGATTTATTTATTTTTTTTCAATATGATTTTATATTAGATATCTTTAAAATAACTCTTGACTTGATATCATGAAAATAACTCTTAAAATACTATTAGATTTATTTTATTTCATTTTTCCTTTTTCTCAGTTATAAGTGTAAAAAATATATTATAAATAATATACATTATAAAACTTACAAGTAACCTAGTCGAGTCTACCTTGATACGGGATTCAGCCGAGTTAGGAGGACTTTGTAAATAATTTAAGAAATAACTATATTCTTATTCTTAATAGTTTAAGATTGACATATGACTATTTAGTGCGCTCCCTGGTGGTTCGATTTTAACCACAAACTGTTCAACTCTCGCCATGACCAAATGATGCTTAATTGCCAGATTTCAGCTCAATCGGATCAGCGTTTAGTAGGCGCTATCGTGTGGGAATATTCACACACAGACAGACACACAGAAGCGCGTTCACCATACTTTCCCTTCTCGTCGGTTGGTGGGCCGGGCAGTTAAAACAATAAAAACTTTTATAACCGTAAAGTTATAATCTACCGTGTTTAGAGGAAACACGGCAGAATCCACCAAAACCCAAAAGAATGAATGTATAAGGACGCCACCTTACTTTTAAAGATAAAGAAGGAAACTAATTTTTTTTTAAAATATACCAAAAAGAACTTTTGAAAAAAAGAAAAAAAAGAAGTTAACCTAAAAAAAAAACTATCACAGAGAGTGGGCTAAATATTAATGGCATTGGATTTGGCCCACAGAAAATCCTATTTCCTCAGCACGCACTAAAGACTAAATAAAAAGACACAAGGTTATGTGAAATCTCCGTGTAATCTCCGTGAAATATCGCCACCGCGGCTACCCCTTTTCCGCTCCCGCCTTATCGGCGTGTCAAATGCGTGATTCCGATTACAAAGTCTCCAGCCAAAAAAAAATGTTGCAGTAATTTCCGGATGTGAAGGCAAATTTCGTCACATTCCGTGACGATCTCGTCACTTAAGCAGCAGATATATAATGTAATAAAACAGAGGTGCCCCCAACAGGTTAAATACGAACACTTCACATAAAAATTATAACTACCGGCCGCATTAGCATTTAAAACAAATCTACGGCGGCTCCCATGCCTCGCGACGAACTTTCAACAACCGTCCTGCCGCCATTCAGGCGTAAAAGGAGGAATTTAGACGCTACCCGCCGATAATTGCATTCTGACAGGCATTGACGCCTTTAAAAGAAGAAGAAGAAAAAAGGCAAAACAGCGGCCTCGACCAATCACGTGAGAGTTAGGCGCGTCATTGATTGTCAAAATAAAACATACCGAATTTCGCGAATTTAGGTTATAGCTGTCAAAGTATGGAAGGAATGCACGCAAAATCGCGAAAAAACACCAGGAAACATAAAAAACAATAGGAAACCATAAAAAACAGGTGCAGTGAACAAAGGCGCGAAAACAAAACAACAAAATATGCGGTTTTTGTTACACTTTGCAGGGATAATTTATATGTCAAGTTTCAGCTATTTCACATTGTGATTGTGTGCCAAATTTCAAGTCTAAAAGTCGAATATTTCGCGATTGAAATATTACTAGTGCTCCGGGTGGACTGATTTCAACCACAACCTGTTCAACTCTTGCCATGGCCAAATGATGCATACATGCCAGATTTCAGCTCAATCGGATCAGCGTTTAGGCGCTATCGTGGGGGAATATTCACACACAGACAGACACACAGAAGCGCGTTCACCATACTTTCCCTTCTCGTCGGTTGGTGGGCCGGGAAGTTAAAACACTAAAAACTTTGCAGGGATAATTTATATAAATAATTTGCAGGAATGCTTAATTAATAATTATTATTGTACCTATCTATTACAATACTACAATTTTGCGTCGTTGTGTAGACGTACATTTTTAATGTGCAGACACAATGGGCCGGTGCAGACACAATGATGACATCATTACAATATTATATATATTATTTCGACTAGGGTCCAGTTTATTAAAATACTTAATAGACATTTAAATTAGGATTAAGCTAGAGCAGGTGCCTATATCCGATGACAGAACAACCCTTCCCTTTCAACAGTAGCGATAGAACTATGTAAAATAACCATATAACCGGTTATTTCTTAGCAAAAAACTAATTCTTAGACCGGCAGCCCGTTGTTGATTTAGGGGCACACGAACGCAGTGAAAAATACATTAAAAAGGTTTAAGGAATAATGTTTCTTAAATATTATTAATTACTTTACCTATCTATTACGATACTAACGTTTTGTGTTGTTTTATACATGTTATTTTTTAATTCAGGCCCGGTGCAGACAGCGACATTATTACAATCTAATAATTTCGATTAGAACCCAATTTATTAAAATACTTAGGTAGGTACAATTTACTAAATTAGGATTGAGCTAGATCAGGTACCTATATTAAAACAATCATAAATCCGTTAAGAGAATGCTGATGAAAACGCTTACTAATATCGTTAGTAAATAAGATTTTCTTTTGAAGCCGTCGCTCGATGAGAGTTTTTTCGTTGCATGATGCTGCATGAGGATGACTCTTCTCGTTCCAAGAGGTTTTGTTAGTCGGAAATTGGAGCTGTTCGTTCCATGCATAGTTTCAGATTGCTTGAACTCGTTCCACTGTCTTCGGGATATCGGCACGATATCGTCAAAGATGATCCACGTGACTATCTCCAAGCATTCTGGAGTGGTCAGTGACCCGTTGTAGGTAAAATAGGAGCTGGTTTCTGGCAGCAGGTATCTGAAGGGAAAATATACTATATAAAAAATGCTGTCTATTCATTTGAAGGGTTAGGCCTCTTGTCCACACACGTTTTTTTTCGCCGTGAAAATCCACGGTTAATTTGGAGCGGTTGTCAGTGAATCATGAATCATTATAGAAGCTTGTCTTGGACCCTTCGGAAAAATGGCACGGCGATGTGTAATTAGCCACATTTAAGAAGATTCCGAACTTCAAAACTCTGAAACGACTCATAATTGAGGTAAGGTGTTTTAGTCATAAATATTGTAGATTAATAGATCTTTCCAATGGTATAAATGTTTTTGTTATTGGAGAAGTGGGCCCAGCACCCATAAATTTTTGCCTATTTTCCTTTGGATATAAAGTCGATAAAAAAAGACGGATATTCGATTTAATCAATAAAAGACGCTGTTCGAATTCCCCATAGCTCAAAGCACTGTAGGCACGCTGAGCCCTCTTTTCCACACACGTTTTTTTCCTCGTGAAAATCCACAGCCAATTCGCTGTGTCTACAGTGGGGTATGGATCACTACATAAGCTTGTCCATGGACACTGCGGAAACACGGCACTGCGCCATTTTTCTAGTTTTTATATATTTTTATTATTGAATTGCTGATTCTCTATGTTTCTCATTATATCTGTTGTTTTTTATTTTTCTAGTTTTTATATCTTTGTTGTTGAATTTTTGAATCTATGTTTTTTTTCAATTATTAGTTTTTTTATAGACTTTTTTATAATTTTAGGAGTAATTTGAAATGTAATTTTATTTGTAGAAATACCATTAGATATGTAATTTCTATACCCAGATCGGGTTTTTGAAAATAAATCATTCTTATTCTTATTCATTGGAAACTCACGTAATCCTATTATTATATTATAGTTTTCTTATTTTTTCTGGGGTGGAATTTAAGTAAAATATACCTATATTTCTTTTGAAATTCAAATATGTTTTTTTAAACTTTTTTGATACTCAATACTCAAATTTATATTACTTAAGTATTTAAAAATAATAATATATTATATTTATAACAATAATATATTTATATTAATAATATATTTATATTATTAATATAGATATAGACACAAAATATATTTTTTCTCACTCAAACCAGTGCTAAAATATCATTGCTTAGGTTAGTAAATTTTTAAAAAGGAATTGCCAAAAATATAAAAAAGTTTAGTTCTACTCTTTATTGTGAAATTTCATAATGGGCGGTTTTATTGTCATATGACAATTTCTTATAAGTATGTGTGCTTGTAGAATGTGTGTAAGTGTGTGTTCGTTTTTATAACGAATTCGTTCAAAATCTAAGTTATTTTTAAAATAATGCTCGATCTGCTCGGTTTATGGGTTTCTTCCATTTTGGATCAGTTATTGCATTCGCTCAACACGATTGAAATGCAATTCCGTCAATTTTATCCCAACGGAAAATGGTGACCCCAGCCTAGTCACCATCGACCAAAAGTTGACATTGATCGTTATTCCCCGTAGCGCTTCATTTAAAATATAAGTTTATGGATGAAGGTTATGGATGATGCATAGACTTACGACGGATTGACCGAGTAATTAGTTGTAGTGGCGAATATTGTGTTAACATCGCGCGCAGCGGAAGTAACGTTACCGATATCTTCATTATCTTCTGCATCGTACTGAAACCGGAGGTCGATAATTAATTGAATTGCAATTATAATATGGATCAGTGAACATAGACGCATTATCGCTGCTTACATTATACAATACGGCCAATACTACGACCCCGTCCTTAGCCGCCTTAGCTTCGTCGATTGAGCTCAGAGAATTCTTCATGTGGACGAAGTGGGCCTCGAGCGGAAACCGCTTGGAGTTAATGGTATGCTCCGACTCCCAATGAAAGTGGACCTGCAGGAGTCGATACTGCGATCTTAACACGCCTCCTTCGATTAGCATCGACGAGTTAAACGGCGTAATCTGCACGGTGTGTCCGTTGTTTTCTATCTCCACCTCTGTTTCTTCGTTGTAATTCCGAAAAATTAAGGAGTTCCTTTTGGACGCTTTCATCTTTTGGACTTGTTTCGTCATCACGTTGATCGGCGACTGTTCAGTCCCGGAGTTGCATAAACCGGGCCATTGTAGCTCACCTGGAAAAACCACAGAAATGCATGCAAAGCCGGTGATCAAGAAGCAGTACCGGATCTAGGGGGGGGGGGGGGGGGACTGCCCCGGGCGGTAATTTAGGAGGCGCCAAATTCATATGTTTCACCAAATCTTTATGAATAGAATAAGATAAAAAACGAATTAACCACGTGAAGTGGTTAACCGACGTTTCGGCGACGTTGTTGAATTTTTCAACCGCCGAACGCCGAACTCAAGGACGCAAGACAGGATACAGTGAGTATTGTATGCACGACGGATTTTCGAAATTCGCGCGTGCCGAGCACTCCTCCCCCCCCCCCCCCCCCTTCCACCCTTATAATCTACGCAGTGGCGGCAGCGGTATGCGGCCTACCTGCGCATCAACTGATTGACAGCTCTTTCAGTCTACCCTAGACAACGGCGGCTGCAACGTCGCCAAAACGTCGGGTTTTACACACTTCACGCTGTAAATTCGTTTTTTATCTTATCTCATTTATAATGTCAAACAACCGCCATACTCTCCAATTTCACTAAAGCGCCTAGCATTCAGGACGCTTAGCCGATACACAGAAATACGCATGTTTTAACAGGGATTACGTATATAACATTTATTTATTTATTTTTTAAAGAATTAATTACTAAAACATTGATTTGCTTACAAAAATAACAGGAACCGAATGGCAAAACCTTAACCTATTGCTTATTTGATTCTTTCACCCAACTGGGACTAGCTCGTTCTAGGGTGGACAGGACTCTAATACTACATACAATCAATTATGTACAAGTTATAGTAAAGCTAATAACACTAAATTGCCCTAAAATTTAAATAATAATAATATTAATAATAATAAATATTAAAAGATAATATAATAAATAAATAAAATCATAGATAAAAAAATTAATAAAATAAATAAATAAAATAAATATATAAATAAAGAATAAATAAAATAAATAAATAAATACCATGGACGGTGGTTCATACGTATTAATTAACATGACGCGTAACGGTGTTGGCATGACGGTATTTACCATGTCACTGGCATGTTGTTGAACCATTCCAGTAATAATACTGCCCTACGCTGTATTGTAGCAATTATATGTACAGAATGGGAAAGTATACTGCCGTAATGAAACAACATACATATTTTAATGTACTTACATATTAATGTCTGGATAAATCAGAATTATTTGCTGATGTACCTATCCGTACTTACGTAGCTCGCAATAACCTAGAATGGTGTTTTAACATTTTTATACTGCCGTCTCTTTTAGAAACGATAACCCAACAAAACGTAATGTCATTTAATTACGTCGCTATCCGAGTTCTTGATTTTAACATGACAGCATGTCATTTCATGCGTATCGTCGTACGTAAACTCGGAACATTAATCATGTTGAAGCGACAGTATACTGTTGATAATCGAGTAATGGAGTTTCAACAAAATCCTTGTGGTTGAAGTTGTGTGCACAGTCTGGCATGTGCGTTGTCTACACTGGTTGTATTTATTCTTTAATAATGTCACACATAAGAAAAAAAATATTAGCAAATAGGTACCAAAGTTTGCAAATTAATTTAAAGGTTCTTATTCCCCGATCACAAGAAAATCTCACACAGTAAATTTATTTTTATTTTCAAATGCTGGAGGGGAGAGGTGCTAATATCAAGTTTTTGCCTCGGCTCGGCTGGGGCTGTCAAGAAGCAAGATTATACCGAAAATGACAGTGCCTTAATAGAGAAGAAACTGGGGGAGTCCACCCTTAAGACTTTCTTCGATAACTAGATCTTTCAAATGAGCTCGGACTTTATAGGTTCTTCAAATGTACTTGAACATATGTAGTTGACGAAGGAATCCGAATAGATACACCATCTCGGCCACAGGCTTGAAGAAAGCTTCCTGGCATCTTGGTGAGTCAAAAATGAAACTATCAACGTTGACTTTTACATTTCTGGGGTGGCGTATGTGATAAGTATGATTGCTACTTGAATCGCGAGGTCGTTTTAGCATAGATTAGACAGTTCAGCTAGTCTAGAAAAGGTTCAATTTCGTGTGCCACCGCGACTAACGAGGAGCTCCCAAACATTTTCTGTTGTCGCTTGCAATAGCAATATCGCGTCGAATAAACCTCTTACCAGAATGTGTCTCGTTTTTGATAAATTATGTAAAGGATTCGATGTATCTTATGATTCCATTAATTTAATTAAAGATTCGATCATACCAGCCTATCTCCTACTTCTTAAGATTTCACTAACTGCCACCCTAGTGTACTATATTATATGAATATTATATTATACCATACTATTATATCGTACCATAATATTTAGTATAAATATTATTATTCATACTTCTATTTTTTGTTTTATAAAACCCTTTCTAGTACTTACCGTATAAACAACCTATTTTATTATTACTTTTCTTACCCTTATATTATTATTAGTCTTATTACCTTTTTCCACTATCAACGTATTCATGTTATTTCTATATTAATTTTTAATGCAAGTATTGTAAACTACTGATAGGATAGTAAATTTGTTTTGTTTAAATATGTTTTTAAAATACGTGTAGGTATTCATTTACTATATGTAAGTTTACTATAAAATTAAATAAATAAATAAATTAATAGCGTAATTGGTGCAGTGCACTGATGGTCCCTTGATCTAGATTGCCCCTGAACCTCTAAACGATCACTTGAGTTTTCAATTGAGTAAAACAAAAAGTAAGTAAGTAATAAGTAACGATTCACAAAAAACTGGATAATCGTTAAAGAAATCGACTCAGGAGGTCGACTCGTGATTATTTATTAATCATCCCAAAACCTCAACTGTTCACCTAAATTTGTATTTTACAGGCAATAGATAGCACTTGGTTTCCCATAGATACAAGTAATACGAGAACTTGGAAAAATATGAACACATTGTTTTCTTATAAAAAAACCAAGAATGCTTCAGAATGTTCCAGAATATTCTAAAACGATCCAGAATGTTCCAGAATGGGACCCCCCCCCCCCCCCCCTTGGCATGCAAGTAGGGAAAAGGGGTCAGGCAACGCTGACATTTAGCTAGGTATATTTTTTATGCCTCATAATAGTCCGGGAGGTAGTGAATAGATTTAGGACTTATTTTCCCAGTTTGTTAAATCTGCTCCATTATTGATGCTAATCAAGAAATTTTGAGTCTGGCAAGGATTATCCGATGGGTGGGTGGGTATCGAATTGTACTTATTTTTCCTGTTATAAATCTTTTCCATTCACTAGAGTCAATCATTAAATGCACATAAAATACAATCTGGCTTATTTAGTTCAACGAAACGACTTCACGACTGCGCCTGGTGGATTGGCCATCGTGGGATCAATGAAATCATTTTATTCAATTAAATTTTGATAATTTATCATAATCGGAATCGGAAATAATGTAAGTACTGTAGGAAACAATTAATCGGCCAGTGAAACATTTTACCAAGATTATTTGTCATAATTAACGAAGCGCTGTATATTTCCCGAAGATTAAATATACAAATAAGGAAAAATACTCGAAACCCTGTAACTATCTGTATAACCAATAACAACCAATACAATTCATAAAGAGCACAAAACCCTGGTTGCACCATTCTGCCTTCTGATAATATTATTAGAAGCAGAAAAAATAAGTTTCGGTAAGCTTTCAATAAAATGGAAGAAAAGGACTACTCCTTGACAATATTCTCTCGCATTTTAGTATAGCTCGTGAAGCGCAAATACTCTTTCTGATATTAGGGTAATCCTACTACCGCATTATCTACTAAAGCGCAACAAAACTACGCTCATTCGTAGAAGTCCAAAACGTTTTGTTGCTATGAGTAAGCTGACTGTCAGTCGTCAGTTTGCTGTTGAAATACAGTCGTTTTGTTCTTTCGAGCAAGCTGACTACCAGCCGTCAGTTTGCAACCTGTTGGAATGCATCCGTGTCCATTATATATAATACCGATTGCATGGGGGCGCCTTTTGAGTTTCTGCTGTTATGTGGAACCTGACTTCCAGCTGGGATCAAACACTCACCTTCGGCTCCGTAGAAGAACAATCCGTTCTCCTCCTCTTCGGTTTGAAGAGTGACTTCCGAAAAGCCGTTAATCAGAACTGAAAAAATGAAGTGAATTATTAAATTATATTCTTATTCCAAACTAGATATCTTTGAAATGGAAATAAAGTGAAAGAATTCGCGCTCAGAAGATCGATTCAACGCATGAATGACAAAAAAAATCACAAGAAAAGAAGATAGGACAAGGAAATGTCTAAAAGACACTAATGCTACAGCAATACCCTTGTGTCTCACGGGAGAAGCCCCATATTTAGCACAATATAGAATACACAGAACACGCTTTTGAAATCACTATTTTTTTTAATGTAATATTTATATACCAAGCAAAATAAGGGTTGCATCATTATCATATTCTTATTCCAAACTAGATACCTTAAAAAGGAAATAAAGTAAAAGAATTCGCGCTCAGATGATTAAGTCGATTCAACGCTTGAATTCCAAGATGAAGAACACAGGATCAGGCAAGGTCTAAAAGACACCGATGTTAGAGCAATACCCATGTGTCTCACGAGGAAAACTCATCTTTTGCACACTATACATAAAAATAAATTTTTTTCTAAAGGAAGAAGATAGGATAAGGAAAGGTCCTAAAGACTCCGATGTTCTAGCAATACCAATGTATCTTACGGAAGAAGCCTATCTTTTGATAACTATACAAAACACAGAATACATTTTAAAAACTAAAAGTAACTTTACAGTTTGTTTAATCAAATATTGATAAACCGATCAAAAAGTGGACTACATCATTATCATATTGTTATTCCAAACTAGATATCTTAGAAATGGAAATAAAGTGAAAGAATTCGCACTCAGATGATTAAATCGATTCAACGCTTGAATGTCAAAGAAAATCACAAGATGAGAACACAGGATAAGGAAAGGTCTAAAAGACACTGATGTTCCAGCAATACCCATGTGTCTCTTAGGAGAAGCCCATATATTGCACACTATATAAAACACAGAACACGTTTTCGAAATCACTAGTTTTTAAATGTTATATTTATATACCAAGCAAAATAAGGGCTGCATCATTGTCATATTATTACTCCAAACTAGATAGGTATCTTAAAAAGAAAATAAAGTGAAAGAATTCGCGCTCAGATGATTAAGTCGATTCAACGCTTGAATGTCAAAGAAAATCCCAAGATGAGAACACAGGATAAGGAAAGCTCTAAAAGACACTGTTATTCCAGCAATACCCATGTGTCTCTTGGGAGAAGCCTATATATTGCACACTATATAAAACACAGAACACGTTTTCGAAATCACTATTTTTTATTGCTATATTTACATTCCAAGCAAAATAAGGGCTGCATCATTATCATATTATTACTCCAAACTAGATACCTTAAAACGAAAATAAAGTGAAAGAATTCGCGCTCAGATAATTAAATCGATTCAACGCTTGAATCCCAAGAGGAGAACACAGGACCAGGCAAGGTCTAAAAGACACCGATGTTAGAGCGATACCCATGTGTCTCACGGGGAAAAGTCATCTTTTGCACACTATACACAAAATTATTATTTTTTTCCTAAGAGAAGAAGATAGGATAAGGTAAGGTCTAAAACACTGTGATGTTCCAGCAATGCCCATGTGTCTCTTGGGAGAAGCATTGAGATTTTGCACACTATATAAACAGAACACGTTTTTGAAATCACAATTTTTTATTGATATATTTATATACCAAGCAAAATAAGGGCTGCATCATTATCGTATTCTTATTCCAAACTAGATCTCTTCCCAAGAGAAGAAGACAGGATAAGGAAAGGTCTAAAAGACACTGATGTTCCAGCAATACCCATGTATCTCACGGAAGAAGCCTATCTTTTGCACACCATACAAAACACAGAACACTGTTTTGAAAACACTTTTTTTTATATATAAAACTTTATAGTTTGTTTAAATGAATATTGAAATACCAAGCGATATAAGGGCTGCCACACACCCGCCCATTTTCGGTGGCAGGATTCAGCAGGACCTGTGCGCAATTGACGAACTGCGACGATCGTTTGATCGACCGACGGAACAATATATTATGTACCTACGCGGAGCCACCAGAGTCGATTCATCAGATTTGCGGATGTGCATTCTCATTTTGCCGACGATGCACCTTGATTGTGGCTCGGAGCTCGGAGCTCGATTCCCCCCGCGTTTCATGCGAACGTAAAACTGCTGTTTGTTTTAATAACGAATTAGTGGTTAGTGATCCACATTAATCACCAAAGTTTTTAAATTGGGAGGGGGGTCTGTCGCCCTAGATATTACATGGACATAATAATACCACGGTCTCAATGTATGCTATTAAGTTGATAAGTACATTATCTAAATGAGGAATCTCCGGATAAAATCAACTGAGTGATTTTTACCGAATTTTAGTAAAAAATCTAGTAAGTAACTCTCCAATTCTTTGACTGGAGTTAATTAAATGACTAAGACTGACTTTTATCAAATTTCGTCATTGAGCTGTGAGAATTTCGTCAATGGAGTGTTATGCCCGGATACACGACGCTTGTTTTTCAAGCTAGGATAGCAAGCTAGAACCTCGGCATTTCTATCCTGGCTGGGCATATGCTAGTGCTGTTTACATGATGCCAGATAATTTAAGCCAGTACCATTGAAGCGACTAAGGTAACAACATGTCCGTAAAGTAATATTAACTATGAATACTAGCTTCTCCGGCCACATGTGGCTAGGACACAAGCCATGATAGTAAAATCAGTGTGAGGGGGTGGGGGTTGCCAATAGCTCAAAAAATAGAACCCCATCCTATTAAACTATCCTAGCTTGAGACGCTAGCTTACTAGCTTTCTCACTAGCTTACTAGCCTAGAAATGAAGCTAGTTCTGTATATACGAAGCCAGAGTTGAGTTACTAGCTTGCTAGCTTACTAACACTAGCTTGCTGTCCTAGCTTGAGAAAATAGCGTCGTGCCCCGGGTATGAGAGCTGATTCCATAATCAAGCAGACTGGGCTGTAAAAGAGGACGCGTGAACAGAAAAGTGATTGTAGCGAGATGATGAGTTTTTTTGTGTGATCTTTAAAAGGGTGGAATTTCTCCTTGAGATGGGAGGGCGAAGTGTCGCTACTCTACAAAATCCTCGATAACCCAAGGATTTTGTAGGCATATTTCTTAGGCTGACATTTTGCAGACGCTGACCGTATCACCATAGTCAACTATCAGCGCTAACAGCGTGGACACAATTATTCGTTTAACCGATATCGGGACGAAACTCTGAAGTCGCCGGAAAAAATGCAAACCATGGAAAATGCGGCGACGTGATCCTGTCAAAGATCCGTTAAAATTCCAAGATTCGTGACAGTTTTGACATATTTTCATTTACACAATAGGATCTTTAGGGAGTCCTAGAACTGGACCGACAGATTTTAAGTGGTGATAGCTTTGAACTACCTAATTGAAAAAAACTCGTTTTCAGCAAAATTACATAAATTTCAAGTTAATACAAGATTTCCGAAACAAAAAAATATCATCGCCTCGCGTCATACTTTTGACACTCTTGATTAAAAAAAAACGCTTTCATTAGTAACTTTTTTCACGAAAATATTCTTAAATAATTACTATCTGTAATTATCTCTTAACCAAAAAAAATGTAACAAAAACACTATGAATAAAAAAACTCGTTTTTGAGTTTTTCTTAAAACTATGAGAAAGTTCTTGAAAACACATGGACGCACGTTTTGTTTTAAGATTTTGGATGATTGTTATTTATGTTTCGATGATTGTTACACATGTTTTGTTATTTAGATAGAGGTCTTTATCAAAGCTATCACCGCCTAAAGTCTGTAGGTGTTTATTTAGTCCCTATATAGTGTTTATAGATCGCATTTGTAACTTGTAAAATTGTGATTTTCGAATGTAAAAAACAGACAATTCGATCATTCATGTACTACAGTCGTCAGGTATAGTCTTACTTATACCATTCAGACACACCTTGGACCTTATACATAAATGACCAATTTAGAAGAAATTGTAAACATCAGCCGTTGCGGGTACCTACTTCTGTTCTATACATAGAGTGGATTTGCTAACACGATAGTTTAGCAATGATTCCGTGTCATTGTCAAGTCACGAAAATAATAAGGTGTGACCGTGTCAGCGTAACGCGCTCAAATGGAGTTGCACCCATTATCCAATTGTACTATCTCAACCTGCGATGTGTTATTTCCTCAATCCTCATCGACCGTGTGCCAATAGGTGTACGTCAGGCGGTGATGCGTGGGTAGGCATGCCTGTCAGATAGGTATGTGGCAGGTAGAGCGTCACCATCATCAATTTATTCCAGAAATTAAGGTACATACCATTTATACTTACAGGTTTTAAAATATGTGCATACGAATTTAAGGACCACTATAAAAGTACATTATTAAATGAAGATGTTTATAAGACAAATATTTTTTGTTTTTATTTTAGAATGATTAGGTAGGTACATGTCAATCTTAATAATACAATTGTTTTTTTTCGTTTGTTTATACATTTTTATCGTAATTATTTAATATTGTTATTTGATTGTGATCGTGATTTTGATGAATTGTGATTAAGATTATTTATTTATTTGATTTTGATTTGTGACTTTGGGGGTAGTCAGGGAGATGTCTGGTCTACTTACCAAAGAAGATCATTACCATCCTTGCTTATGCATCAATTAAGAGGTAGAAAGAAGTAGAGCTATTATTAGACCTAAATTCCAAACAAATAATTTATTACAAAAGCGATGGGATTTACTTCATGGCGGCTCAGGATCTCTCACGAGTAAGTTGCGTTTGGCCGATTGGAGTATTGTTTACAATAGTGGAGATTGCAACTCAGCTGTAAAATCATTTTATGCAGTGCCGGATTAGCCACGTAGCAAGAGTAGCAAATGCTACGGGCCCCGCGCATTGAGGGGCCCCGCGCACCCACGCCTGCCTGAGCGTAAAATTATCGCTGCACCCTGCAACAGGCCAATGGAAAAACGTTGGTATCAAAATCTACAGCGATTCTTTAAAAAATTATCACTTTTCTAAAAGTGAGCGCTGGCCACACGACAAATTATGTATCGCACCACAAACACACGTAAGTTGGCAACCTAGCAAAACTAACAGGGGAAGTACTCACAATCAGTGTTGGATTTCGTACGATAATAATCGTATTTGTACTATAATTTCACTAGTCGTACGATATACGATCCAATTGGCTGGATCGTACGCTAAAATACGACCCTTTTTACTCCCAAAAAAAATTATTTTGTAATTTTGCCGAAAATAAAATTTCGAGTTGGCAACAATATCCCAGAATTAACGTGAGCATTTTATACAAAGGTTTATATTCCGGGAAATCCCAACTCATCAATGTTCCTGGTCTATATCTATGGTACGGGTGTTACTGTGTTAGATTTTTAAAATCAGTGCAAAGCGTGCATAGTGTAGCGTGAAAGCAGTGAGTGTCAGTGACTGGGAGTTTTCAGTGAGTAAGTTTTACCGGTTCACAATAGATACCGCGTGAAATGTTCGCGGACGGGAGCGCGGAAAACGAAAGGACGATGACCCATCGGATATGGAGGAAGAGAACCCCGGTGTTTCCACACCAAAGAAGGTGCGTTTAGCTAGGGGTGATTTGATTAAAAAAAAGGAAAAACATAGACCGCAAAAATATAGAAAGGAATGGGAGGCTGACCCTCGATTTAGCAAATGGCTCTCCAATGACCCTGACGATGATTTTAAAGCAAGATGCAAAGCATGCAATTCATCCATCACTGCGGAGAAAACAGTATTAATAAAGCATTCTCAAGGACAGAAGCATGCCGAAAAATTAACTTTAATTCGTGGGTCAAAACCTATTTCTACTCTTTTCTTTGCGAATCCATCTACGGAAAATAGTACAACTAAGATGGCAAAAATTGCTGAAATTAAATTGTCTGCTTATTTCGCGGAACACAACATAGCTTTCAATGCTTCAGATCACTTGGGTGCTGTTTTGAAAGACTGCTTTCCAGACTCGAAAATAGCCAAAGAAACCAACTTAAATAGGAAAAAAAATGCAAAAGAAATATGTCAGGCTATCGCACCCAGCCACAAAGAAATTCTTGGAAAAAAATTAAAAGACTCAAAATTCTGCATAATGACGGATGAGTCCACAGACATATCTACAACTAAATCTTCGTGCGTTGTGGTCAGATTCTACGATGAAGAAGCCGGAAAAATAGTATCCAAATTTTGGAATCTGCACGAGATTTTCAGCGGCCATGACCTTACAACAGCCAACGAAGGAGCTACAGCTCAAAACATATACACAAAATTGATAGAATCATTTACAAATCAGGGCATACCACTAAAAAATATTGTCGGGTTTGGGTCAGATGGGTGC
The DNA here is from genome assembly GCA_944548615.1 of Micropterix aruncella. Taxonomy (NCBI): domain Eukaryota; kingdom Metazoa; phylum Arthropoda; class Insecta; order Lepidoptera; family Micropterigidae; genus Micropterix; species Micropterix aruncella. The sequence continues at coordinate 25,635,550 of OX155959.1, read as the reverse complement.
AATGTAATGATGGGAGCAGATAATTCTGTGGCAAGCAGATTTAAACGAGACTGTCCAGGAATAATAATAATGAAGTGTACTTGCCACTCAGCACATCTTTGTGCAAGCGCAGCATGCCAAAAGTTGCCGAATAGATGCGAAGAACTTGCTCGGTCAATATTTAAATTTTTGAAAATGAGCTCTAAGCGATCGGCGCAATTACAACAATTTCAAACATTTTTAAAACTGAAACCTCAAAAAATGTTGCACCCGTCTCAAACAAGATGGCTCTCCGTGGTTCAAGTGGTAGAAAGAGTGCTGACACACTGGGAAGCTCTAAAATTGTTCTTCACAGACATGGCTTTATCAGAACGTCTGATTTCGGGGCAAATAATACTGGACCTCCTAAGCGATCCTTACATGAAGATATATTATGATTTCTTGACCTGGGTATTGCCAAAATTTACGCAATTCAATCGCTATTTTCAGTCAGCCGAAGTCGTGGTTACTGAACTAGACACAAAAATAAAAGAAATGTACAAAGATTTTGTCCTATGTTTCATGGAGAGAAAATACGTCAATGAAACGGATCTATGCGATATACAGCCGGACAATACACTCAAACACTTGAAAGAAGAACAGATCTACTTTGGAATTGCAGTGGCTTCAAAAATAAATAACGCTGAAATCAAATCAGACCCAATCAAACGAGCAGAATTCATATCTAGATGTAAAGCTTTTCTCGTTGAAGCTGCTCTACAAATAAAAAAAAGGTGGGACTTTGGAAATACAACACTAACAAAAATCGCCATGCTAAGTCCAAAAAATGCCCTAAGTCAAATAGTTCGAGAACATAACCCCACAATTTTGCCGGTAGTCACTGCATTTCCTAGAGTTACAAATTTAAATAATCACACTTATCTACAAATCCTAGATGATCAATGGCGTAGGCTACCTTTGGCTGAACTTCCAGATCACATAAGGCTAGAAAAGAAAGTTGACGTATTCTGGAGTCAACTGCGCGGGTGGTGCGACATAACAGATCACAAGCCTTTCCTCGAAATTTCTCAGTTTGCACTGGATTGCTTGGTTCTACCACACGCAAATGCTGACTGCGAAAGGATCTTCAGCAAGGTCAACTTGGCGAAAACCAAAACCCGCAACAAACTGACAACGCAAACTATCGACGCATTGCTGCTGTCGTCCGACGCCATAAAGGAAAGCAAAAATAACAATTGTACAAGTTTCAAACCATCTGAGGACATGTTAAGAAGGTTTACGGCAAAAGATCTAGCCAGTGATAATTTAGAAGATGTCGCAGAATTAGTAATTAACATTCAAGTATAAAATAAGTGACTAAGATTAACATTTTTATTCTAAATTATTCGAGTGATACTGATTAATGAAAAATATAGTATTAAAGTAATATACGATAGACTAGGAGTATGCCTTAATGTCTTTTTCTGTACGAAAAATCTTCATTCTGTTCATCGTACGATAATTTCCGTTTAAATACGATCCTTTTCACTATTCTGTGCGATAATTTTTGGTCAGCTTGGCCTTGAATCCAACACTGCTCACAATCGCAAGTAGCGGCGGCGGAGCCGTCCGTGATTTGCAATACAACTTTGGCATTCGGCTGAAAAGTTTATTTGTAACAGTTCTGAGCGTGTAAAAAAATCATAAAAATAGAATATTTAGTCAAATAAATAGGAATCGATACTTATCTTGATTCACTAATATCTCAACTTATCCTGAAATATTGCCCACAGTAACAACAAACACACTTGATTATAAATCAATTGATTGTCTGAATGTAATAATTTCTCATCAGTTTTAATTGTATAAGTTTGACATAATTATGAGCAGAAGCCTACTCGCTTGGCTGACTACTCGCTTTTCTAAAGCAATGGAATTTTTAGATTTTATAGAAAAATCATAAATCGATTCGTCAGTAATGTCACGGTATAACGCGCCCATGATTGTATTAGAGAAAATATACTAAATAAATTATTTAATAGTCGGGCTATATAAATATGTGTATCTGGGCTTTTTGTTGCTTATAAAAAGTTTTAACAATATAGGTAATATAGGTCTATTGTAAGAGAATATTAAACAATATTACGAAGTGAATTGCTCAATAAGGCGAAAAATATTGGGCACTGTTTATTTACTTTTGTTAAGCGGTGCATTTCCTTTTTTGTAATTATTATGAGTAAAGTAGGAGTTTTTTATTGTATTTTATTTCGTATTCGTTAAAAAGGTGCACCGTACAATAATGGCTGATCTGTCGGTGTGAATTATATAAAAAACGGTCTGATTTTACTTAGATTGTAGTTTTTGTCCACATTGCAAAATTTCACATAGTTTGTTGAAAAAGAAAATTGTACATATGTGTATATTTTTTAAATAACACTGCCACTGTTGTAAATATATTTTATTTTTGTATTTATATTGTCGAATATGATTGAAACTGTGATAGTTGAATAATTCCTCAATTAAATTTTTCTGCGGAGTTTTGGTCATAGCTGCAGTGGCGCCGATTTTTTTTATTTCTCTTTGTAAACATTTTTGGATTACACGGTACCTGCAAAAATTATATTTTATTACCTTGTTTTAGCAATAAAAGGGATCTATCAAAAAGTTCTACTTTATTTTACACCCTAAACTTAAGAACCTAAAGCAAACCAAGGGCCTTTTTAGAGAATTTGCTACGGGCCCCGCGCTGGCTTAATCCGGCACTGATTTTATGTCATTATATATTCAGTAATGGTCGAATATTTTTCGTGCATACCAAATAAAACGGCTGTAGTACGTAATTACCCTAGGTGGTTCACCTCGGGAATTAAAATTTAATCAAAATTAAATATAATTGCCACAAAGAATGGAAAACAACAAAGGAAAAGCATATTTATAGTTTTTTTTCAGCTTGTCGAACGGAAGTGAAGCGTTGCGTTAAAGTAGCGTTTGAAGATTTTGTGCATTAATCTGAGAGAGACATGCTATATAACTATAAAACATTTTGGAAGTATGTCCAAGCCACTAAAAAAACTTCTTCCCATCCGAACACTATGATATTTAACGGCGAAACTTTCAAAGGCGAAAAGGACAAAGACATTTTAAAAGCCATCGCAGAGTATTTTAAAACGGTATACCTACCTACAACAATACGGAGCCCCTGCTCAATGCAGATGCGCTAATTTGTGATACCGACAGTAATAGAGTTGGGGGCCTATTCTTGAAAAATTTAGCATGCTAAATTTGTCTATGGCACATGTAAATCAAATGGACCATATACAAATTTGCATACAAAATTTTTCAAGAATTGCCCCCCTGTCTTCGAAATCCCACAGGTGACTCCGAATGAGATAAATCGCGTATTTTCTAAAATGAGTTTCAAAAAATCCTTGGGGCCTGATAATATTCCACCTTTCCTGGTTGCGCGATGGCTTTACATGGACCTTTATCACATATTTTCAATATTAGCCTAAAATCACATTGCTTTCCACTGAACTGGCAGGTTACTCGTATTACACCCGTTCATAGAAGCGGTGCTAAGAACGTAATCGAGAATTACCGTCCCGTCAGTGTTATATGTTTGCAAAATTATTCGAGTCCATTCTACACGAACGTATTTACTCATTCGCAGACACCTGGCTGTCGGAAACCCAACATGGATTCAGAAAGAAAAGGTCAACATGCACGAATTTATTGTCATTGACAGAGTATGCCACTACCGCCCTGGACCGGGGCCCCCAAGTAGATGTTGTATACTTGGACATGGCCAAGGCATTTGACAGGGTTAACAGAGACATCCTCTTACAGAAGCTTTTTGACTTCGGTTTCTCTGTACATCTTGTCAAATTCTTCGAAAGTTACTTCAAAAACAGGAGTCAGTTAGTCAGCTTTAGTTCCTCCGAGTCAGCCCCCTTTAAGGTTCATTCGGGGGTGCTGCAAGATGCTAATCTCTCTATTGTTCCTCATTTTCATTAATGATTTGCCTAAATTTGTAAAATATAGTCAATGCTGTCTATTTGTTGATGACGTGAAAATTTTCATCAAATAACAGATGCTCGAGAAGCGGAAAAATTACAGCAAGATATAGAAGCACTTTCAAGGTGGGGCTCTGTCAATGACATGGAATCAGGGCCGGATTTAGAGGTCTGGAGGCCTTGGGGCAACAAATGAGTGGAGGCCCCAAATTGAAAAGGCCAGGGGGGCCCCAAATTAGTTTCCAAATAAAATGAATTTTTATTTCAGTCGAGTTTTTTAATAAATAATTTTATGATGTAAAATGAAATAATGAAACAAATTTTAGTAGTTTAATTTAAGGCACCTACATACTTTCTATTTTACCACGTTGCATTTGTGATCTGTGAAATTTTATGTTTTGTGACATCCACTAATACCCGCTCCACACGCTAGCCAAAATAAGTGACATTGCCAATGTCTCTCTCGCTCTTTCGCATACATTTTTCACGCATCACTGTGGTGCCAAAGTGTACAGCGGTTATTACGAGCGGGCATTACATCTTGTAATGCCCGCCCTACACGTTAGCCAACACATGTGCTATTGCCTATGTCTCTCTCGCTCTTTTCCATGCATTTTTCCACGTCACAATGGTGCCGACTCGCTTCAACCTTAACGATGTGGCCTAAAAACCGTGGCGATGTGGCATAAAAGTAAAAAATGAAACGGTTGTGTCACCTCAACACTTTCCCGGCAAGTAGACAACCCCCTTACCAAACACCCCCTCCTCCCCCGGCCCCAACCCAACCTCCCCCCGCGCGCCAATTCGTAGTATAGGTACGTATAGTATTTTTCGTGTCATCGAAATGGTATTTTTCAAAAATTATTTAGTATTTTCTTAAATATGACGGACTGTAAATATCATTTGTGTCGCTTATATACAAGATATACCAACCCAATATTCACAACGTGATTTCGGTCCAACAAAGCATCTGTGTACCGAATTTCAAGTCTCTAAGCCCAGGCGCGCACTTGCGGCCTGGCCGCGACGGCCAACTAGATCCTACGAAATGTATGGAATAGCCGGCCGGCGCGCGCATTTGGGCCGCGCGACCAAGTGCGCGCGGTCGACGGCGATTCCATAAATTTCGAAGTATCTCGCTGGCCGCCGCGGCCAGGCCGCAAGTGTGCGCGCCCTGGCAGGGCAATCATATTATCGGACGCGTCCGCAAGCCGCGGCTTATGGACGCGATTGAACAGTATGCATGCACAGTCGTTTGGGACGCGGCTTGCCAGATCTCTATCGGACGTCCGAAGCCACATGACGTCCGCGACTGAAGTCCGATAATATGCACGGCTCAATAGAAATTCAAGATAACCTTTCAGTCGCCTCCATAAGCCGCGGCTTACGGACGCGTCCGATAATATGATTGCCCCCTAATAAGTCTGTGGATTGCCCCGTCAGTCCAATATTTCGAGATTGAAGTACGACTAGCGCGCTATCTGGTGGACCGACTTCAACCACAATCTTTTCAACGTTTGCTGTGACCAAATGATGCCTGTAAGCCGAATTTCAGCTCAATCAGATGAAGCGTTTGTGCGCTGCGTTGAGGAATACACACACAGCCATAATGTATAATTATGTATATCCGTCTTTACAGGGTTGAAAATATATACATCCCTCTTCATCCCGATTTTTTTTAGTTTGTTCACAACACTTTACTTACTCCTCGGTTGGTAGGACGGAAAAGTCCTTATTAAAAATACCTGGCTGAAATCACCTGCACATAGGTGGATAGCCATATTACGAGTAAAAAAAAACAAAACGGCTTATAGCGTGACAGCTGTCAATTTCGAAATCATCCGAGGCGTTTTGTTATTACTAGTTTCTCTTCGTAAAAAGTGTACAATAGTTCTGATAACAGGAAAACGAAAAAAATAACAAAATCTGACGAATTGATTCAATGAAGATCCAACGTTGTGAATTTGGAAACAAATAAAAATCGTCATAAAATTGAGGTTCGTTTACAACCTAATTTCGCATTTATAGAAAGTTATGTTTATGCAATGCAAATTGCAAGAGTTTAAAAACGTGTTGTTCACTGGATTAATCGAATGTGAAGTGCTATAAAAGTAACTTACTGGCCTATCTTTGAAGATTTTATTACGTTGTAAGTTTTTTATTGTGGCTTAAATTAACCCTAAAGAGCTCGAATATAGATTTTTACCGCACGCTTTCTAAATCGTTTGATGGCTAAATCATTCTTGGAATTATTGCAGTTTAGTAAACTCAGCTAAATATAAAAAAGTAACATCCTCCTACTACCGTATTAGGTGTTTATGAAGCTTTTTAAAAAAATTAACAATCTGCCGCCATATAGGTGTTCGTATATTTCATTCTTTCACACTTCTTCACTATAACCATTAGAAATCGGAGGGAATAATGGAGTCTTACCGCGTGGAACTAATACAGAAGTTTCCCCATGTTTATTTGCTGTCTTTAGAGGACAAAGACTGCGATGTCCACTGACGTATAAATATACTAGCTGACCCGTGCCCACTTCGTCGGGCGGTAAAACTTTTTACTTGTGATGAAATTATGAGTATGGTTTGGTTAGTACTGAGTGCTATGATTTATTTCCTGCCTGCCAAAAGAAGGGTTATATTTTTACTGCATATGTATGTATGTATTTGCATGCCAATTTAACTATATTACCGTTATTTGTGAGTGTCTTCTTGTGAGTGTCTTATTTGTGAGTGTCTTATCTGTTTAACCATTTATGCAGTAAAAGTGAAATTATATGCAGTAAAAGGGAAGTCTTTTGTTCTAAACTCTTATAAATTTACTTATTTTGATAATAATTCATAATTGTTGATAATAATAAAACTACTTTTTGTGACTTAAATATAAAAGTTAGACATATGCTGTCGCTGACTTTTTTGTAGGCATTATCAAGCTCTACAACTTTTCTCTAGAACTTAATCATATATCTCTCATCGTTAAGGCAGCGTTAGTTAGAAACATTTTCGTTTGACCGTTTTTTCCGATTTACTTTGGAAATCCGACTACCACGAAAAAGTCTTTTCATTTTTCGGATTAATATATAGTCTATGACACTCACAAATAACGTGGCTTTCTATTGGTAAAAGAATATTCAAAATCGGTTTAGTAGATCCAGAGATTACTTCCTACAACCTCACAAACTTTACCTCTTTATAATATTAGTATAGATTCGTGGCAGCTGTCACCAGCTAAGTATGCCTCGAAAAAGAGGCCACCTGGCTTCTTGAAAGGCCGCTTGTCTATCAGCAGTTTGCAGTCACGCAATTAACCATTTGCGTCCAATTGAGCGGTGCCGCTACGGAGCCCGGGCGTCGTAGCAGCACCTTCTTCTTTCGGTGCCTCTCCACTATTGGAGGTTGGCCGTCAGCTCTTCGTATGCATTTCGGTTCTGTGCCAAGCGAAATAGGTCTTCTACGCTGTCTATTCCAGTCCATTCCCTGACGTTCCTCAGCCACAACTTTCTTCTTCTTCTAGATCTCCTCTTCCCCTCAATCTTGCCCATCATAATTATTTTAAGAATTTGGTACCGATCGTGTCGAAGCACATGTCCTAAGTAACTAGTTTTCTTCTTTTTCATGGTCAATAAGAGTTCTCGTGACCGGTTGACGTGATCTGTTGATTGGTTGGCCGTAGACGCGCCACATTCGTGACCCTATGGACCCAGCTAATCCTCAACATTCTTCGGTAACACCACATCTCAAAGGCTTCAAGTTTCTTGCTGGTTGTTTCCTTGATGGTCCAAGCCTCGCAGCCGTAAAAAAAACTACTTGCCAGATGTAACACTGAAACAATCTTATTCGGAGATTGATGTTAAGGTCTCGATCGCAACGTACCTTCTTTATTTTGTTGAAGGACGCACGGGCAATCTATCCAGGTCTTCACTTCCTGGTCGGACTCCCATGTTTCATTTACCCATGTGCCTAGGTACTTGTATTTTGATACTCTCTCCAAATTAGTCCCTGCCACCATAATTCTCGGGTTTAAATCCTCGTTCGTTGAAACCACCATAATCGTTGTTTTAGTGAGGTTCATCGAAGGCCTCGCTTCTGCCACTTTCTTTAGCAATACCTCTTGAGTACAAAGGGCTATGTTTCTTTGGATATAAAATGACTTTAAAGTACATGTAAAACACTTCCCTAATATATGTAGCTGAAATCGTCTCGAGTTGCTGGTTCGCCCTTGCGAAAGGCTTTGAGTGCAAAGGGTTAACATCTTAGCTACTATACTTTAACAACTCTATAAAGATTTAACTTGGGAAAATTGCATATTATATATTTTTTAAATAATTAAAGTCGCACATAGTGACAATTTGTATACGATTTGACAGTTTGCCATGCTCGCTCTTGCAAAGCGGGCGCTAAAGCAAAATTATTTTAATGAAGAAAATCTGATAAAACTGAATTTCACCGCGTGAAACTAATTCAATAGTTTCTCAACGATTTCAAAAATTGCATTTGCCGTCTTTCTTGTAGACAAATAGAGCAATGTCTGTCACTTGTGCGTGCCAGACATTGCACTTTTGCAATGTAGAGTTTCTGCACACTGTTGATAACCTATCTACTTCTCTATAACTTCTTAACCTTGCCAGTTGTCATCTGACAGTTATCCGCCTCTGAATGTTTACCGTGTCTTGGAGTTGTGTCTCTGCGGACTAATAATGGCCGTCTTTTTAATAGTAATCTAAATTAAACGAGGAAAAAATAGGAGAAGGCAGCATCTAGACTATTCTAGACCATTGAAAACCACCACAATAATCCGTATCATCATCATCATCATGGTTTATTTATTTCATATTTTTTAGCATTTCACAACACTCGGAAACATGTCACAAATATTTAGCTTCTTAACCACTAAGCATAACATATTATTCAGAGGACAAAAGAGATTCAAGAAAGTATTTTTGTCTTTAACTATTTCCAAAGTTTACAAAATTATCAATACTAAAATAATAGTAATAATTAATACAATCGAAAGATTAATCAGTAAAAACATAATCAAAAACATTGTCAGTAAATGTTAAAATTGCTGGTTAGAACAGATAAGTATTCATTTTGCTGCTGGACTATTCTGTTCGACACCTCCTGACTATGGTCCCTTTCCTTGTTCACTAAGGTGCCGAAGCAATAAGATCGCCTATTTGAATTTTAATTTTTAAGAGCAAAAAAAAGAGTTTATTATTTCTGGACACACCTATGGACACTGGACTGGTGGAATAGTAGTTACGACGCTTAATCTTACATTGTGAGGTTCCGTGTTCGATTCCCGGCTGGGTCACCATTTTCCGTCATCGTCGTTTATTTCCTGGGTCACCATTGTGATAAAGTTGACGAAATTGCTTTTCAATTCCATCAAGCAAATGCAATAACAAGACGCACACTTACACACATGCTACACGCACATATACACATAAACCCATAAACACTTAAATGTAGGGTTGGCTGTAAGAGACTGTCGTATGATAATAAACCTGCCTATTGTGAAATTTCACAGTAAAGAGTAGAAAAAACAAACAAACACATACTAATGGAGTCCCGTTCGTTTACATATTAGTTGTGACGTTGTTTTCCTTACTAATGACTGTAGCTTTCATTTTCTGTTCACATTTGGGCCTTATTTTCTACTGATTTGGGTAACTTATTAACATAAGATGGGTTCATGCACGATTCGGGAATCGAGGGAAATGAAAAAGCCGACGAACTTGCTAAGACGGAAGCAAAGGGAACGTTATACGGCCCTGAACCTTGCTGTGGTTCAAAAAAATATGTTTAGAACAATCCGTCAACCACTGGAACAACACGCCAGATTTGAATCATTCAAAAGCACTAATTAAGGCTTACGACTGTAAGTCTGCTCGTTTAGGCATTATCGCTAAATAAGAACAATCTACGCATACTGGAGAGGGCGCTGACGGGGCATTGTGGCCTGAACAGACACAAGTACAACCTTAAGCTCCGGGACACAAAAATGTGCAGGTTCTGCCAAGAGGCAGAGGAAACTCTCCTACACTTTATGTGCGAGTGTGGCCCGCCGATGCGTAAAAGATACACCCACTTGGGTGGTCACTACCTCCAACCTGAGGAGGTAAAATAATCTGGCGCCAAAAGCCTGTTGTAGTTCTTAAATGGCCCGAGGCTTAGCGCAGAACTATAGCAGGTGTAGAACACAATAGATCAGCAATGGTCGCAGTCCTACAAGGCTCATTAAAAACTTTAGAAATGCCACTAACAACAAAATAAAAAAAAAACATTTAACCAATTGTGGAGTTTTACGTTATTAATAATTGCTAATAACCTGTAAACATTGGAAATTTATGAGAATGCCTCTAAAGTAACCTAATGTCCTCTTTAATGATCATTTTCGAGTATATATTTGCCTTTATATCAGTTATTATTTTATTTGGCGCTGTTATTTTGATATCATTTTCCTCATTTGAGACAAAGAGTAGCAACAGCAGTTAAAAAAAGCCACATACTATGTAAGCGGAACACCCTTATTGTCTAGCTATATCTAGCACCATTGATTATATATGGTATTCGATTGCTCAACTCCATAGTATGATTTGGCACCCTTCGCGCTGGCGAAATCCAGGTGGCGCTGATAGCATTGGCGGTGAAACTAATGGCAATTTATTTGGACATCTATATTAACTTTTATAATGGATGATTTTTTATAAAGGACTTGATTATAAAAAACCCAATAATTTAACCAATGATAACAATAATTCCATTCAATTATTAGTGCCATCTATCACATTTTTTATACAGCATGAGTTTTAATTAACAGGCATCCTTCAAGGGGGTAAATCAGTACAAGCAACTAAGCAACTTTTGATTTAAAAAATGGGATAAACAAAAAAAAACACTTTATATATATTTTTGTTTTTTTTTTCATTTGAAAATTGGAAGAACTTGACTTAAATAAAAGTTTGACAAGCGTTTGAGTACGCTGCGTCATCTATTGGTATGTAAAATATCACGAATAAGCAATATTAGCGATATTTTACCTACCGCTAGATGGCGCATAATTCTCAGCAATTGTTATACTATTTGTCCAAAAACTATTTTTTTTAATTTAAAAAAAAAACTTTTTTTTCACATTTTGTTGTCAAAAGTTGCTTATTTGCTCGTACTGCTTCACCCCCTTTCAGGATGCTGGTTAATTAAAACTCACCCTGTATAGGCTGATTACATCACAGAAATAATAAAGAAGGGTAGAATACCATCTATTAGTCTATCTGAAATTAAAGTGCGTAATTATTACGCATCGAAACCTGTGTACCAAATTAAAAATTGACATCTTTATGTAAATAATATTATTAAAATAATACAAGTTATGTTTTAAAAATACATTGTTATGATATTATTATATTTGTTGTTATGTTATATTATTTGTTTAGAGCGCCATTTACAGTGCGGCACCATGCTTGTTATACCAGGAAAGTCACCATATTGAACATTTAACAGAAGGTTAATCAGTTTTTGGAACTATGACTACTATCTACCTGTTGCATTTTGTAGTAAAATTCTAGTTGCCAAATCGTAGTATGATGTAGAGCAATCTAATATGCTATATAATAATAATAGCGCAAACAAAAGAGTTTTTTTAAACTGAAAATATAATAACGTCTCACTGTAACCTATTGAAGGGTTAAGTTCAGCTGTGATAACATTGTTTTGCAGGCACTGAATAATCCACCATTATCATTCAGATTTTCTAGCGCTGTCTGCTCGCCTTTGTGTCACAGTTTATCCTCGTCTCTCGAATTGATTAGTCTCACCGTACGCAATTGCAAAACTAAAAATGCTCAGACCGTTGAGTCGCATCATCGGTGCGCATGCGGAGAAGCGACTCTTCAGCTGTCAGACTAAAGCGGTGAAGGAATCAGCGGTGGATCCATCGCAGGTATGTGATCCTGTATTTTTACTTTCCTGGCCCACCAACCAACGAGGAAGGAAAGTATTGTGAATGTGCCTTTATTTTTTCTACAGATGAAGACAGTAATATTCATTTTTAGCCCCCTCGAGACGGTTAAGACTATTTCCAGACTGAAGTCTGTCTGTGTGTCTGTCTGTCTGTATGTATTCCTTTGTGTGTGAGTTGAAATTGTTACGCAGGCATCATTTGGTCATGGCAAGAGTAGAAAAGATTCTGATTGAAATCGGTCCACTAGGGCCTAGTCATATATTAATCTCGAAATATTGGACTTACAGACTTGAAATATGGTACATAGATGCCTTGTTGGGCCGAAATCACATTGTGAAAGTTTGGTTGGATTATCTCTTATACAATCTACACTAATAATATTCAAATTCCGCCATACATTCAAATAATTGTCGCGCAATAGTGTTGTTCGTCATGATTTTTTGTTGCGTCCGCAGCCCGACGGGTGCAGGGGCCGTCGCGCTCCCCGGCCACCCCGCCTTTCTAACACCACTTCTTGGCACTCGGCTTGAACCCGCCCTTAGCCGAGAAACAAACCGCGCCACTTGAGGCATCGCAATGGCACCCAACCGGGATCGTCCGCCGGCACTCATCGATTTTATTTATGAAATTTATATTCAGATGAAATCAGTCCTTAGCTACTTGTCGGGAAAGTCTTGGGGTGACACGACCGATTTTTTTCAATTTCGCTAGTCGAGCATCTGGCAGCCTGGGTTTATATTATGATTGTCACTTTTTTAAAAATTACATTAGTATAAAAGTTCGATATGATTCCGATCGCCCTCAAGGCGTATTTGCGAGGATATACACTTACTATTAGTAAACAAGGTTGCCAGATGTCTGTTTTTAGACCAAACAGTCCGGTTTTCAGGCTGCTTGTCCAAATTATTTAAAAAATGAACATTCTGTTGCCCGGTTTTTTGTTTGTACAAACCCGAGTGCGGGTATAAAGATACAGATTCTTATGTTTATCTGTATTTTATGGGTTGTAAAACAGGCTTATCTGATAGCAAGGCGACAGAACGAATGAAATAGGCCTTCAAATTGATCTGCGTCCATCATGGATCGATAATAATGTAATTGTATTTATTATAATAAAATTACTGCTTATGAGAATATAATCTGTATAAAAAAGATCTGTAAGCCAGGTTTAAAAATAGCAATATTGAAATATAGGCTCTCTTCCATGGAGAAATGATGCACCCCAATGTAACCGTTTAAATGTGAGGACCGTCTGAAGTGAGCTATGTATATTTTTAATATACCATAGTAAAACACGGAATTAAAAGAAGAAATAATTTGCATAAAGGCATAAAGCACTACCTACCCAGCCGCAAAACATTGCTACATATATCTTTTAAATTATGATTACACACAATTTCATCGCTCACCCATTTGCAGTTTTATACTATCATATCTGGTGCCTGCGGGATGACTCAAGATAATGAATATAGGACAAAATGTCGGGCACGCTCCGTGGCTGCATTCACCCCGCTCCCGGTGGTCACTGCGGCAGAGGCATTTTCTAAAAGTGCCTGCTCACTGTAACGCATTCATTTATGTCGGTGGTTTTCAACCTCTTTGGTGACATTATTTGAGTTTGAGAATTAGAAAGCTGGTCTATGTATTTCTTCGGCTGCGCAACATTCTGTCCAAAGCAACCATAAGAATGGTATACACGGCCTTGTGTCAGAGTATTGTGTCCTACGGAGTCGCGGCATGGGGCGCTACTACTAATGATAATCTAGATAGATTGTCAAAAAGCAGAAATTATTATTAAGAGTAATACACAGGAAAAACCGGTGTCATCCATCTGCCTTGTTAATTTCTCAATCCCATGTGCTATCAGCTAAACAGATAATTATTAAGCAAGCGCTTCTTGCATTCTACAAATCTAGAGATGACCATGCACGAACTCATAACAATCTGTACACAAGAATGTCCGCGAGTATCAAATATATAATTCCGTCAGTCAGGACAACATTTGCCCAGAGACATATATTCTACATAGCCCCAAAATTATATAATTCCCTAGGTGAAGACATGAAAAATTATTCTAACATAAAAATATTTATAGCAAACCTTAATAGATGGCTTCTTAACAAGGGATATGTAAAATCTGATGAACTTCTTTGCAACGCACAACAATTTATTTAGTATCACTTATCTATTTATCTTAATTAAATTGTATTAAATTTGAACTATAAATGTATTTATTTTTTACATAGCTAAATATTTTATAAAATTGGTATATTTATGTGTATATACAGGTGGTGGGTCCAAATAATTTATTGTTAAAAAAACATTTCATTTCTTAAAATTGCATAAAAATATGCACATCTAGAGACAGGCCAAATTATCGCCTATTTATGTAGATGTGCTATTGGCAGGAAAGGTCATGTAAGATGTGTTAAACCTCCCTATATTAATTATTAAATAATTTATATAATTATTATAAGAAGAAAACGTTACATGATCAATGAACTGTATACCTAATCATAAGTATCTCAATAAATAAATAAAAATAAAATTACATTTTTACTCGAGTCACTAAAAATTAACAATTTTTAATTGCCGCAGAACCATAAAAATCATCTCGCCGAAAACTAATTTATGGTACATTTGTTAATCAAATGGTATCTATAACTGTAATATATTCCAAACGTATAAAAATGAGTCGTTATGAACAGCCTTACAGACACAGTTTTTGAATCTACATGTCGCCTTGTATAATGGATCATGGGAATTTTGCCTTTCCACTTTAATTTATTTATGCGGATAGTAGAGGGCATGCTTACTTGGCATTGCAGGCTTAACAGGGAACTACTATGCATTCAGGCAATGTGGATTGGTCAAGTTGTTGGGGTTGCGGTTGAACATGTCATTTATACAACACTTTGGTGGATTCTGCAAATATCCTTTGTGTGCATTTGATGTGACTGTGCATTTGATGTGAGCTGGCAACAGGACCTGTAGGTCAGAGACCACTGATGATCAATACCAAACTCAATATTTTGTGGCCATGTCCGCTACTGAACATTGGCTATTACAACTTTTTGGCTGCAGTTCGGAACAAGCAGAGTGGATTTCTAAAACCGAGCTCGTAGATTCTAGAGCCAAGCTGCCATGTCATTCACCGGAAAAAATATTCACCACTCATTCACTCCCCCTCCAAAACATGAAGCACCATAAACTTAATTTAAAACTTTTTTTGCAGATCGCTAGTCTTGAGTATGAACAATGCATCGTTGTGGATAACGATGACAAAATGATTGGTTCTGCCAGCAAACGAGCCTGTCATCGAATAGGCGCAGATGGCAAGATACCCTTGCATAGAGCCTTTAGCGTGTTTTTGTTTAACAACAAAGGAGAGATGTTACTTCAAAGAAGGGCTTCGAAAAAGGTAAAAATGTACTATTGTTAAAGAGGGCCGTGAAGTTCTCATTTGTCATCTTACCTGTCTGTGCTAGAAACTCAAGAACGGCTTGACTCATAATTATCTTAAGTTAGATACAAAAAAAAAAAAACAATTATTTATAGATATATTAATATTATGTTCTAAACAACGTAGTATAAGGATGGCTTTTTTTAGTTATTTTAATATTCTAGTGACCATTCAAGTACCTTTTAGTTAAATTGTTGTTTTTTATTATTTTTACTTTTCCTACAGAGGGAAAGTATTATGAATGCATATTTTTTTTTCTAAATGACGGATATATACATTTTGACCCTCCCCCCCCCCCCCTCACCGAGACGATTAAGACCATTTCCAGACTGAATACTGTCTGTGACTCTATGTGTGTGTATTTTTCGACGATAGCGTCTAAATGCAACATTTGATTAAGCAAATTTGGCATACAGGCATGATTCGGTCTTGGTTGAAAAAAATGTAGTTGAAATGGGTCCACCAGGGGACGCGCTAGTCATACTTCAATCTCGAAATATTGTAGTTAGAGACTTGAAATTCAATACACAGATGCATTATTGGACCTAAATCTTGTTATAAAATTTTGGTTGGAATATCTCATATACAAGTGATGCGTTTTTTTTTAAATACTGCCGTATTTAAGAAAATACTACATCATTTTTGGAAAAATACCATTTTAATACCACGGAAATACATCAATACTTAAAAGTACTTCTTTTGCTATCATAGTCACTATCGGGTGGGGAGGGGTGTGGTCGGGAGGTCAGCGGGGTTTGGGGGGGGGGGGGGGGGGTTGAAGGGTTTGGTGCATGGGGGAGGGGTTTGTCTGCTTGCCGGTATAGTCTTGGTAACACAACCGATTTACTTTTCATGCCGGGAATTTAGCTAGCTAGGTACTTTTATATGGCTACCTAGGACAACAATTTAAAAAAAACATGTAACAAACAAGATGTCACAGTTTTATATTTGCACCTTTTTACTTTCGTGACTACATAGAATTTTATTCATAATTTACAATCGCTACATACATCACCTGATATCTATCTGTACTGCCGATTTATAGCAGTAATAAATGTTTATTGCAGCTTATTATACCTATCAATAATAATTTAAATTATTACTATTTGTCATTTATGATATTTAATCAAACTATTGTTTGATACACGTTGGTGACAAGCCATAACGGTTACAGATCAGCACTTGCAAAGTATTGCACTTCCCAGAATACATACTATATTGTAAAAAAACGGATTTGCGTTTTTTATTGTTATTGGTGTAAAATCTCGCTCTGTCTATGTCCCGAGGGCTCAAATTGCTTAGTTTTCCTGTAATTTTAATTGCAGTAGCATCTTGTAGGCATTCGTTGATGATTTTATCCGGTGATACCGCTTACATGCTTATTATTGATTCCTCGCAAACAACTTAACTCTTTGACAGTTATAATATTTAGTACAGTAAACTAATTTTTTTTTAAATTTTGTCCCATTTACACGATTAAGAAAAAACATCTTGTGAACGGAGTTACTCAGTTTTTTCCATGCCCTGAAAAGATCACTTGTTGGCATGTACGAGCTCTCACATATAGAGCGACGATATTCTTCCGCCCATTCGTATTTTCCATTACAGATATATATTTTTTTTACTATTTTTAGGCGAAAGTAGTTTGTAGCCAGTTCAAAAAATCGGGAAAATAGTATTTTTCAATGTCTGTTATTTAAGATATTCCTATCCATAGATTAACTAAGATGTTGAGGAAAATTTTGTGTTCTGATCCACTAAGGCTACCCTAAAACTGTCATAGTAGTTAGTTATGTAGGTCAAGTAAGTGTGTGACCCTAAACAGTACATCACATAATCAAAATAAATGCGACCTATGACAGTTTTAGGGGTCACATACATGTTTTCAGGCTGTTGTGAACAGACTTTTCAGGCTGTTGTCGCAAGAGAGTTCAGTTAGACTTTCTTCTTCGTATGAGTTTTCCTTTCTGCAAAATAATCTATTACCACCTCAACTAATAGTTATACTGATACGTTTGAAACAAATATTTAAACTACAAATATTACATGAATACTTAGATAAAGGTCTAAAATACCATGTGACTAAAGTTTTATTTAAAAATCTTCTTATTATGTGACAAATAACGCAAAGAACTCTCGAGGAAAACGAGCCAAGATTTAGAAGTCATCAAGTCAATGCATCATCTAAAGAGGTTGAAAATCTTTCAAAATTCATTAGTTTTCAGTAAAATTCTGCAAAAAAATGATTTTTAGTGATTTTTTATCAAATTTTTGTAAAAAAATTGGTAAACTTTAAAAGGTTTCCAATTTCTTTGGAGTGTTTTTCAACCTATTGACTAAGATTAATGAAATATTTTTGATTTTATACATATCTCGTCCATGGACTTGGCTACATAATACAAACAGCCACGAATTTATTTTTCCAAGCCAGTGCAAAACTGCAAACATTTGCGATCCTCCTCTCCAGCATTCGAGATTAATGAAGAACTCACAAATACTGGGGAATAGGAACCCTTAAATAAATTTGCACTCTTTATTGCCTATTTGCTAATAAAATTTCCTTATGTGTGACATTAATATAGAATACATACAACCAGTGTAGACAATGCATAAGCCCGTCTGTACACACTATTTAGGTCCCGGAAAATTTTACTATCTAATTTTACTACAGCTTTACCCGTTGAGTTTTCCTTTCCGCGAAAGAATCTTATTACCACATCAAGTAATAGTTACACTGACACGTTTGAAAGAGTAGTTGTTAACTTAGAAAGCCAACGCAAATTACTCACACACCTAATTAACCACATAAATACTGACCATCGCTTGATGTTCGGCCGTTTGGGTTTTTCCGGCTCCGCTCATCTAGTGCCCTCCCTTTCTGTCTATGGGCAAGAAATTTTTCTAAACGTAACGGGAATTTCCCTGGTAGAGACATTCGACACACTATGCAGGCGTTCAAAAATCAACTTAGAATGCGTTCCATAATCAAATCGATAGTACGACGCGCTCTGGATGCTAGGTGCTGTATTGAAAGAAGTTTTTTCAAACACATGAATTTAGCGCTCCCTTAAATTGCCGCCCGGAGCAAGTACCCCGGTCCCCCCCCCCTCTCCTTCGCCTCAGGGCTGAATACAATTGGGCTACATAAGACATATTGCGGTATAAACGCTTGTTAATATCGTACTTTCGGTCTTTGGCTACCTACCTGTTCATATAAAATTTATAGGCAGCATCATTTGTAAGAACGCTTTTGCCTGAAAACTCTTTAAAAATTACTCTCTCTGTTCTAATTTGATCAAGTAATTGTAAATCTTTATTCGATCTGTGATTCTACTGACAATCAAACGGGAAACAGACGCAGGCGTTTTCTACTGGAAGCTTAATGTAATGTGGGATCTCCGCTAATTTACACATTTGTGTTTAACTAGAAAATTTGTTTTCAGGTTACATTTCCAAATTGTTTAACAAATGCGTGCTGCAGTCACCCTCTCTTCTTAGAAAACCATAGAGAAGAAGAAGTGGTGGAAGCCGCACAGAGACGACTGCATTTCGAGCTTGGCATACCTTTGAAACAGGTAAACTACTTAGAAAACTGTAATACATTATGAAGTTATTTTATTTTTCTTTCATTTTCACAGCTAGGTTAATGCTTGTTTGTTTATTTGTTTCTCCTCTTTATTGTGAATCTTCACAATGACTGGGTTTATTATCATACGGACAATCTCGTACAACCAACCATGAAGTGTTTATATGTATGTGTGCATGTAGCATGTGTACAATTGTTTGTCTTGTTATTGCATTTGATCGACAGAATTAATATGCAATTCCATTAATTTTATCGCAATAGAAAATTGTTACCCAGCTGGGAAAGATGCCTCTTTGAAGAGCGAATGTTATATGTTTGAACTTAGATACCTTGGCCTTGAACCTTCGTTTATTAAGCCACTGGTGGATCTTGTCGTATTGCAATTGGAGTATGTCAGATGCTTTTTTTTCAGATTTTTTGACAGATTTTGCATACAACTGTGGAGTAATTATATTACTTATTACAACATTATTGCTTGCCACTAGAAAGAAGGATGTGGCAGATTTCTGATACCATTCTCTTAGATTACCATAGATAGCCATACCTTGTTGAAAACTTGCGAATACCAACTACGGGAAAAATTCCATCTCTTATAGGCTGATGTGCACGTACGACTCTCGTTTCTCCACCATCGACATTTTCAACCTCAACCAACCGACGTTCGTTAAAGAATTATTTAAATCAATTACACCTAACGAGCTTGATAATACCTATCGTACTTAGTTATATACTTTTCATGCAACATATCAGTAGCTACTACAAATATTTATAAATATCTATAAATATTTATTATATATCTATAAATATCTATAAAGATCAATAAATATCTGTATCTATATATCCACTATTCGACCTATCTATATCTTTATTTATACTATATACATATACACATACCATCGTCTAACTCCTTTTTCCTAATCACTTCCAATTCCCTACCTCTCCCATCGGTTTTCTATATTAATTTTATATTTAATATGAACTTACTTTAATTACAATTATTTTTTAAGTGTAATATGCTGAAATCCAAATGTGTAATATGCGGAAATCTGTTACTTTCGTAGGAAACGATTATCGGCGTAATGTTTTTCTTTTTTTTACATTATATTTATGCACATGTATGTCAATTGTATGCGCTGTATGTTTCCAGAAATAAAATAAAAATAAAATAAAATAAAAATAAAATTACGGAGACAAAATGTTACTCTTGTCCCGCACAAACTGTATTGAGAGGGTCTGTCAGGCAAAAAATCTTTCCTCTACAAAACCTTGCTTAGTAATAGAGAAAGCTTCAGATTGGATTTTGGAGCATGATTCAGTATCTAAGCAGTAGAAAATCCCTGAACAGCCCTCCGTCCCGATATAACTTATTACTCCCTATCAGATAGGTATAAATAAAATACAAACGGAGCTGCCATGTAATTCACCGACCAAAAATCGGGCCCATCATATATAATTGTTACACTTCTGGGAGGTGAAGGGTGGATTCCGGACTAACGACCGGCGGTGGTAGGTTTAGGACAGCTGTCTTGCCACATGTGAGCGTTAACCTTACCACCCATTCACTCCCCCTTCGAAGCCATAGAATTTGAGATGCAGAAATTGCGGTTTTAGATAATTTTTCTAGAAAGGAGTTGATTATTTTCCTGGAGAGACCAAGATCTTTAAAAGGGTATTATAAAATTTTATAAAGGTTATTATAAAATTAACTGTTCCGTGGAAATCTAGTATCCTAAAAGATCTGTAGTACAAATTAAATAAATACCATGATCTCGTAAACACCTTCACCCGGAATGGCTTCACTATTCAACTTTACGCAGTGAAAGTTGGCGCTCGTGGCCTGCTTGCCAAATTTCTGTTTCATCTCTTGAAAGATTTTGGTCTTTCCTGGCAATTAATTACCTCCTTCCAAGACAAAATATATAAAACTGCACCTTCCGAAAGCTTAAAGTTAGATCAATTGTATTCAAAGTTTGTCCTCAACAATCCTTATTGCACAGGCATTAGCGAGTAGTTCACATAATACTCCTCAGAATTAATTGGAAATATATCAAATTTCAGCTAATTCCGATATAGCAACTTTAGCGATAGTTTTCATTCCCAACCAAGTTTAGAGTAATATTACTTTTAGAATTATGTGGGAGGAAAAAAAATATGTTGGATGCAACCGCCGATGAAATTCTTTACCTCATGGGTTTGCATGGAAATGAGCATTGGATTCGATTTCACTTTGGTGGATATCGTTGTTACTTTTACAGGGACGCTAAAGCAAAAACTGCTCCAGGGCGACCTATATATAGTCCAAGACCATATGTCGTATGCCTTACCTTATCCATAAATTCTACATTTAGAGCAATATTTTACAAACCAGTTTGTAATTCCTTTACAGATGAGATCCGATATGTTCACATACATGACACGAATCCACTATTTTGACGCAGGAGATGGAACATGGGGCGAACACGAAATCGACTACATTTTGATGCTGCGCGACAACTTCACTTTAGACCCAAACCCCGATGAAGTGTCCGAAGTTAGGTTCATACCGAGGGATAACTTCAATAGGTGAGCGAAACCCTGCACTTGAAAATATACAGGCTGGAACTAAAATTAGAGTCCACATAAACAACATATGGTATGCTGGTGATACAGTTATGATTGCTGAGGTAGTTTGCAGTACCAATTATACAAGGGCACACTCATACTAACCACACTATCCTAATAGTATCTTGTTTATACAAAATAATGTTACTCTAGTATACAAAGTATTCACGTTGGTGATGCATACTCTGCTAACAGCAGTTCTCTTATAGTGAAAGACACTTCTCGATCGAATTTTCTGGAATGGTGTTTAACTGAGCCGACCCAATATGCATAATACGAATCGGTCCTTTTCGGTCCTTTTGATAGGAATCGGTCCTTTTCGGCTTCACTTTCAACTTGAGGGATTATCTACAAATCCATGTCCAGGGAGTAGGGAGCCTGATATACCACTGGAATGCCGGAGATGCAGGATCCTGCATGACTTCAGTCCACACTTGGTCAATGTCGTTTCAGATTGCCGAGAGCTACAGCTGCAGTTATTCAATTCAATTTTCAATTCTTTATTGAGAAATCACACAGTATTACAGTAGTAATATTTTTTTTAATGTATGCAGATTTACAACAAATAAAACCGGATACGGATTTCAATAAAATTACATAAATTACGTTTTTTTTTTTTTTTTTTAACTAAATAAAATTAATGTATCTTCAATTCTAGAACTACATAAGAGTCTAGTATGCAGGGTGTGTGTGTATGTGTTTGTGGGAGTGTGTTGAGCGTGTAAGTGTGGAGTGTGAGCGTGTATGATATTAGTAATGGTGTATATAAAATATAATAATAATAATAATAATCAATAAAAATAGCTAAAAAAGAATAGTCGGCTTATTGTATCGGTTAGGGTTTGATTATGCGTTCTCTTCTTTTAATCTTGTCTGATGATAATTCCTACATCCTTTTGAGTTTCCCCTACTGTTTGATCATTTAGGTTGCTAATGGTTCCGTGCAGTTGGGCCGTTAGGACCCATTCTATTCTAGGGATCGGCCCAGCTCACGGCTCAGCACCCATCCGGTAGCCTCCTCACAGATGATCTGGCCTGGTAAGGACTCTTGTGCCCCCTGCAACTGAGTATGCAGGTGGGTCAGTTTCCCCTAGGTGATGTTCTTCGGGCGGGCTGGAACCGGGCGGTTTTCGCACCTTGCGATGTTAACCAATCGACTGTGCACTCCAGCTAATAACCGGAAAAGTCTAGAAACTACATTTGCTACCACGGTTTGCCGGTTATACCACGGTTTGCGATAAATTCGAACCGAATTATCCCTTAGTTTAGGTAGAGGCCGCGCAAGCGACTTCGATCCATTACCAGACTGGAGGCTGGAGGAATCCGGCCAAATCTGGTAGTCGGGTCGAGGCAGCCCGCTGCTGACAGGTGAGTCGCGTAGCTGGACAGTGGAATGTAATGTCCCTAAGTCTACACTCACTCCAGGTTGGAGAGGAGGAGAGGAAAGCGGACTAACGTCAAAATATATATCAGAAATATTGAAGTCAGCACTGACGCGACAGCGCTGTACTGACTTAAAATCAATTTTCACATTGGCAGTACCGCGTCAGCACTGACTTGCTTTGAATTTAAAGTCAGTAACTGACTCAATTTTAAATCAGCCTTTACTGTGATCAGCTAAAATCGTCAGTCTAAGAGAATGATTGATTCCATATCAGCAATGTACAAGTTGAAGAGGGTCGGACCTAGAACTGACCTGTGCAAGATGCCACTGAGTACCTCATATTCATTCAAAAGTGTGTCGCCAATCCAGACATAGACAGAATTTCCTACCGCATAGGAAGAATTGTATCCAAAGCAACTGCTTCTCTTGCATTCCCATATACTATGACTTTTTAACCATTCTCTATCATTGCTTTCTTTTCTTTTCAGAACTATCACGTCTATGGGCGGTCCAATTACTCCATGGTTCGATCTTGTCCGTCATCATCGCCTCAAAGAATGGTGGGATAACCTCAGCAATCTTGACAAGTTCATAGATCATCAGACAATCCACAAATTTCCAACCAACTGATTTTTTAAAATATAATTTGGCGTGTCACTCTTTTGTTCGATTCTAAGATCTAAGTAGCCATAATTTTTTTTTTTTCGTATTTTTAATCTCAAATTGAGGGGTTGCTACCAGCAAATTAAATTAAATCACTTTTAATAACTTTTTTATAAACATAGACGGTTACAATTATTATAAAAAAATAACAATATTGGACAAATCAAATAATTAAGTGTAAAAGAAATTACTATACTATGCTAATATTGTAGATTTTTTGTGTTAGGTACCTTTGTCAGTGTTGTTTGACGACCAAAAGAAGGTATTGTTTTTGTTATTCGTTTGTGGTGAATAATTAATTATATTCTTCAATTAACGCCAGGCCTTGCTCCGCAATATCGTTCACAACTTACATAGAATATACTATATCCCTGGCAGCTTTGTAGTCTTCGTCTTCTTCCTAAAGACTAAATTCTTTTTTCTAAAAAGCTGACGAGATTCCAAGAATGTTAAAAATATTGGTTGTGTCGAAATCGGAAAGTAACCAGGGACTTATTTCATCTGAATAATAATTTCATAAATAAAGTCAATGACCAGTTGGCAAAAATAGGCATAGTACAAAAATTTGTTGGTATTACATTTTTTTAAACTGGCCTATGGTAGCAACCCCTACAATTATTTTATTTAAAAAAAAAAATCTGGTTCAGTTTTTGGTTGATAGAAGTGAATGATGGAGTGGCGCAGTTATATTTCAAAAGTCGAAAAATGAGACATAAATAAATATATATAAAATTATAAATCACGCTGGTGCAATTGACATGGGATATATTTTATGTGGTAATTTTATACAGATTTATATAATGGTATACGGCTGATATTCTATAAATAAAAGAAATTCACAAAATCGTGAGGTTATTTGTTTATTTCCTAATTGTTCACAAAGCTTGTTTTAAGAGTAGGAGATATAATACTGTCAGAATATATTAAGTTACATAATAAAATTTCAGTATAGGAGAAACATGAAACGCCGTTACGTCAACAACGATAAATCATTTTTTTAGCAATAACAAATTAATAATTGACTAGGTTTTTTGTTTTCAAGGTACAATTTAGATATTATAGATAGCTTAACGGTAACGTTTTTTTTTAAAGTTTCGTTTAACGAAAAACGGCAGTATCACAGCGATAATATATACAAAGAAGGAAGCGTTATCTATCTTTACGTATTAATTTAAAACTTTGAACTCTTTTTAAACTCGAGTTTTTTTGAAGTTCTATTAAAAATATATTGCTCATTTTAAGACACTTAATCGCTCGGTTGAAGCATTAAAAAAATCAAATGGATTACATTATTTTAAACGTCATTCTAAAATAATTAGTATCGTTATATAAATCTAGAAAATAGGTGTTCATTGTGTCCACTTCTATAACTATTATTCTCATTTTAAAATAATATGTAGAATATATACATTATTTAAGACCTCGATAAACAATCGAAATGGGAAGCTAATTTTGGAAGAGACTAGTTCTGTGCGATTTTTTAGCAAAACCACGCCGTGAAAAATCATGTACAATTTACAATGCTAATTTTCTATGTATCTAATAATTAAAGAAAGCATTTTAACACCAAAACTCTATTTAAATAAAACGTCCTACGTTCGTACAACTATCGTTATTATATCAAAAATGAGTCGTATTCGATTTGGAAGTCAATCTTAAGACTGAACGAGAGAGATCACAGATAATGTTTTAGTCGGAGAGGTAGAGAATATTTTTAGGATTAATTTTCCCAGTTTGTGAAAGTAATTAAATCTGGTCTATTATTGATGCTAGTCAAGAACTTCCGCGTCTGGTAAGGATTATCCGATTACTTATTTTCCCAGTTATAAATCTTTTCCATTCACTAGAGTCGAATCATTAAATGCACAAAAAAAGTAATATCTGTCTAGCAAAAAAGCAAAAAAAAAGGGCACATTTTCGCTTGGTTTTGCAGGTGCCGGACACGTTTGCCATACCTATCGATAAGCCAGATTATTTTTTTCTAACCAATGTTGCATTTGACTTGGCAGGAAAAAGTTTTTTGATTAGTGCTAAAACAAGTGCAACACATCGGTATTTTCAAAAGCATTTTCCAGCTCAACCCATCGGAAAACCCCCCTACAAAATACATGTCCGCCTTAAAATTTGTCACTAAATAATCCTATCAACATTTGGTGACTGGGAAACTCGGTCCCGAAAAAAATCGCTAGCTCCTCGACTATTTGTTTTAATATAATTTCACAATCCATATCACATTGGCGAAACCGGAGGTTTCAAATTCAATTTGAAAAATTGAAAGCGGTGAGGACCTCGAAAATATCGTGCCGGAATATGGCTGACAATCGTTAAGAAGAGGAATAGAGAAGTATTTGGAGTAATAAAATCACAACTTCATAAGGCATTCAAATAAATAAATAAACAAATGACCAATTATACCACTTGCGTTATTCACGCTGTGGCTTATTGTCTGAGAGTTCTCGCAGCTGAGACGGGGTTCCAGGTCTTCGGGCTGTCAGAGGTCTTTCCACTGCTCTGGTTGATATTCTGGCGAGTGGCATTTTGTCTGCTCCATCCACGTCAGATCTTGCACTGTGACCTGTATTAAATAAAAAGAATATTTAGTGCAGTGTCTACAATTTTGTGGGGAGGTGGGTTAAGTTATGCCATTGTTTGATAACAATATGACTACCTATTATTATTATTATTATTTATTCTGGACAGGCAGCTTTGCTGATACGTCCAGATCAGATCTTGCAAAGCTAGGTACGAACAATAACAAGTTTTTTGGTACAATTGAGTCTTTTTAAATTGATTGACAGAGCTTGCACTAATCACTTTAGTAATTTATTCCACATGTTCACCACTCTTTTTTGCAGAACATGCGAAATCGTCTTGCAGTCGATAATGATTTGATGATAGCTCTGTCAAAATCAGAACCTGATATCGACCAATTGGTTAAAAAAATGCATGCGCAAACATCCCATTAATAAATAATAAATCGTGAGAAATAAATATTGGAAAAATAATTTGTGTTTTTTATTGAAGCAATGAAGAAAACTATAGGGGGGCATGATTTTTTTTTATAATCCGGGGGGAGGCACCATGCAAAAAACTTTGGGAAACCCTGCTTTAGAGGACTAGATTGGAATTTTGCACGGTTGAGATTTTTGCTGTAACCTTGAAGATTTGTGTTAACATTGAATTTGTAAATATTCTCTAGCCCAGGTACATCATAATAATTTGTGAAAATTGTATATGTCTCAATCAGGTCTTCTCGTTGTCTTCTTTGTTTAAGAGTAGTCAGTCCGAGTAATTCCAGGCGATCTTCATAATTCCTATTCTTCAGGCACACTGGCATTTTGGTTGTCATTCGATGCACCTTTTCCAGGATATCTTCATCTTTGCAAATGTACGGGTTCCAGAGCTGATAGCCATTCTGACGAATAGGTCTCACATATGCCTTGTAGATCTATATTAACACCTCTATTGTTAAAAAACAGACATTGGAAAGCCTTCCTTATCAGGTAGATAGTAGAGTTGGCTCTTTTAGCGATTGCAATTATGTGTTTTTTTTCTTCCATTTGAGATCATCACTAATTGTTATTCCAGGATCTTAACTACTTTTAATTGGGCGTTTGCCAGAAAATTGGGGTTGCTTTTCTCGATATGAAGCACTTCACATTTCTCTGTGTTCAAGGTAAGCAGCCAATCTTCCGTCAACCAATATTGTACTTTACTGTTTTACCGTTAATCCAGTATAATTTCTGCTATTGGTCACATATTGGTCCGTGGTTATAAACAAGACAGACTTCAATTTCAAGACAGACTTAACTCCGTAAATAATTTATATCCCCTAGCCCTGGCGTCACCTTTTTTTAGTATTTGAGGAGCAAGGAAGTATTTTTGTGTAATTATAATTAAATGTGTTTGATCAGCTGGAATCTCCAATGGAGATTCATTATTATTTTTGTTTGTTTCTACTCTTTATTGTGAAATTTCACAATGGGCGGGTTTTTTGTCATACGACAATTTCTTACAACCAACCCTACTATGAAGTGTTTATATGTATGCGTGTGTGTAACATGTATGTACGCGTGTGTCTTGTTATTGCATTCGATCGACAGAGTTGAAAAAGCTATTCATATAATTTTATCCCAACGGAAAATTGTGACCCAGCCGGGAATTGAACCTGGGACCTTACAATGTAAGATCAGGCGACCACCGGACCACCGGGCCTGTGTTTTAGTTCGGTAAATGCAGTATTTGTCTCCTTTGCGAATATCTTGTTATTTATTTAAGCTTGTCCATATATTTAGTATTTATATTTTGAAAAATCTTACAAACCTGGTGCATGGAATATACAGCAGACACAACTAGAATGTGCATGATGTTGTGGGAATTGAAGCAGTAGTCAAAAGTTCCAGGAAACCATCTTTCCGGAATGTTCATGGCTCCTATTAAGCCACCAATTACGCTCACTGCATCCTGGAAAATTAGATGAAATTTAGAACACTTTTATGAATGGGAGCATTGCTTTGATTTTTTTTCAGTCGAAACGTCAAAAACAGATATATAAGATGATTGTCAAAAACAGCTTCGCTCGTAGGTACCTACTTGTGAGTTTCCGTTTTTCAAAAAAAAATTTTTTTTTCGAACATATACGTTTTTGTTTAATGAAAATAGATTCATGGAATTTGTGAACATTAATAAGTAATAAGTGATGATGCAGCACCGAATCTTCTTTCTTTAGTTCCGATCAAAGCTGTCCGCTTTCGACTCAGAAGCTGCTGCACGGAACAGAGATCTTGCACTACAGGACTTTGAGTCTGACATTTTGGATTTTCAGTTTTTTTCACATTTAGTAGCTCGTGTGTTTTATAATTGATTCGATTCATCTTCAATATTCCATACTTTTAGCCGTGTTCACAGTTGATACTTAAGTAAACCTCAAGGCAACCCTCACTCGAATGACACTTAAGTACTACTCTCAAAATTAATATTCATGGTGGTTACTTAGTGCTCTCTTCAGTGAGTATGCACGCACATCAAGCAATCGGATTAATTTATGCTTCAAACCTTGATTCCTTTTACAAGGTCTAGAGAATTTTCGTTGTCTTTGATCAAAATGATTGTGCTCTATGGTTAAAAAAAACCCCACGCTATGTAATAATCATGTGGATCATCTTTAATCTTTAAAATTTAAGCTTATAAAATCTGCCAAATCAGTATAAGCCATATTGTTATTGCAATTGTGAATTTAATTCACACGAAACACGGAATTCCGAATGAGCAATATGCACTCGACAGAGTGAGTTTCAGACCACAATTAAATTTGAAAGTTTAAAACTTGACTAATGTCGGCCATTTTCACTCCCACGATACTTAAGTATTGTCTATGAAAACGAAAATATATAAAACATGGTTTCTTTAAGGGCTCAAGCGAGTGGCTACTTAAGTATGGTTTTTAAATAGCAATTGGTCAAGTTAGGGCACACTTTAGATGAGGGACCCTTAAGTATCGACTGTGAATAAAGCTTTTTGCCCCTCCACGAAATGCGGAGGATTACATCTTGTCAATCGTATTCTGAGATTGACCTACATAAAAGTACTTAGGTACCTGAACCTACTCAGGACCTACATACATACTTACAGTGATGGAGGTTACGAGTGTAGAAAAGATTTTTCTCCTAGAAATTCAATTTGGATTCTTACTTCTAAACTGTACGTTACCTGGAGCTATTGGGTCCAGTGCAGTTAGGCCATTAGGACCCATGTGTTAGGGTCGGCCCAACTTACAGGTTATCACTCATCCGGTAGCCTCCAAGCAGAAGTGCGAGCCTGGGTAGGACTCTGTGTCTGCAGGCCAGTTCCCGTGGGAATCGTCCTTCGGACGCTCCTGTACGGTTTGCGCACCGTGCAGCATCAGCCGATTGACTGTGCATTCCGACTGATAACCGGGGGCGTCTAGAAACGGCTTTGTTTCCTACAGAGCGGGGGTGGTTATTAACTTTGGGGCAACTGCTCTTGAAACGACCAATCGGCTACCCTATACCGGGTGAAGGATGCCGTGGTCCACGATAGTTTCGGTAGACACCGAATCACCTCTATGTAAGGGAAAGGACCACTTAAGCGACCTCGAACCCGTAACCAGTCGAGAGACCGGAGTAATCTGGTTGCAACCGTAAGTAACGGCGCGAAAGTCGGACCGCTGGGTGCACACCTGGTTTTTTGCGGTAAGGAGTTAGTCTCTTACGGGCGAGTGGCGTAACTAGACAGTGGACTGTTTCGTCCCTAAGTCTTCTACGCTCATCTTACGGGAGACAGACAGACAGAAACAATCAAATATCGTTAAAACTTCCTGAGGAGACGGGTCCGCCCGTTGTAGTTGACACCTCCAAGTGTAAATACAGCTGCATGATGCCATGACCTATGTCCTGGTATGACATTCCGTGGTTCAGTCGACGATCCTTGTCTAAATCCCGTGACGTCTTCCGCTGGGACATTGCCTTTAGCGGGAATTCTCGGGAATCTGGTCCATATGGAACCCCGGCTTGCATGTGGCAGGTTCCCACTTTTCCCTGCAGGTTTGATGAGTGCAATCAAGCTCAGGATGCTTTGTGTATCGACTGCATGCCGTAATTGCGGCTACAGCCTCAACTACCTCCTACTCCAAGTCGGTGGATAGGAGCAGCTGGGACAGGACTCGCGCAGCTGCACTCAGAAAAAAACATGGTGAATTTGACAACAAAAAGTTGTTAAATATGAGCCATCAAGGTAAAATAGTGGGAGCCACAACGCCAAAATTGTCGAAAAACATTGCTTATATGACAGAGCATAGCATTGTTAATTTCACAAAGGCGCGCTTTCACAACTTTACTTTGATGGCTCATATTTCACAATTTTACTTTGTGAAATTCGCAATGTTAACACATTGCGAATTTCACAACTTTACTCTGTTGATTCGCAATCAATTCCGCCTTTCAACCTTGTGGGTTTAGCAATGCGCACTTTGCTTTATTAGCAACTTTCAAGTTGTGTTTCTAACAGAGTTGTGGTTCAACCTTGTGGGTTTAGCAATGCGCACTTGGCTTTATTAGCAACTTTCAAGTTGTGTTTCTAACAGAGTTGTGGTTCAACCTTGTGGGTTTAGCAATGCGCACTTTGCTTTATTAGCAACTTTAAAGTTGTGTTTCTAACAGAGTTGTGGTTCAACCTTGTGGGTTTAGCAATGCGCACTTTGCTTTATTAGCAACTTTCAAGTTGTGTTTCTAACAACTTGAAAGTTGCTAATAAAGCAACGTACGCATTGCTTCAGATCTTCAGCATATTTTATTTGTACTGCTGTATACTGTACAACCGCTGTGTAAATATTAATTGCAGGGAAAACGAAATCCATTATTGCTATTCCTGCAATATTTACACTGCGGTTGACCAGGAACAGCATTGCAAATAAAACCTGAAGAAGATCTGAAGCCTATGTTGCATTACTTGTGCATGTTTGTGTATCCAATAACCTAAAACATAAACAACAGTTACACAAAATAAAACATTTATTTATTTACAACTGACATACATGTTATAACAAAAGGAGTGTTTAATTTTAATTTTACTCGAATAATTTTATGTGGAGACAGAGTTTAGGTCGGAAATAGAAAATTTCCATACAAAATAGTCTTCCAAAACTTGAAAGACGTTTCTGTAATATTTTGTATAGAAACCTATGATTTCCGTGTTAATCTCTGTCTTCTCTTAAAACCAAGATTAACAAACATAAGAAGCCATAAATTTACAGATTACAGTTTTATTCATACATGTATAGAAATAGAAATAGAAATATTTTTATTGTCCGAAATTGTGGTGGTACATTTATGGTGATAATGCGTAAAACTATGTATCTCACAATTACCTGTTATTAAAACAGATTGACAAATTTACTTATGTGCTAAATTGACTTATCTGCTAATTATAATATCTTATTAAAAATGTAATTATTTCACTGGTTTAACATCTAAAAAATCTAAACAGACCGGATAAGTAGAACTAACAGTAGAAGACAATTAGAAAAAATAATTCACCAATAATATAAAAAATAAAGAAAAAATCAAAATCAAGGAATAATCGAAATTCCGCCTATAAATACGAAATGTATATAATTTAAAATGTAACAGTAGAAAACAATTAATAAAAAATAATTCACCAATAATATAAAAAATAATGAAAAAAAATCAAAATCAAGGAATAATCAAAAATCCGCCTATAAATACGAAATGTATATAATTGAAAATTTGTAATCTTCCTAATTGAATTATTGTAAAAACAAAATGAAAATGCATGCCTACAATATAATATTATGAGAAATATTCGTTTAATGTGTAAAAGCTTTTATCAATAAGCCATTTTTTCAACGCTGCGGTAAACTCTTTTCTTTTTATTTCTTTGATATTTGCAGGTAGGTGGTTATAGATGTTTATTGCATTGTATAACATTCCTTTTTTAAATAGAGTTAAATTTGGCTTGGGTGCTTGTAGCTCATGTTTATTTCGTGTGTTATAGCCGTGTTCAACATTGTTTGTTTTGAAATACTGATCGTGGTCCCTTATAAATTTGCAGGTTTCCAAGATTTATTTATTTAGAGTAGGTATTACAAAATTTAACTAGTACATTTTACCATGTCACACTGTATGTAAATGAGGCAATAGCAGAAAACTGATTCTTATTGTGACTGAGACATGGTTATGACCGAAAGTCGCCTAACTAGGCCTGAGCCTGTTCTAAGGCAGACTTGAGCAATTTTCTTTGTGCATTATGATTACTATTTATTAACAATGCATATATTTCTAGACACAATCAAATAAAACTAATTATTAAAATAGTCTACAAAAAATTAAATTAAAAATAGAAAATTCAAATCTTTTTAAAATAAAAATAAAATACGATAAAACTAAATCTAATCCAAATAATAAATAAAACAAAATCAACATTAGAATAATCAGAATTAATAAAAATGCAAATGGATTGTCACTTTTTAAAGTTACAAGATGTTACAAGATGTTGACAAGATGTTGCAGGTTTCCAAGAGGTTTCCCTTATAAACTCTTTTATGATTTTTCTAACTCACCGCCGCCCTGGCAGATGATGAACCAGCCACAGCAGATGACAAAAACTTCTCTGTAGCATCAATCTGAGTATTACGCCAAGAGACAGTATGTGTTCAGGACCCTTCTGTAACAAAAAAAATATCCAGCCTTATTACAGGTTCAATATCATATTATGCTATGATAGGAAATATACTGCAGTTAAAACTAAATTGCAATTAATTCAGTTTTTTTTACCAATAGGCATTCAATTATATTCGATACAAGCAAAATGTGTTATTTTTAAATTACTGTGGAAATTTTAATTAATTTATTTAAAATGGTGCACTATGAAATCTACACAAACCGCCATGTGAAGGCATGCTGTAAAATTGTTAAACTCACAAGCTATTAAACTGTTAACCCCGCAGTTTAGAGCATTGAGGTAATAACAATGTCAAAAAAAATTGTTAGCGCCAAAATTTTATATTGTTGATACCGCAATTTTTGCATTCGACAAAGAAAACGTTGCTGACCCCGCAAAGGGTAATTTGTCTTCGTTACAATATTCTATGGTTAATTTCGCAATTTTTCGCTCGCAATGTAAAAATGCAGCATTGTCTAGAAAAAAATTCTATAGTTTAGGTATTATTCTAGATTATTGATCTTTCAATATCATTCGACTATATTCACCACGCTGATTCCGAAACGAGGTATCTAAAGTAGAATAGTTTCGGTACAATGTAGTCACAGCCATACAACTCAAAGGTGGCGGAACGGCCGGGTGTTCTTATGTTATCGTGCGATGAGACGCCAATACAGACTCGATAAATATTTTTTTCAAAAAACTTACCCTGGAACGTTGCGACAGGTGTACGAGGTTGTTCGATATTAAGAAATCCAGCAGTAGCTGCTGTTCTTTCTCCATTTTTCTGAGATGTCGCCACTTAATCACTGATTGCACTTTTGAACAGTTCCTAATTGTGCTTTTAATTCTTTCTTGAAAATACGACGCCGTAAAATGCACTTGATCAGAGCGAGCGCTCCGCCCGCGCGCTTGTTACAGACTGGAATCAACTGGAATGCGTCGCAAACAAACAGCCGAGCGGCGAGCGTGTCGCGACTTGCGCGCGCGGCGGGATTTTGACAACGTAAGCCCCCCACTTTGTAGAAAATAAACGTTGCGGTTTTGACAATTATAGTTTGAGTTTTTCTCAAACCTATCTGCCATTGAGAAAAAATCTACGTCAAAGTTGTGTTAATATCAATTTAAAAACATTGAGGAATTATGAAAACATTGCCTTATTCACAACTTACGTAGTTACTAGCTAGCGTTGCTAGTAAAAGTTGCTAGCGCGGCAACGTATAAAATCAATGTCTCGCTTACATTGTGGAACTGACAAACCAACTATGTTAATCATGGACATTGCTAATTTATCCACAACATTAAAAAAGCAATGTTCCGCTTACATTGTGAAACTCACAATACTCACCTATGTGAATTCCACAGATTAGCACATTGCTAATTTATCAAAGTACCGTAAAGTTGCCATCGTCGCAATGTATAAAATCAATATTCTGCTTACATTGTGAAAATCACAATCTTTAACTATGTGAATTCCGCAGATTAGCACGTTGTCAATTTATCAAAGTAGCGGAACATTGCTATCGCCGCAACGTATAAAATCAATGTTACGTTTACATTGTTAAACTCACAAGCTGTAAAATTGTTAACCCCGCAGTTTAGAGCATTGAGGTAATAACAATGTCGAAAAAAATTGTTAGCGCCACAATTTTATATTGTTGATTCCGCAATTTTTGCATTCGACAAAGTAAGCGTTGCTGACCCCGCAAAGGGTAATTTGTCATTGCCACAATATTCTATGGTTAATTTCGCAATTTTTCGCTCGCAATGTAAAAATGCAGCGTTGTCTAGTAAAAATTTCTCTGAGTGTGGTCACTTCGTGCGGCTGCTCCAGTGATGGGGCTTTCTTTGACTTGTCCGTCCAAGTAGGTGAAAGCGCGCTTTCCTCTCCGACTCGGGCTTTGGGGCTTTCCAAAGGAAGTATACTAACGCGGTTCCCGCGCCGATCTGGGCATTGAGGCGTTCCCAGTATTAGCCAACACAACTATGTAATCACTCGGTTTCCGCGCAGCCGGGATCGCGCAACGCGACCGCTCGCGATCATCCCTCGAGTATCGCTGGCCTGGTATGCATAGTAGAATAGTCCCCTTTAAACAAAATGCTGCTGCAAGATTTGACAGCTGTAAGGCTTAGCGGCGGAAAATGTAAATCTGACAGTGTAAGTACCAAGTGACAGATTGAAATCTAGGCATCTTCGGTGGTAGTTTAGAAGGGTGGGCCTGTATATTGTATGCTTGACGAGATATAACTATTATTACGTAGATAAATCTATTTAAAATGCCACTCCCTTGAGTGTGTAGCGAACAGGGTAGTCTTGTAGCTTGCTTGGACTACCCTGTAGGCCAGCATAAGTAGCAATGGAGCCTTAGGTGCAAAACTACACCGTTTTTCAAAAGTGGCTGTTTCATCAAATTAGTATTTACTCAAGAGATAACTGGATTCAATATAGACACAGTGCACAGCAATATCTACAAAAAGAAAAACGATCACAGAAGTTTATTTGTTTCATATAAAAAAGATACTCGATCTTCGATAAAAATATAATATGTTGTAATTGAATATATTATTTAAGAGAATAAGTAACTTATGGAGCTTTGGTAAGCTTCGTTAGTAGTAATTATATAGGATATTAGATTGCTCAATGTCGTAATCTCCCCGCAAAAGCGAGGAGATTACGACAGTTTAATTGTACATAAATAAGACGTATGTTTCCGTTTATTTTTGAAACATTACTGGCAATAAACTGATCGTCGGCGTTTAGAACGCCATCTGTTGGGCTACTGAACATAAAAGAAGATTATTCAATGTTTGGAACTATGAGTGCCATCGTATTGCGTTTCAAAGTAAAATCCTAGCTGACATACGTAGTACGGCATTGAGCAATCTAACAACATATATAATCAATGGTAGTAGTTTTGAAAACCTTAATTAAATTTGAAGCTTAGCTTTAAAATACGTGAGTCTAAATAATTGCAATTATTAAGATTATAATGACGTATGCTTAAAATTTAATAAGTGCGTTGTAATACCCAGGGCCGGCTCTAGGATTTTTGGCGCCCTAGGCGAAAACAAATTCTGCGCCCTCATTGAAGTGCCTTCGGCAGTGCCTGCCGGGTATGGAGCTATAGTATGGAATGGATCTTTGGAAAAACGTTTCTGTTAATAATTGTTATAACAAAGAATGTGATTTTATAACCTTTGATTAATGACTGGGATGTGTAAATAAAACGAATGTTAATTTTAAATAAAATATATAATATCCACAAACCTCATTGTACATGTACGACCGTGGTTTACAGGTACAACCTCCGTGGTTTAAAGGTACGGAATTTTCGGTTTTACGAAATATATACGAATTTACGCGAAATTTGAAAATTGCGATAATACGCATCTGAAAAAAGCTTCACAAAAACTTCTGTGTAGATGAGATTAAATATAACAAATGAAGTCTACTTTCATATTGGTCAGTTATTTTGCCCATCTGTGGCTGCAAGTCACCACCTTGAAACAAAATCCATTACTCGAAAACTTCTCAAAAAATTCTTTTTTCCAAGGAACTTCCTCAATATGAGCTTAATTGATGGGTATACTCACTTTCATTGCCTAATGCTTCAATCAGTAAATAGGAATGAAGATGCTAATGTTAAGAACATATTTTAGGGTACTAAATGCTGCTTTTCAACCTTTGCTGAACCCTTCAGGCCTCGGCCCCGCAGCTGATAAAAAAGAAAAATTTAGTAAAAATTAGAAAAAAATGAATTATTTCACTGTCTCACCAAAACATTAATTACTGCCAAACCACTGTAAAATTAAACATATTAACATAATAAAACATAATAAAATAAAACAAATTAAATTAAAATTAAATTAAAACGGGGCCGTCGCTCTGAATCGTGTTGTGGCCGATATCGGCCAATCGGGGCTTGAGGGGTGAAGCAGCGTTACAGAGTTAGTTACTTCTACTCTGTTGGTTGAACAGTGTAGAAGCAGAACGCTTCTTTATTAGATATAATGTCGCCGTTACGGACAGAACGATTCTAAATGGTCAAATATTGGAAATACAATAATGTTAGCTGTTAATTAATATTAAATATAAATTTTAGGTCTATTATAAAGTTGTTTTATATGCAGTATAAAAGAATTTTAGAGAAATTTCGAGATTTAAATTTTTTTCGCGATTTTTTTTGCGAAATTCCGTAGGTATGTTAGTTGAAAAAGTAGTTCTAACAATGGTTTCGCATTTTGTCTTTTGTTTTGACAAATTATAGTTTAATAATTAGAAATGTAAATTATTATTAGAAAAGCTTCATAACACAGATTTACATTAGGTAGATATATTATATGGGTTTATAGGTTTTATAATAGCGTTATTTACAGCTCTCTCAATAACAAACAGAAATACACAGTTAGGATATAGATAGTTGTTTCTGTTTTATAACTTCTTTTAAAATACACAAAGAGTAATTGATATTTTTTTCCATTGGATTATTGTTTTATTAACTACGGTCCAAAAGTCACTTTGAAGTACTGATTATAAGTATTTATGATCCTAAAGTCCTAATGGTACTTTTCTTGCTTTCTGCTTAGCAAATTCTTGTATGAGGGCTTTTGAGTCTAACTGTCTTGCTATCTCACTTTCAATAGAAATTGTCGCCAGACCCACAAAAGTCGCTTCTGGTACATGAAAAACTTTTTTCAGCACTAGCTATGGAAAGTGGCAACGTAAGCAAAATACGAAATCAATTTTACTTAAATTAAATTAAATATCCTTCACCTTTCATTAACTAGTAATTCGTCTGCCTAAGCTAGCAGGGCGCTGAAGTACAAAACTTTTATTTAGGTTATGTTTTTAAATACCCAAATTTAAAAAAAAAAAAAATGCGCCCTTGCGCTTCCCCCCCCCCCCTAATTTTGCGCCCTAGGTTGCCTATATGGATGAGCCGGCCCTGGAACTAAAGGAGTTCTATAAAGGTATAATAGCATAATAAGGGTATTAATTATAAAAAAAAGAGTTCGAAAATGCTACATGTTGATCTTATAGGTTTAAGCGTGAAATTTAAGCAGTAAAACCAACTTTAAATCAAAAACTATTATTTATATTAAAAGTTTATTCGGGTATGGATTTTGGGTATTTGAGGGAAGCGATTTTCAACCAGTTTGTCGATAAAGCCACCCCTGAAATGGCAGCCAATTTTATTTTTTCACCACGATAATCTTAGTCCATGTATGAAAATGACCATAACTAAATATCTAAATAATAAATAAAAATTAATAGTTTAAAAAAAAACACTAAAAACACGCTTTAATAAATGCACGTAAAAACCAAAAAATCCGGCTTCATCTTGTCATGTCATGACCTTGAAACTTCCAAACACGGCTATGATACAATATTCCTTCATGGAATGCCAGTGCCTATCTTCCGGCTTCGTCATCAGACCTTGAAACCTAATCGTGGTCAAAGTTCATTCCAAGACTTTTCTAACAAGTCCAAACACAGCTATGATACGATGTTCCATCATGAAGTTTCAGTTCATATCTTCCGACTCCATCATCAGATCAGTTCGACAGTACCATATTATTGTATTGTCATCAGAACTACATACAGCTGCCAATTTTCATGACGCTACGATCCTTGGAAGATGGTTAAATTAGTTACCTTAGATTCCATTCAGTGGCGGCGCTAGGCGTCGGCGACGTCGGCGACCGCCGACGGCCTCGCACCTGAGGGGACCTCGCAAAAGTTTTACAAATTATTTAAATTTTATTTATGTTTTTTTATTTTTGTGAGTGAGTAGTACTTTAGGGGTATTATCCAGAGTCCTCTGGCAACACTATTTATTACAGAGTTTACAGAGCAACGCATTACAGAGTTAACTTTTTTAACACGATGCTATTATAGTTGACACCGAATGTCGATTTAAAGCGCTCAATGAATATTTTGAACAATTTGGTTTTATTTATGATATCAGTTATTTGAAATCGATATCAAAAGAGGACCTTCTCAAGCATTGTAATGATTTAGGTACAATACTGCGGAAAGGCGACGGCGAAAACAGTGACATACAGCCTTTCGAGCTATATGAAGAGCTACAGCTTTTAACAGCGAATTCACTTGACTCTGTCAACGACGCGAACAACTTATTTAGTACATTTCAGAAAATAATTTGAAAGAAATATATCCAAATGTTTACATAGCAATTAAAATCATGCTCACAGTTCCCGTCAGTACAGCTTCCGCTGAGAGAAGCTTCTCAAAGTTAAAATTGATTAAGACCTACTTGAGAAGCACGATGACCCAAGAGGGACTATCTGCGTTATCAATTCTATCAATTGAAGCTGAAATAGCGGCTAGTATTAGCTATGACATAATCCTGAAAAAGTTCAGTGAGACCAAAAGCCGAAAAGTTCGTCTATTTTAATTTCTATTTGTGTAATTTTTAACATCATTTGATTAGCAATAAAACTCGTTTACTCATACATGTAATCTAACGTTTTCTCTTTGACTGGGAAATAAAAAAGGCCTCGCGAACCTAATTTCGCCGACGTCCAAGTGTGGTCTAGCGCCGCCACTGATTCCATTACATAGTTACATACAGGTCGACCTAATAAAAGCGTGTTAAAAACCTAGGAATATGATATTAGTGAGTGTTATTCGAAAGTTAAAAGAAATTGTATCGATATTGCTAGAATAACAGACAAAAAAACACGAAAACATAACATGTCTTCCAAAAGATGCAGTTGTCCAAGGGGGGGGGGGGTAGGTCACGGTAAGGAGGTGGATTTATCGATAAAATAGTTGAAAATGCCCCACCTCAAGTATCGGTAATCCATACCCGTGACACACATGACATCAAATTACACGTATAATTGATTCCATACATTCATAAAATGTATTCTTGATCTGGTCCACATTGCTCCGGCCCACCGGGCATTTGCCCGGTAAGTCTAGTCTGGCCCTGCATGCATAAAAAGATAACTAGATAGATTACCTGTAGGACCACGTGTCTCATAGATGCTGGATCTCCTCCTCCCAGACGCACGGCGCGTAGTGCTGCTAGTCCAATTCTCATCACGAAGGGAAGGAGGAAGCACAAACGACGCTGCCAAGGGGACCACGCCGTCATGGCCTGGAAAATGGTAGCGAATACATCGATAACTAGATAAGCCATCAGATACAAATAAGTTGGCTCCATACCCTTTGCTCGTAAAACATGTAACAGAGAGATCAACTAGGGTTGTCGACTACAGTGGGCGAGCCCGTCACCTCAGGAAGTTTTAACGAGTAGTCGTTCTATCTCCCTGGAGTGAGCGCAGAAGACTTGGACAAAACAATCCACCGTCTAGCTCCGCCACAAACCCATAAGAGGCCAACGCCTTAACCGCGAGATAGCCAGGAGTGTTACCGTAAGGTCCGCAATCACTCCCGCTCTATAGGAAACAATACTGCTTCCAGACTCCCCCGACTGTTAGTCAGAGTGCACAGTCGATTGGCTTACGCCGCACGGTGCGCAGATCGTCCAGAAGCGCCAGAAGATTGATTCCTAGGGGAAACTAACCATAAGGCCAGAGTCCTACCCAGGCTCGCACTTCATGCGTGGAGGTCGTCGGATAGGTGTTGACCCGTGAGTGTGACCAACCCTGAACAGAATGGGTCTTCGTGGCCAACTCAGCGAGGGCCCCTTAGCTCCCCTCTAACAGAGAAGGCAATAAATTGAACAGTATGCAAGAGATTCCAATAGCACGCCAATAGGAAACGGTCGGCTGTCTGTCAGCGGACTACGACCAAACTACTACTGGCCGGCTTTTAGTAGTGATTTTTAAGGGATCATTTTCGAGCGCGGAAAGCCCATATAGCGATGAGCAAATAAGCTACACTCACTGTGCCTTAAATATTCCTTAAAGTCGCAACCTACATTTGCTTTGCCGAATAATGCCAGAACAGCTCCCAGCATCACCACGTTCAAGGCCAGGCTCAAGGAGCACATATA
The DNA here is from genome assembly GCA_944548615.1 of Micropterix aruncella. NCBI lineage: Eukaryota > Metazoa > Arthropoda > Insecta > Lepidoptera > Micropterigidae > Micropterix > Micropterix aruncella. The sequence goes on along the minus strand of OX155959.1, from coordinate 25,594,731 downwards.
ACTAAAGCCATTAACATAAACAGCCCTCCCCCTCCCCATCCTTCTCGCTACCCTTTCCTTTCTTCGTCTCCTTCCTTCCCTCTGCGTTTTTATGTCGTACTTACATTTTTTAGCTTTCTGTCTATTCTATAGTTTTAACATTATTTTGTGTAGCCAACGAAAAAAATGTTTTATAATCTTAAGGAATAGGTTAGCTGCTAGACATTACCGCAAGGCAATAAGCTCGACTGTTTATTGCAACAAAGAGTTTTATTTTTTGCACTGAGCTTTTATTTGCCTTGCAATGTTTGTTTGTTAGTTTGTTTAGGCCAAATCTCGCAAGCTGAATTAGAACAACTTCCTCTTATACTATGAAGTTGAAATTTTACATGTTGGTTCAGTTCCGATGCCAATGTTCATTTATGGTGAGCATTACCTGATTCTACACCCAGGATCGGCTCGCGACCAGGCTACTCTTCCACGGTCAACAGCACAGACACACAATTTTGTATACGTATTCAATTGTGATAGTCCGTTCTAAATTTCATCATGACATGGATGCTGCACCCAGGGTTGGCTCCCGACGAGGGGTCAACAGCACAGAAACGAAATTTTGTATAGCATTAAATTATGATAGCCCGTTCTAATTTTCTCCGCAATAAGACTGCTGCGCCCAGGGTTGGCATCCAACGAGGGGACTCCTCAACGGTCAACAGCGCAAACACGAAATTGTGTATACGTATTCAATTATGATAGCCCGTTCTAAATTAACTATGACATGGCTGCTGCTCCCAGGGTTGGTTCGGGACAGAGTATTTGAATAAAACCTTGTTTTTAAAAATATGTTTTTACTATCTATTAACTTATTATTATTACATTTTCATGAGTACGTTCCTAACAAATTTATCGTCATTGACATTCATTTTTATTCCAAGGTTTTGATTGATTCTTTTTTTCGCTGCGACGAGCAGAGTATTTTAATATAGCGTTTCTACGTTAGCGGTTATTCGTGAACTAAAATCGGAAATCGAACAGGCCAATGGGCCCGATTGCGTTTCTTTGTGAACTAAATCCGAAATTAGTTCAAACGATCGAGATAGAGCAATACGTTAGAGCAGAGCATGAAACGAACGATCGTCGATAAAAACTACCTTTCGAACTTGTACTCGTCCGAATAATTTTAAACACATTTCGCGCGGTGTAATTTTAAACATATTCCGAGGCTTTATCTTTTGTGGGTAGTTTTAATACGAAAAAAAGACAACCGTTCTTTTCACATTCCGCTCCAGCGTATTGCCTTGTCTCGTTCACAGGGACTAATTTCCGATTTTAGTTAACGAAGAAACGTAATCGAGCCCACTATGTTTGTTAGAGCAGAATATGAAATGAACGATTGTCATTTCCAGCATAAAACCACCAATCTAACAGCGGATTGATCTATAAGACAGGACGAAACTTATTTAGATGGTTTGAGTTCGACAAATAGTTTTTGTGCGCTGTCTCGGTCAGATAGTTTCACTGCTCTGTCTCGTTCGCATGAACTATTTTTCGATATTAGTTTGAGCAGAAACGCAATCGAGCCGTAGTCAAAAAGCTGGTTCTTCTCACTCGTAACTGGACACCTTCCAAACTAGGATTCGGAACTGTTGACGATTGAGGAGTTCCCTCGTTGGAAGCCAACCCTGGGTGCAGAATCAGGCCATGCTTACCATAAAAATGCATTGTCATCGCAACTGAACCAACATGTAAAATTTCAACTTCACAGGAGAAGAGGAAGTGGTTCTAATTCAGCTTTCAAGATTTGCCCTAAACGAACATATTGACAAACATTGCAAGGTAAATAAAAGCTTGTAATAAAAAAAGGTAAGTCAAACTCCACTTCAATGTTTACGAGTATGGACTTGTTGCTTCTATAAAAAACATGCCGTGCCACGAGCAACTGTATAGAAACTTTTCGTTAAAATTTCAAAAGTTGAATATCAACGTCAAAGAGTTCCTTACATTGATATTCCTTGACGTTGTAAGTTAGAGTTTCTAGTTAGAGATTTACACGGCCCGGAGGCATAGTGGTTAGGTCGCCTGATTGTAAGGTTCCGGGTTCGATTCCGGGCTTGGTCACCATTTCCTGTTATGGTAAAATTAACGGAAATTGCATTTCCAATTCTGTCGATAGAGTGTAATAAAAAGACACACGACATGTTACACGCGCATATACATACAGGGTCTTTCATTAAGCGCTTCCTATCTTTAAATTTTAATAATACAAAGTGTGTTTGAGATATCATCGAAATTTTTTATTCGTTTGAAAGACCTATTGATGCCATTTTGTGTGGAATATAATATCGTTCAAATGTCCGCCATGGCTTCTCTGGGTGGAGAGCATCCGAAATGTCCAATTTTCCATGACTCTGCCGCATAAATCAAGCTGAATTTGACCGATGGCATGATTTATGTTGGCTTTGAGGACCGATGTGGTTTGTGGCTTATTTGCATACACCTGCGACAGAAAATCCCACAAGAAATAGTCTAACGGGGTCAAATCGCACGATCTCGGTGGCCAGTTCACATCACCTCCACGTGAGATGACCATGTCCTCAAATCGCTCGTGCAGAATATCCAATGTGGCATGAGCTGTGTGGCACGTTGCGCCGTCCTGTTGAAACCACATGTCGTTGCTGGCCAGATCATCCAATTCAGGCCAAAAGAAGTTGGTAATCATCGACCTATAGCGCTCGCCGTTGACAGTGATGGCCTGGCCAACGTCGTTCTCAAAGAAATATGGACCGATGACACCGCCAGCCCGAAATCCACACCAAACAGTGACTTTTTCGGAATGCATTGGACGCTCTTGGATCTCATGTGGATTGGTATCGTCCCAAAATTCTACAATTTTGTTTGTTCACGTACCCATTCGTCCAGAAATGGGCCTCATCGCTGAAGATGATTTTTCGATGAAAATTAGGGTCAGTTGCCAACTGCTCCAAAGCCCATTCAGCGAACACATGTCGTTGTCTATGGTCGTTTGCTTTCAGTTCCTGGGTCAGTTGAATTTTGTACGGGTGCAGGCCCAAGTCACGATGCAAAATTGGCCAAGTTGTGGTCTGCGAAAGGCCAAGTTCTTGTGAGCGACGCGAAATCGATTGCCTTGGATTCTCCTGCACACTCTCACGGACAGCGGTGATGTTTTCGGCAGATCTTGCGTTTCGTCGACATACGGGTGTTGGTCTATCGTTTACTGAACCAGTGGACTTAAATTCATCCACCACATTGCGAATAGTCCTCTCGGTAGGACGATTATGGCGACCGTAAAATGGGCGAAGCGCGCGGTACGTTGGCCGAACAGAACACCCATTTTGATAAAACAAATTTATTATTTGCACATGTTGTTGAATGCTATATCCGTCCATGGTGATTTGGCAAAACAGAGTGAATAAATGACAACTAACTTGACAGATGTAGCTTCAACAAGATGGCCGCTATCAACTGTCAAAGTTCGGAAGTCCCTCTTGGAAGACCCTTTATAAACACTTCATATATAGTAGAGTTGGTTGTAAGAGATTGTCGTATGATAATCAACCCGCCTATTGTAAAATTCTGTGGCAATTAGGCAAAACTACATAAGTCAGAAATACCATTTTCTCAGAGGAGCATTTTGAAATTTATGACTAAAATTGGCACATGGAATAAAAGATGTGTGCTCTCTTAAACTATATGTGTAATTTTAAAATAATATGTATTAATAAAAAGATAATTAACTTATGCTACTATGACCACCTATCAATAGTTAAGAAAAAGTACATAAGTTACACATATGTAGTTTTGCTCACCTGAACAATATATAACCAGTGAGAAAGTAGGTGCTATAACTTCTTTTATATTGTGGTTCGAGTTATGTAGTTTATCCCAATGAAAGAGTAAAAAAAATCGGTTGTCTGTAAAGTCGGTTTACTGACGATAGTTGAACGTGACAACGTCATAAGAAAATACTGATGGAATGGTTGTATTTGAAGATTCTGATATTGTTTATTACAAACACCCAAAAATATATGTTTTTATACTCACCGATTTGACTACAACATGTAAATGTATTATTGTATAGCAGTATAATTGTTTATTGTTTAAAGTTTATTGTTTTTTTTTTATTTTGAAAGTTTGAAATCTCAAACTGTTAAATAACGGTTTGAGAAGCGTTTGAGCACGCTGCGCCATCTAGCGGTAGGTAATATGTCGTAAATAAACAATATCAGCGACATTTTACCAACCGCTAGATAGCGCATCGTAATGATAGCTTTTCATACTTTTTTTTAAAATAAAAGTTGCTTACTTCGTTGCACTTTGTTGTACCCACAAGAAAATTGTCCGTTCAGTAATAACATTCCGTACATATAAAATTATGTCAAGAATTTAAATCAATCTAGTGATTTTCATTCGTACTATTTTAGACTGAGGTTAGTAAATAATTCTTGTCGCAACCGGTAGATGGCAGCATTTATATTGAATAATAAATATAATAAATGGAACGCCTCAGAGCGGGGTAACGCCGCATGAGTCATGTTTTTTCGTGTGTGCAGCCGGCTCCATCGAATTATAAGACGTTGTCACATCAAAAACGCTGTTAAATGGTCATTATAACTCATTTTGGTCCAAAAACGACTTATGTAGTTTTGGACCAAAATGATTTTTGGGCCTAATTGCCACAGGATTTCTCTGTAAAGACCGGAAACAAACGAACAGGGATTTATTAATTAAACTTTAGACCTTTATCTAACTATTCGTATAACAATTATAGCTGAAATTATAGCGTTTGTTTTACAGCACTCAACTACGCCTAAATCAAGAGATCGATAGGCCGATATCCAAAAAGAGAGAAAGCGCTACTTGGGATGTAAATGGCGAGCTTATTTATTAGCTCCAGTGACCCCTTTTCGGTGGAAGCACCATTGGTCGTTTGCCAAAAAGGCCCTTTGTTGACACGGATCCAAAAAGCGGGTAGCGCAGCCGAACGAAACGTAACGAGCCGTGAAAACCGTCACGGTAATAACTAGAGTTTCGTGCCTGGGACATTGTGCCTAACAGTTATTTTCTGGAAATGATGTGGATTGATGGAAGTGAGTTTACGATACGTCTGTGATAGCACGGGCCGCTTGCTCGGGTCGGGTGATTAGTGTGATTAGTGGATCCAGATGTCCAAGTCATACGGGGTAAAAATCAATTATCGGAATTAGGAAAAACGACAAACCGATAATAAATAAAACAATCTTCTTTTTCTGTTTTGAACTACCCTATAAAAAAATGCATTTTTCCATTCGCACGAACTAAAACTCACTACCAACCGGGCCCCGATTGCGTTTCTTCGAGGACTAAAATAGTAACTTCGTTCAACCGAACGAGACAGAGCAATACGTTAGAACGGAATATGAAATGAACTATCGTCGATTTTCACGCACCAAAACTACCTGTCGAACTTATAGACGGCCGAATAAATTTGAACACATTTCGTGCGGTGTTAGATTCAGCTGCTTTATCTTCGGCGGGTAGTTTTTAATGCGGAACAGTGACAACCACTCATTTCACATTCCGCTCTGACGTACTGCTTTGTCTCCTTCACATTAACTAATTTCCGATTTTAGTTCAAGAGAAACGCAATCGAGCCCACTGTCGACTGGTCGCCGGCGACTAGACGGTGACTGTAGTTTACAGGCTGTAGTTTACAGGCTGAGTTTTAATTAATCGGCGTCTGTGAGTGGTTAAATCAGTACGAGACAATAAGCAGCTTTTGAAAATAATGTTTTTTTTTTTAAAAGTTTCACAAGATTTAAACGCGCTGCGCCATCTATAGGTAGGTGAAATATCGCAAATAAACAAAATTCGTTTTATATACATTTTTCAAAAATTGAAATTTTAAAGATTTTTTCTTTACAAGTTTTAATCGGAAGTTGCTTGTTTGCTCGACCCGATTTACCCACTTCAAGGATGTCGGTTAATTAAAATTCAACCTGTATAGCCCTAATATGTGTAAACGTAATCGCCGGTCGCCCGAGCGACTCTGCGACCGGCCAGTCGCTTTGTGCGACGCACAAAGCGACTGGCCGGTCGCCGCAATCAATAGGAGCACGGGTTCAAAAAGGAGCATTCGCGCGACGAGCAACTCTCAAGGCAACCGCACGTCGCACAGTGCCTCGAATCTATGAGGAGATTTGACAAAAATAATAATTCCAACATTACTGCACGAATTTTTATCAAACAATAAAAACATTCAAAAGAATAGATGAATTAAAATTATTACTATTGAAATCATAAAACAGAATTGATCGTTCTGTCTCCCGTGAGGTGAGCGCAGAAGACTCAGACAAAACAGTCCACCGTCAAGCTCCGCCGCATGCCCATATAAGAGGCCAACGCCTTAACCGCTAGGATAGCCAGGGTATGTTGCCCAGCGGGCCGATACTCGCGCCCTTACTGCCAGTTGCAACCAGATCACTCCGTCGTTTGCACGATCCTCTCCCTCACGTAGCGGTGAAACAGTGTCTACCGAATCTATCGCGGACCGCGGCATCCTTTTCCCGGCTGTTCACCCGGAATCGGGTAGCCGATGGTCGTTTTAAGAGCAGTCGCCGAAAGGTGAACAACTACCGCTCTATATGAGACAGTACTGTTTCCAGACTCCCCGACTGTTAGTCAGAATGCACAATCTATTGGTTGGTGCCGCACGGTGCGCAAACCGTCCAGGAACGCCAGAAGATTGACTCCTGGGGGAAACTAGCCCTCAAACCAGAGTCCTGCCCGGGCTCGCACTTCATGCGTGGAGGCCTCCGGATGGGTGTTGACCCGTAAGTGTGATCGACCCTGAGCAAATAGGTCTTCGTTGCCAACTCCAAAAGGCCATATTAGCTCCCAGATTTCAATGCAATATTGTTTTTCTATCTATTAGAAACAATTTAATTTCAATGCAATATTTTTTTTATCTATTACAGTGATTCCCCCGGGGGTCTATGACAACCTGCAAGGGGTCTACGTCAGCGAAAAAAAAATGGGGGTCCATGAAATGAAAATGGGGGTCCACGATAGTGGATCTCAACATACACTGATAGTACCTATTAACTTACATTATACTATCGTATAATATAAAGACATATACATTATTTATAAAAGTACCTATGAAGTAAAAAAAATATTATATATGTTTATAAAATTGTGTAAGTTGTAGGATGTAGGCATTCGCTTTGTGGTCGCAATACATTTTGAACTTGTAAAAACCTACACATAATGATATACCAGTATCATCTTGTTACAAGCATATGCGCAGTAAATATTCTTGTCAATTTTCAATCTTAACGCGTGTTGTAATAAATTATCAATTTCGTAAGGTTGGCAACATTTGGCATCAAATTGACGTCAAATGTTGATAATTTATTATTTATTATTATTATCAGGTTCATCCTTCCCACTACTTACTTTATTACATTTATTACTTTACATTTACTTATTGCTTAGTTTATTTTATGTTACGTATATTTTATATAACAGATACAGAATTTTATTTTGAGTAGTTTTAATTTAAATTCAATTAATAAATGTATAAAACTTAACATGTGTTTTTACTTTAAGTTTTAAACATTAAACTTCAGTACAGTTAGAAATTTACAAAAAATCAATATCAGGTAAGTAGGAGGTCTACCCAAAACCGAAAACATGGCAAGGGGTCTACGACACAAACAAGTTTGGGGACCTCTGATCTATTAGAAACAATTTAAAAATATGTGATTGTAATTATCTCTTGACGCGTGCCCCCTAAAAGGCGTGGGGTCCATGTGCCGGTGACTACTTGGCCTATTGGATAATCCGGCACTGCCTAGTTACGGCACCGCCCAGAAGACCATAAAATAACAACAGTAATTTCGCCCTCATCTTACATGCACAAAGCCTGCAATTTCGTAGCATGGCGGTGATCAATTGCTGGATAAACCATTTACAAGTTGCTGTGCGGGCGTTTATTTCGCTGAACTGGCCCTGTCGGTTTGATTTCTATTATTCAGCACATGGCTTATCTTTGCCCGGTAATGGCAGTAGGTAATTTATGTGAATAATGGATTATTGGTAGTTACTTTCACGTAACATATGTACCATATAGACTTTGAGCGTTACTCGTCTCATTGACTCATGATTCAAGCAATAAGTGTCTACGACATTCAACTGGTTTTAATATTTGGCTTCCAAATTTACAAAAGTTGAAAATCTTTCTTTGCATAGATAGGTAGTCGCAAACTACAGCACTATTCCACCGTGCGCATTTTTAAAAGCCTTTGCAGCATTTGACACCCTAAAAGCCTGTTTCTTCTGAAATTCAATGCGAGCGAAGTTCAAGATAAGAAATATCTGAACATTAGCGGTTTTGCTAACCGTTCTATATATATATAAATATATATATATATATATATATATATATATATATATATATATATATATATATATATATATATATATATATATATATATATATATATATATATATATATATATATATATATATATATATATATATATATATATATATATATATATATATATATATATATATATATATATATATATATATATATATATATATATATATATATATATATATATATATATATATATATATATATATATATATATATATATATATATATATATATATATATATATATATATATATATATATATATATATATATATATATATATATATATATATATATATATATATATATATATATATATATATATATATATATATATATATATATATATATATATATATATATATATATTGTTATATTTGATAAGGTTTGTAAAGAAATCCGTTGATAGGATGATGTTTTTATTTAAAATAAAATTGGTAAAAGCTACTTAAAAAGTAGCGAAGGAAATCCCAGCTTGTATTGGGAAATGCTTATGTTTGAATGAGATATACTTACGGATGTGCACGACTTTCGACGGTGCAATGTAAGTTTAAAGGTCCTTTTGCAGTCGACTAACGATCACTATTCATCCATATATCTCATAAATAGGGCTTATCCTTATGCAACACAAAATGCCTTCAATTAAGACGAATTAAGCGAAAAAATAAAAAAAATATATGTATATATATATATATATATATATATATATATATATATATATATATATATATATATATATATATATATATATATATATATATATATATATATATATATATATATATATATATATATACATATATATATATATATATATATATATATATATATATATATATATATATATATATATATATATATATATATATATATATATATATATATATATATATATATATATATATATATATATATATATATATATATATATTTTAAATAACTTAACCTACCGACAAATAAGTGTTAATGAAGGTTTTTTTTTAAAAAATAACTTAGCCATACATGTGTTTATGAATCATTTTAATAAAACTAACTTAACGTACCGCCAAATAGGTGTTTATGAAGGTTTAAAAAAACTGACTTTACCAACCATCAGACATGTGTTTATGAATCGTTTTAAAAAACTAACCTAGCCTAGTCGGATATTTTTTTTAAACTTTCATAAATGAAAGTTTGAAAATAAAACAACTTAGCCAACCGCCACACAGGTGTTTATGCATCATTTAAAAAAACTAACAACATACCGCCAAACAGGTGTTTATGGAGGTTTTAAAAAAAACTAACCTAACCAACCGCCACACAGGTGTTTATGAATCGTTTTATAAAACTAACTTAACCCACCGCCAGATAGGTGAGAAAAAATGCTACAAAATTGGTCTCTTTCTTGAAACAGACACTGCCTACTTAGGAGTATATGTACAGAGTTATTGTGTTTAAATATTTCTAATATATTTGCTTGAATAAATAAATAAATAACCGATTTCTGAGTTTGTGCAGTTGTATATCCCATTTAGGGTAATTTACCTTGCTTCGCCGACCCCTGTACCACAGTATGCCAGACAGTAATTTCTCTTAGAACAACATTTAAATCGAAGCGAGGTACTCCTCCGACGCAGATGTTCAAACGTCCGAGAATTTCGCCAACCACCGACCGCGCGTAACGCCCGAGTGAAAGTGCTCGGGGAGACGTATCCCTCCGCTCCCTTCCTTCGCACCCTATCATTGCATCGCCATTCCTCTCGCGAGTGCGTCTACTGTTTCTAAGGCTTGTTTCACACATATGCGGTTTTATTCGGTTCGGTTTTCGGTTCTTTTACAGTCGCTGCCGACAAGCGTGAAACTGTGCTTCGGTGTCTATTCGGCAGCTAATATAAACAGTAGAGCACCGAATACTCCCTCGACATGAACAGGTTTTATCAGGTTTTTGTAGGGTAAGGGAACAGACAGCATTCGACACGTTTACACATGCACGGTTCAGTTTCTGTTTTATTCTGATAGCGAGTTGATCTCTATTATTTTCTGATATGAGGCGTTGAAGACGGTCCTTTAGCTTGACATGTAGGTACCTAATTCTTCAACTGATTTCGTTGACATCCTAAATTAAGTTTTAAAAGTGTTTTCGTGCACTCTTAGCTTCGGAAAAATGGTGTAGAATGCTCCAAATTCCTGCCGTAAAGTTACGATAGGGTCCACTCAATGAATTCTAGTATTCCTCCTCCGTTTTTTTATTTTTCTATAGAGAAATGACATGGCAACAACTTCAATAGTCACTACTGAGTGTGCGGAAGAAAACACAAAACCTTATATGAGAACCGCGACTAACGAGGAGCTCTCAAACATTTTCGGTTGTCGCTTGCAATAACAACATCGGATCGAATAGACCTCTTGCCAGAATGTGTCGCGTTTTTGATAAATCTTGTAAAGGATTAGATGTATTTTATGATTCCATAAATATAATAAAAGATTCGATCATACCTAGCCTATCTCCTACTTCTTAAGATTTCACTAACTGCCGTCCTAATGTACCTACTGTATTATATTATTATTATATTATAACATACTATTGTATTTTATCATATTATATATAATAAATATTATTATCCAATTACTCAAACTTCTATTTTGCTCTATCCAAATAACCTTATTAACAACTTATTTAATTATCTCTTTTCTTACCTTTATATTACTATTAGCTTTATTATATTTTTTTCTACTATCAACGTGTTCATGTTATTTCTATTTATTTATTTTATTATTTATTTATTTAAGAATTAATTACTATAAAACATTGATTAGCTTACAAAAATAACAGGAACCAAATGGCAAAACTTTAACATTTTGCTTATTTGTTTCTGTCACCCAACTAGGACTAGCCCGTTCTAGGGTGGACAGGATGTGTAATGCAAGCATTGCAAACTATTCATAGGATAGTAAATTTGTTTCGTTTAAATATGTTTTTAAGATACTAGTATCATATATTTACTATCTGTAAGTTTGCTATAAAATAAAATAATAAAAATAAAATAATAAAATAATAACCGTGTATGTGTGAATGGGTTTCATTCGTTTTCGGTTGTAACCGCATATGTGTGAAACAGCCCTAACTGTGTGTGCCTGTACTAAACAATGCATACCTTATATAATCCCCAAATGCATAGAGCGCAGTAGAAGAGTATGACGGAGTATTTCAGAACAAACGGTGAACAATATACTGTCGCTGTCACCATCGGTAAGGCACCTGAAAAAAAACATACAAAATCACAATCTTTTTACGGAATAAGTGATTCTAATTATCATAGATTATATAGATTGTCTGCTAGCCGGGAAAGTCTTACGGGCTCTCTAGACCAGGGTTCTCCAAACTATCCAGCCTTAGGGCCATACTGATTACTCCAGTAAGTTCCAAGGGCCAAACCCGTTTTTGAAATCTGTCTCTTAGAAATGCAGTTAGTAGTCCAGAATCACCCCCCCCCCCCTCTTTTCCATTGACTATTACATATTTTTTTATTTTAGTATTTACTCCTACGAAATGAAAATTGGCTAATTTAAAACAAAACTGCATAATATATATACGCTATCATCTTTGAAGAAAAGCATCAAAGCGATTGGCAGTATCGAATCACCAATGTTTAATGATATACATATTTAGGTTATGATTACTATGTTTTTTGGAAGCAATAGCCCGAAGGTGTTCTAGGACCTGTTATTAATTCCCGGTTCTATTGGAACTTCCCTTAATGAGTTGTGCGATGTTTTTTGTACGACAGTTTTTATTTAAAAATAGCGATGCAAGACACATTAATCGTTACACTTTCTGACATTATTTTCTTTACTTATCATTTGAATGGAAGTGCAATGAGAGATCCAAAAAGTATCGATGTCGATAGTTTTGTCGTGCGTAATGACTCTAGTTATTATAATTCTGTGTCTTTTTATCCAACTTATCACAACAACAATACCAACAATAAGCCATTAGCTGTCGCGGGCCGGATTGATGACACTGGCGGGCCGTCTCCCTTACGTAACGGTGATTCGGTATCTTTCGAATCTATCGCGGACCACGGCGTCCTTTGCTCGCCTACCATTCGGGATAGGGTGGTTGAATTGGTCGTTTCAAGAGCGTTTGCCGTAAGGTAATTAATCATCCCAGCTCTATAGAAAACAAAGCCGTTTCCAGACGCCCCCGGCTATCAGTCGGAATGCACAGTCGATTGTCTGACGCCGCACGGTGCGAGAACTGTTCATGAGCATCCGAAGAGCGATTCCCAAGGGAACTGGCCCGCAGGGACACTGTCTTACCCGGGCTTGCACTTCTACGTGGAAGCTACCGGATGGCTGCTGTCCTGTGACTTGGACCGACTCTAACACATTAGTCATAAATAATGGCCTAGCTGCACAGGCCCGTTAACTATCTATGAGATATCTAATCTTACTACTATTATAAACGCGAAAGTTTATAATAATGTATGTATGGACGTTTGTTACTCTTTCACGCAAAAACTACTGAATGGATTTTGATGAAACTTTACAATAATATAGCTTACACATCAGAATAATACACAGGCTATAATTTATAAAGATATATAGTTTTCTATCATCATTATCACAATTTTCCATCACCACGCGGGTGAAACCGCGGGGCGCAGCTTGTACCATTATATATTCAATCGTAACATCGATAAAAGTCGGTGTTTAAAATCGTTCGCGAAATAAAATATTCCGATTTCGATGTCCGTAAAAAAAAAGTAATTTTCCTTCCCGGAAAGTATTTTAAACTGATTGTGTTGTCGACGAGTTCAATCAATCCAATTATTTTCACGGACGATAGCGCGATAAACTTGTACGTGTAATCGAATTGTTACGTGACTTTGCTACCCCTTTTTAGCGTAGCCTCACTTAACGCAGTGATTACCTTTTACACCATAGTGATTATGCTGCCATCATCAGTTTTCATGATTCATTAATCATACCAAAATATTTAAATTTGTGGTCGTCATATGAACAATCTATCAATCTATCAGTTTCCATTTTCAAAATATAATCATGTTTATATTTTGACGTAAAACGTCTTTGTAAAATCGCCTATACTTAAAACCCACCAGAATTAACGATGTGACGTTTTTGTTGTCCTCAAATGTCAACAAAAATATATCTATATCAATATATCTATATCAAAAGTATATCTTGTGGTCCGTGGGCTGTATAGTGTATATTCGAAAATAGACCATCGTCCGTTGCTAAATGTATTCAGCTTGCGTGTTCGTGTGCTTATGTCAACGAATAGGGGCCTTGGAATTCATTCCGCGCGACTAAAGAATCGGTCATGACTCCGCAACGGAAAGGGTCCCACGAGTGATTCTTGCGTCGTCGTGGAGATCTTGAAGTATTCTAAAATGTGAGTTGACCAGAAAAAATAAAATCGGTTGTGTCACCCCAAGACCTTCTCGGTAATCAGACAACCCCCAACCCCTCCTCTATAAGAACTGACAGCTAGCTTCTCAATTGTATTTTAACCCATATTGAAATGCACACGTTTATGTTGGTGACCCAGATTCATTGCTCTTGAGTGAGAGATTTTTTTGAATTTTCGATAGTACTTAGGTACTGTGTAAGGCTGAAACTCCATTGGGCCCCAGAGAAGCCCTTATTATTTATTCATTCATTTTATTTTTTCGACTGTGTTGTTTGTCACATTTGTCTTAAAGATCAGTACCACCTGAATGACTTTTGGGGAACTCGCCCCCCAAATCTGGGTAATTCTCGTGAACCACTTTCCGAAAAAACCAACTGCACTGGGAGGCCTGTAGCCTTATGGTATACTGATGGGTCCAAATCGCGGCGGGACTTGACGTAGGATGCGGTATATATGGAGAGCGACCAAACTTCAAAAGAAGTGTAAACTTGGGGAAATACATTTTTAAAACTTTTGCACGTTTTTGTCGCTGCCTCTGCCATGGAATATAATAGTTTGTTTCGAAATATTCCGAAATGCTGACGAATATATCACAAAATCGCTCTTCATCAGTTTGCTCAATTATTTTCAGAATTTCTGAATGTGCTCACTGTGTAAGGCTGAATCCCCACTGGGCTTCAGAAATGGCCTCCTTTGTTGGATTATGATAGCTCTCATTATTTATTAATTCATTGTATTTTCTCGACCGTGTTGTTTATCTAACTAAAGAGTACCACCTGAATCACTTTTGGCGAGCTGGCCCCCCAAATCTGAGTAATCCTCGTGGCCCACTTTCCGCGGCGAGGGTAGCCTGGATTTATTGTTTCAGAGTGGAACTGAAATACCAGAAATAGCTTAACCTTTTACTTCGCAGACGAGCACGCCGGGCGGTGGCATTTAAAATAAATTGAATCGACCGTGACGTTGCTTCTGGACGACTGACAGATATTGTTTCACGCAGGAAAGGGTGACGCCCTACTGACTCAGTGCTGTGAATATAATAAATCTGAAAGCTGGTCACAGCGACGTCATTGTTGGAGAAACTTGAAATCTTGCCAGGGCATAAAAGGCTGAAACTTCAAAGTAAATATTTTATCTATTCCTTTCTTAGCTCAGTCGAAATAGTCAAAAGGAGTTGCATTTATTTTAACCGCGTTTATTTAATTGCATTTATTTACTTGCATTTATTTTCAACCGCGATTTTTTCAATTATTTCTAATGGTTTTAATCGATATGTGGAGAATTCGCTGAAGCTGGATAAATGCGATGATTTACTTGGTTTACTTGATCTTGGCAAGAAACATGTTCATCCATTAGAATTCCAAGGTTTTTGACAGTTGTGGTATATTTCACAGTATTTCCATTCCCACAAATTGGCGGCAATAATAAGGTATATATTTGTGACAATGTTTTCCTGCCACCAATAACAACGGCTTGCAATTTATTTGAACTTATAATGATAACATGTTTTCTAGCCCATGCAGATATTTGACCTAAATCAGAGTTCATTTATAGCGACGGCTATGAGAAGATCATCTGACTTGCCATGGAATAGATTTACAGGTAGTCTGCGTAGATATGGTAAGAGGATGTTAGATCTTTAGCAATAGGGTTGATAAACATAGAAAAGAGTAACGGCGAAAAACCTCTACCTTGCGGAACGCCAGTCGTAAGCTCGACCAGGTCCGATTTAATGTCGGCAGTCCACGTAAGTATGAGTCAAACTATGTAATTACCCGTTCAGAGGCATTGAAAATCGTTCTAGAATAAGGTCCAAGTCAACTGAGTTAAATGCGCTACTGAAATCAAGTAAAGAGAGAAGGGCTAATTTCCTGTCATTCATGGCGCTTATAATGTCATCAGTGACTTTGAGAAGAGCGTTTGTGGGTGATGTGACCTGGGCGGAAACCAGACTGCAGAGAACCGAGCAGGTTGTTATGCGTAATAAAGTAATTTAATTGAGAGTAAACTGCGTATTCCAACTCTTTTGAATAGATAGGCAATATTGATATCAGCCTGAACCTTTGGTCGATTGTAGGGCTGGTGTTTTCGGAAGAGGAATGATTAAAGGCTTGTTCCACAGTTTCGATACAATAGAATTATTGAATGAAAATTTTATGAGACGAGTGTTGGAAGAATTGCCTCCAAAATGGGAAGAATTAGGTTTTTGTTAAGGTCGTCACACCTAAATGCTTCGACTTGATTCTTTTGAAAATGACTTGATTCGTTTGAAGAAGAAAACAACAAAAATATCGCCTCTCACTATGGTTAATTAAACTTGACATGATTTTCTCTATTTTTAATACGCTTTTATTAGGTCGACCTGTATGTAACTATGTAATGGAATCTAAGGTAACCAATTTAACCATCTTCAAAGGATCGTAGCGTCATGAAAATTGGCAGCTGTATGTAGTTCTGATGACAATACAATAATATGGTACTGTCGAACTGATCTGATGATGGGGAGTCGGAAGATATGAACTGGAACTTCATGATGTAACATCGTATCATAGCTGTGTTTGGACTTGTTAGAAAAGTCTTGGAATGAACTTTGACCACGATTAGGTTTCAAGGTCTGATGATGAAGCCGGAAGATAGGCACTGGCATTCCATGATGGAATATCGTATCATAGCCGTGTTTGGACTTGTGCATTTTACGTGCAGTTTACGTGCATTTATAAAAGCGTGTTTTTAGTTAATTTTAAAACTATTAATTTATTATAAAAATGATTTTCTCTATTGAGTATACACATACCTACAGTTATTATATTTAAGTAGTAGATATATGTTATCACAACATTATTTATAGTTGTCACATTATTGGGCTCTACCTACATTATAAATTTTAAATTTATTTCATATTTGAAATTTGGTTTGGAAGTTCTTCATTTTTAAAATCGTGTATATTGTTGTCATCCTTAAAACAGGCTGTTTTCGTAATCCGAAGTGTCTTTTTGTGTGATTTAATTTGATTAAATAAAATTTTGTAGGTATAGGTAATAACGTAACAAGTTATTCGCTAAAAGGACAATTTTGTAATTTTTCTTTACATATTGTATTTACTTACATTTTAATTGCCTAAATGAATTATGTACACTTCTTTCAACAGAATTTTTAAAATCCTCTCCTCAAAACAGTTTTTTTGCAATCTGATGTGTTTTTGTATGATGTAAATAAATAAAATAAAATTGTGTATGTATAATATGTTACGCAACAGGTGTTTCGCTAAAAATACAATTTTGTAATTCCTATTTATATATTTGCCTTATTTGCATTTTAATTGTCTAAATATGTACACACCCTTCTATAGAATTTGTATTATCCGCACCCTTCAACATACATTAATTTCTATACATATTTACTGCCGTAATAAACAGTCATAATTGAACATGTTTCAGGAGTATTTTATTAGTGACCATACAACGATAATAATATACTTAGCGACACGCAACTCGCTGAGTCCCGAAGGGACAACCTAGTGTCCGTTTCCATTGTCTTAATTATCATAATTGTTATGGAATTCGGTTGTGAACAACAATTTGACGCAATTTGGTTACCACTAGACCTTGTTATGTTTTTTCTATCATATTTCGGAGTATTCTCTGTTCTGTGGTGACCATATAACTATTTTTTTTAATATTTCGTGGTATACTTTTTAGAGTTGTCATTAGTGGGGTACGGAGTTTTTTTAGAATTCTATTTAGACTCGATACCCAATGATTTAATAACCAGGATGAAAACATCATTTGGACAAAGACATTACTCTTTCATTACGCCGAGATTTTACGATCTGATCAATATGGAATTAAAAATGAAATCGACATTTAAGGAATTCAAAAATAAAATAAAGAAATGGTTATCGAGCCATGACAGACTAACCATACAATGTTACAAATTTTAGTTATATAAAACTTAGGTGCACAAATTATGATTATATTTTTAAATGTGTATGTTGATTATATTTTAACATTGAACTAACTACCAAAAAAATATTTAATTTTGATGTTATATTATATTGTTCTGACAATGAATTATACTTTTTTGACAATTTATTATTATATTAAATTGTATATTACTTAACATATTATTATATTAAATATTAATGAAATTTTCTTTCTTTTCTTATTTACAACTTTATTTTAGTTTTATGACTATTCTGTTTGTCATTCTCTATTTATTCGAATGTTATGTACCGATTATATAATGGAATTACGCTTTATTTATAACGTTATTTTTGTTTTTTTTGAGGACTTCATTTTAGGGCAATTTAATTTTATTAGCATCTTACTAAAACTTTTAGATAATTTATTGTAATTTTAGAGTCCTGTCCACCCTAGAACGGGCCTGTCCCAGTTGGGTGACAGAATCAAATAAGCAAAAGTTAAGGTTTTCCCTTCGGTTCCTGTTATTTTGTAAGCAAAATCAATGTTTTGTAGTAATTAATTCTTATATAATAAATAATATTACTTATCAATATTCATATCATTTCTTCTTAGATGTGAATCGGGCTCTTCTTGGTTATGTGGGTACTGCAACATTTTGCTTAATTCATGTCTAGGAAAATTCGCAATTAGCCGAAAATTAGGTAAACGAAAAACATCACTACGTAGGTTCATTATTGCTGAATAGTTACTAATTATGTTACTTAAAATTAAATACGGATATTTAGCTAAAGGTCTACATTCTGATTAAGGTCTCATTTTGGTAAACTGGTAAATACTATGATACCTAAGATAGTAATACCCGGCGAAAATCAATGAATAAGTTCATGTGTATACATTACAACATCGTCGACCAAAGTACATTAATCTAAACGAGCATGCTTTAAATGAATTGAAACTCTTTCGGAACCTATTTTCATTAGAATTTCGTTATCCTAATTTTGCCCGATGTTAGTTGTGCTACTGCATTTTACAGGAAACTAATGAAATCCGGAAGACGTTATCTCTTACTACGAGGTGAAGGGGGGGGGGGTTAACGCTGAGGCTTACGCTTGATTACGTGGGGGGAGGGAGGTGCCCGTCCTGATTACGTAATCAACTTTGGTCACCGCCTCGCATTTTTTTTGGTCTAAACCTGCACGGAAATACCGCAGTAGTACGCCAAAGATAACTCCCCCCCCCCCCCCCCTTCGCACGCGCGATGTGCGTAGATACTCCAAGCGCTCGTCTGCGATTGAGTCGCCCGGCCCTATTCCTGGAAGAGGTGCGTTTTGAAGATTGGGATTTGTAATATAAACCAAAGAGATTGAGATTTTTTAATTACTTTTTAAAGTACATTTTTAAAAGCATTCTAATATGTTTTTTTCCACTTACAGTCTTTAACACTTTACGTTCACGATTCTTGACATTTTCCGCAAATTCGGTTGATTACGTAATCTTGGGGAAAGGGTGGGGGGGTTCAGGCTGCTGATTACGTCTGTTGACATGGGGAGGGGGGGGGGGTTGTCCGGAGCTTTCGATTAGTGAAAGAATTTTTGAAATCGGATTAGTAGTGTTGGAGATTACCCCCTACATACAAACTTAAAAACATTACTTCTTTATAATATTAGTATAGATTCGTACAACATTTATTGTTAAACTTTTGTAATTATACCATTTATTTTAGTTATGCGATGTTTTGTTCGGTGCTTCCACGTGTATACCCCCTTTAAATAAGTACCATTCCCGATATGCCAAATAACAAGCAGATATGATAGACGGCGTCGGAACTGGAAATATTTATTTAGTTTGCTGCTGTTTGGCATCAACTTCGTCCAATAATATCCGCCATGACAATCAAAACGCGCCAGGACAGAGGGTGAAAACGAACCACCAAATTGCATTATGTTAGGGGAGAAGAGGGTTGTATTGTATTGTGCCTAATTCAAAGTCCTAATATATGTACGAGTAGTTATTGAAATTTTGAAGTTACAGGGGTTAGAGATACTTTAGTTGAGCCAGGACAGGCAAGAGGTACTTTCCGTGAGGGTGATCAAACCCTTTCAGCCCTACCCGTTCAATTTTGCGCCAAATATTCTTTTTCAACTGACATTTTGTGGGTGTGTTTTTTTGTACTCGTTTTGTGCAGTTTTATGTGTATTGTGCTGGAGGGTGATTCTTGAAAAAATAGCATGTTAAATTTCTTGCGGATGACACCAAACTGTTTGCAAATCCTACTATAGCAAATCTCAGCAAAGACCTTGATCAAATTCTTGATTGGTTCACTACATGGCTGATGAAGCTAAATGCTGATAAATGTACGGTCCTTCATATCGGCAAGAGCAACCCCAAACAACAGTACTATCTAGGGTCAGTTCCGTTAAAAAGTGTTACGAAACAAAGGGACCTGGGCGTAACGATGGTGAGCGATCTAAAGTGGGGTGAGCACATTATACAGATTGTGAAAAAGGCGAACTCAGTTATGTACCTCATCCGCAAGTCGTTTAACTATATCACACCAGCCTTATTTGTGTCACTGTACAAAACCTACATCAGACCAATGCTAGAGTTTGGATTCCAGATATGGAATCCGTACTTTGTGAAAGATGAGGATCTCTTAGAAAAAGTCCAGCGCCGAGCGACCATTGCAAGATGCCAATGGGGTTCAAAAATCTGGAATATGCAGAACGACTCCGCAGATTGCAGCTGCCTACACTCAAGCAAGGATCGTCGGACCAGGGGTGACCTCATTGAAACATATAAGATCCTCAACGGATGCTACAATT
This sequence comes from Micropterix aruncella, assembly GCA_944548615.1. NCBI lineage: Eukaryota > Metazoa > Arthropoda > Insecta > Lepidoptera > Micropterigidae > Micropterix > Micropterix aruncella. The sequence continues at coordinate 25,574,151 of OX155959.1, read as the reverse complement.
GCACCGAATTGTCTTCTATCTTCAAGAGAAACTACAAGCATCATCTGCGAGGGAAAACACGATTCCACATGAATCCCAGGAAACATTTCCTGACCAACCGGATTGTGGACCAGTGGAACAGTTTACCTGCTGAAGTGGTTGAAGGGACTAGTGTCAACATGTTCAAAAATAGACTAGACGGACACCTTAAACAGAAATTGCAGTTGTACTCAGTTTCATATTCAAACATATCAGCAATTATGCTGCCTGTCTGTAAATGTAATAATAATAATAATAATAATAAATTTGACTATGGTTCACTTTATTTGCATGACCCATAGACAAATTTAGCATGCTATTTTTTTTAAATAAACCCCCTGTTCTGTGTTAGCGGTGTGTTTGAAGCGGAGTAAGCTGATTTTGAGTGGTATTATTGTGGACTTTTGTGGTATCATCTACTCAAAAAACAAAATTGTTTTCGGGTCTATAATTCAAATAAATAGTGGTCTCTCAGCTAATTTAGCACCGCAGACGATTTTAAGCGGTCTTATCGCAAATCACCAAATAGTACCATTTTTGAACGTCTAGTGCGACGTGACAAAGTTAAAATACAAAGCTGACAAAAATACTGTAGATAGATAAAGAAACTAAAAAGACTTATAAATGAAAAGAATTTTGAAAAGTAGTCTAGTTTTTCAACAAAAAAACGCACAAATAATCCCTCTATAAAAACTTTGACATCGAAATTCTCCCAATTTTTAAAGGCGACAACATTTTTTTTTTACGAAATAAATAGCCTGACTGGAGTTCTAAACGTATCTGAAGCCACTTTTTTAATTTGGTTTGTAAATTTTGAAATACACCAAAAATTGTCGTTATATAAGGTGCTCACATCGCGTCGTCTCTTCAAACACCGAGCAACGCTCGGATGGGACGGTCGTCTCGGCCGCTCTGCATTAGCGTATTCTGGTCGCTATTCAGCGTATTTAATGGAAATAAAATCGCAAGCTGACGTGCACCTGGGCTTTTAAATAGTGCATATATTGTAAATAGTGACGCTTTATCAGAATAAATAATTGGAAAAAAAATAAAAAAGTTCAAAAATCCTTCGTGAGAAAACGACATGGACCTAAGAAAAATGATAGATCGTTTGGGTAAGTAAAGCATGATAGTATACCTTAATCATATGAAATCAAAATTCTTTATTACATTTTCAATAAGTACATTATTTATGTTAATAAGCCATCCTAACTAGGCCTCGCCTGTACTAAGGTAGGTTTAAAGTTATTTATGTGGTGTAGTTTACTGTATAAAGAAGTCAATTTTTATTGATTATTGTATTGTAAAATCAATGCGAATTTACTCAGCATCTACTAAATTGAAAAAATGACTAGTTGCACTTTAATTTGCTATAGATAGTCTACATTACACCGAGAACTAAAGGTTGACTGGCGCTAGTAAATGCAAAACTTGCATATAAATTATTGTATGATACCGCATTTTTGTCATTTACCCATTTTATATTTCTCTTAGATCAAAGAAGCGCAAAGTCAGTGATACTGATATTGGCCAACCGAGTACCTCAGCGGAACTAGTGCACGGAGAGTAAGTATCAATCATTTTGTGAGATACCATATTATGTTTAGTCTATTTAGTAAGATTCATCAAAATCGGTTTAGTAGTTTCGAAGATATGCACTATTATGTGTATTACCGGACATACTAGACAAGTGCCTAGTCAATCCATGGCGTATTTATGAGCAAATAACGACAAAATATGATTGTGATGTGATGTGATGTTGGTTCCCAAAAATATCGGAACCAGTTGGATCACCACTTCAAATCAGAAATCCGGCAAGTTGTTGAGACCGTACGTGGTGCCGTACTTGGCGGATATTTTTATATATTTACGTATATTTACTTGAATCATGGCTTGAAGATTCCTTGACTATTATCGTCAGGATGGTAGTATACGTTATTTTTAAAATATCATATCTGTCAGTTTGTCTTTCTATGTTTTTTTTTCATAATTTCCTCAAGCAGAAAATCCTTTTTTATAGAAATCCGGCTGGTGAAACATATTACGGGATTGAACCAGAACAAGAACATGACTACACATCTGTTCACGGAAGGAGAATCGTAAATATATTGTACTTTTTTACTAAGCTTAAAGATATTTCAAAACACAGCAGTCTTTTTAACTGTGGTATTCAATGTCTGAGTTTTGTGGGAGAAAAGAGAATCGGATTAATATCAAAGTTTAAATTTAAGTGCGACATGTGTGGCTTGGTTTTTTTATTAACTCTGACAATCCTGCATGTACTGAAAATTTCAGACAAATGTTGGTGCTGTAAAAGGAATAGTATCTTCAGGAATAGCCTATTCGCAATTTGAAGAGATATCGTCATCTATGAATGTACCTATTTTTTCAGAAAGGTTCTTTGCTAAAACGCAAGATAAAGTATTCGATGAGTGGGAGACGACGGCTGTAGAGGAAATGGATGCTGCTGCAGAGCGTGAACGCCAGGCTGCCATCGCTGAGGGAAGAGTCAAAGATGGAATACCGATAATTGATGTATACGCTGATTGATGTATACCGACATACCACTTGGGCGGGGTGCATGGCCAAGCTGATTTCTGGACGGTGTTTTTCATCTGATTCATCATATTTTTTTATGTATATGCTTATGACATACTTATGTAAATTAGGATATTATTAAAGATAATATTATAATTACGGTATCGCCGGTCGTTTTTTGGAGGTTTCCTATCCGGACTTAAACGCTCTCATTGATCAGTGATTTCGTTTGACTTCATATTGCTTAAAATTCTTAGTTTACGGATTTTATATATTGTTGTTTTTAAATATGCATCACACATTAAGTGTAAGCGTTTAAGGCAATGGATACCGTTATTTCCTTCTCAATGAGTCATATTAACGTATACCATAAAGAAAAACTGACTCTTTTGCTGTTATTTTACTGATCCTTCTACTGTCTTGTACATTGTGTTAACAGTCTTTTTCAAGTCTTTTTTGATGCCCGGGCTAGAAGATAATCTTTTGGCACTAATAGTCACCTTATGTGATATTTTTAACTCATAATATATCCATACTAGGAAGGTGCCCCTTAAAAACCGCTGTAATTCAAGTGCGACACTAATGGAGTGACTGTCCTTTCGATGATCGTTAAACAAACAAAAAAGAGGCACGGTAATTATTTATACAAGATTGTGAGCAAAAACAATTAGAACCGTCAACTATGTCTATGTACAGGAAAATTTTCTGTACGGAGTTCAACTACTCGTTCTTAACCCCTAAAAAATACCAATATGATTTCTACTTAAATTATGAATCAATTACCACGGATGAAAAAGCAAATATGAAGCCCCAGTATAAAAGTCACATAAAAAACAAAGAAATCAGCAGAAATATTAAACAATCCGACAAGGAAAGGGCAAAAACAGACAAAACTTTCAGCGCAGCTGTGTACGATTTACAACAAGTACTCCAATGCCCTAAATCAGAAGCGTCTCAGCTTTACTACAAGCGAAAGTACTCTGTCTACAACTTCACGATATATGCTACCCAATAAGGCTACTGTTATATGTAGCATGAGTCTATCGCCCTGAGAGGATCATGCGAAGTCGGAAGCTGCGTGTTGTCCTTCATCCGACAAAAGATGTCGGAAGGCGTGTCACAATTCACATTTTATTCGGATAACTGCGCTGGACAAAACCGGAACCGGATTATATACTGCCTGTATATGTTCTGTGCATACTACAATCTCCAGCATCTGTCCCGGAGGCCTGTAGCAACCCAAACAGGCTGCTAACCTTCTGGGACAGCCTGGGTTGGCTGGAGTAACATAAATAAAACATGAGCCACGCACAGCGGCCCAATCAAGAGGCCAAGTGCGGGAAAAAGCCCAGATAAACTAAACTAAACTAAACTATGTTTTGTGCAGCAACAATGAACTGCAAGATACGTCATGTGTTTTTAGAAAAGGGACACACACAAAATGAGGGTGACTCAGTCCATAGCGTGATTGTAAAAGCAGCAAGGAAAATTCCAGTATTCACGCCTAGCCAATGGTACTCCATTGTTAGAACTGCCTGTAGAAAAAAGCATATATAAGTAAAGGAAATGGGAAATAAAGACATCTTTGACTTGACAGATTTGTTAAAAAACACAATAAAAAACTGGGACAAAGATGAAAATGGATGTAAAGTATCCTGGAATAAAATAAAACAGCTGAAGATAAATCCAGAAAACCCAAACAAAATACAAATAAACTATGATCTGGAACATATCTATAACGCTATCAAAGTTAACACAGTAGAACGTTGTCGGTGGCCGATCCAGAAATTAACAGATGCTCAATTGAAGCAAATAAAAATGACGGCTTTACCGGGTATCAAAAGACAAACTAGCCGATTTGATGTATCTTTGTCGGGAAAAGATAATTCCTGCTGAATATCATACATTCTATGAAGGACTACATACCACATCTCTGGAAGCGCATAACAAAACCGATGAAAGTGAATGAAAAAAATACTATTTAGGCTTTTATCTTTATTAGTAAATGTTTTATATATCATTTAAATACAGAATATTATTTAAGAATTCGAATGTGTAATATTTTTAACAATAATATTTTTTATATTGCATTTTTTTAATAATTTATCATAATTCGATATTATCCTAACTGAGAAATCAACAAAAAAATATTTTCAATAGATAAATTTTCTGTAAGCAGAATGAATGATGAGGTAGGATAGCTGTTATTTGAAAATTTCATCTAAAATCATTTCTATTTCTGTGCAGAACAACAGATAAGATAGTACTGATATCAGTTATAATAAAGCAGAATTATCCTATCTACCCAAAATGCTATTTAAAATAAACATTTTGCATATTAAAATTTCATAAAAATAAAGCTTTTAATAAACTATTCAAACTATAAAAAAATCAACTCTTAAGAATTATTCATATTAAAGATAAAAAGAAAATAGAAGAATAGAGAAGGAGAATAAAGTTTAAAAGTGCTCTCCTGACAAATTTGAATAAATCGAGTTAGGCTAGTTCTGCAATTATGGGACGAATATATGTATGTGCATAAGGTCCTATCTATGCGTTTTATAAATGATGATGTTTCCCGAGCTCCCAGGCGCCAGCCTGCGGCCGCGCAGCGATCGACCGTTGCGCGCAGTAGCATTCCAAACGGACAAAAATTGTACTATTTTGTGATGTTTCTGATTATTTATTGCGGTCAGGCCGCGTCTTAAGGGATTTCGCGCACGAAGTTCTCCAAAAAATCGTCTTTGGGGTTATATCTATATATATAAAACAAAGTCGGGTTTGTTTGAACGCTTATAACTCGAGAACGGCTGGACCGATTTTCATGGTTTTTGATTTGTTGTATTTGTCTCCATCCCGAATAGTAGAATATCATTAAAATCGAAAATTGTAAAATTCACCAAAAATTAAAATAAAAGAAAAAACTTTTTCCATACAAAATGTAAATCCGTGTTTTTCTCATGGTCAGTTGTACGTGGCATGTTCACGTGTCGGCAAATCATCTGATTTATTTATTGTTCTTGCGCCTGATAAAAAAAAACAAAAAATATCGTATAAAACAAGGTGCTTCAATAAAGAGAATTAAACCGAGTACATCCCATGCTGCACAATATGTAAATAGTTTAATTCAATCATGTCTTGCTGACACGCGATTGATATACTTATTTTTTGTACTTTTATATTTCTCTTAGTGTTATTATCTTAATAAAGTAGTGAACTTATTATTTATTTTGTATTCATTGTATTACTTTCATAAAATCATAAATTAAGTTCAGCTAATCTGTAACACGACATTCATTGACTGTTAGGCAGTACGAAGTTCGCCGGGTTAGCTAGTTTCAAATAAAAAAGTATTGCCTCGGCAAACTTAGAGCCGCAACCGATTTATTTTAGTTTTTTTCTTCTTCGTGAAATCCTATAAATAAAAATCCGTCTTCGGGGTTATAGTTAAAAATAAACCAACAACAGTTACAAAACATATTTTTGTTACTTTGCCCTGTTTTTAACCGCCGCGACTGCGATTTTAGAACAAGACAACAAACCCCGCGACACTACTGTATAATATCCCATTGTTGATGGCTCTGTCTCAGCCGGTAAGTATTTGCCAGTATTTCGCCATTATTTGGTCCTGCTATTCGCCATCTAAATATACATTTAAAAAATATAAAACGAAGTTTTCCAGAGTTAAATATAGTTGTATTGTGTTTTACAGGTATTAAAGTATACTAGGCTACCAAAAAATCTTCATAATTTATGTGGTCATGTTCCATCACAGCCCAAATTTCGGATGATTCGAGGTGATATTTTTGATTCAGATTTTATTTTTCCTGTTCACAACTTTATTAGTTATAGATTTTTCTTTATTTTAACAGTTTTATTAAAACGAGGAAGGGTTAATTTATTGCTCTCGGATCGACATATGTGTTATATCGTATATTTGATTGTGCTATTGTGTTGATTCGATTAATTTTGTTTTTCCATTTTTGACAGTTTAATAAAACGATGAGGCTCCTCATCTGAAACTATAATTTGGGGTGACTTTGTTCTGTTTTCCGTAATATTTTTTATTTGCCATATATCATTTTTATTATTTTATAGGAAAGCGAAGACACACTACTTGACTTTCTTTGTAAATCAAAATTACATATTGTTTTACGTGTAGGTAATCAAAATACAATCATAACTTAAACATACACGAATTATATTTCTGTTTTTTTGCACAGTAACTATAATACCTACCTTACTTATACTTTAGGTCTAATATTTTGAGATTGAAGTATGACTAGTCTAGTGGACCGATTTCAACCTTTCCAACTCTAGCCATCATTAAATGATGCCTGCATGACAATCTTCAGTTCAATTGCATGAAGCGCATGTGCGCTATAGTGGAGGAATACACACACACGCACACACACACGCACACACACACAAACACACACACACACACACAGAGCACAGACAGACAGATACACTGACAGATTTCAATCTGGAAATGGTCTTAATCGACTCAGGGGGGCTCAAAATTGATATTCCCTTCTTCAAATGTTTTTTTTAGCGCGGTCATAATACTTTTCCTCCTTGTCGGTTGGTAGCCCAGGAAAGTAAAACGAGTGCAGGTAATAAACACGCATCAACCTTACGCGGATGGCCTATATAATAACAATAATAATAATCATAATAATAACTTTTGAAGCGGAGAGGGCACCTGAAGTAGAGGAATATGATGGAGATCTGAGTGGGTTCACATTTCCCCCGTGCTCCCCTTATTCAAAGGTCACGCCTGGCGCGATTTGCCACTGTTCCGCAGAGATAACACAATACAGACAGCTGAGCCGCTGAGCCGACTGCCTATCACGCTGAGCTTGAAAATTCGTGATAATAATATCCAGATATATTTTGTTTATTCAGACGTGCTTACGGCGAAGCACTTGCCTCGCCACATTTTCCCAAGTGAGTAGCGAGAATTTCACTAGTTACATGATCAGTGTATTTCACACTGCGAGTTAGTGCGAGAGAGGCGTTCCGACCTCACTTTTTTTATAAAATAGGACATTAATATGCATCACAGCTAGCAACGCAAATGACAAAAATAAAAAAAATGCTCACCAAAACTCTGTGAGACCCAAATCCCCAGCATGTCGAGCTGCAGCAGCCGTCTATACAGCATCGCTCCATGCGAGTGGTTCATGAAGAGGTGGTAGACGAAGGAGCCACACCAAGGGGCCAGTGCGCCCATCAGGTGGCACCAGGCCAGGAAACGCACTCCAGGCCGACCTTCCCAGGGTAGTAGGCCGGGCACCATCGCCAGAATATATACAATGGGAATACCTGACGACAAAAGAAAACTTCGACATGGGTAATCTTGTGCAATAAAATAAATTAGGTCGTATGCATATGTAAGTATATAAATAAATACAAACGGAGCTGCCATGGAATTCACCGACCGGAGTCGGGGCCATTATAATACAAATTTTTTTTTTACACTTCTGGGGGTGAGCAGTGGATTCCGGACTTACGAACCGGCTGTGGTAGGTTTAGGACAGCTGTCTTGCCACATGTGAGCGTTCACCTTACCACCCATTCACTCCCCCTTCGAAGCCATAGAATTTGAGATGCGCAAATCGCAGTTTTAGATAATTTTTCGAAGAAAGAGTTGTTTATTTTTCTGGAAAGGCCAAGATCTTTAAAGAGGTGAAATAGAGATTTAGCTGGCAGGCCACGAGCGCCAACTTCCACCGCGTGAAGGTGAACAGTGAAGCCGTTCTGGGTTACGGCATTTGCAAGATCATGGTATTTATTTAATTTGTACTCGTGGTCTTTTGGGATATTTGATTCCCATGGAACAGTTAATTCTACAATAAGAGCCACCTTCCGAGATAGAGAGTAAAGAGTTATATCTGGACGGAGGGCTGTGCATCCGAGACTTTCAGGGAATTTATACTGCTTAGAGACCGAATCAACCTCCAGAATCCAATCTGTAGCTTTCTCGATTATTGAGAAAGGTTTTGTAGTTAAATGTTTTTTGCCTTTAGAGCCATCCCGCACAAACTGTATTGGGGGTTTGGAGGATACTGTCAAACCCTTGTTGGCACGAGCCACTGAGAGACTAATTACCTCGCGAATAACAGCGAGAACTTTGTCATGGCGGTAAGTGTACCGTCCTTGATCTAAGGCCACCTTGCAGCCAGCTAGAATGTGTCTAGCTGTGCAAGGGGTATTGCTACAGAGGGGACAAGAACTATCCTCGGCAAAGCTCCAACGAGCGAGGTTACTGGGGTCTGGAAGTGTATGCTGAAAGGCATTCAAATAAAATTTCAGCATCTCTGGCGTCCAGTTATAGAGCATTACCTTCCAGTGCATTGGAGGCGGAATGCAAAAGTCCCCAATTGTTGTCCAATCATTCTGGCATTGGCATGTAGAAAGCGACATTATTATGTAATTTATATACATATTCATTATGCACATAGGGATCAGTATATCGACCGATATTTTGTTTCGTTTGTTTATTAGCAGAATTTGTTCAAAATTTTGTTTCATAATAACATGAGGCCACCAGAACCAGAGTGGCCCAAATGTAAAAATCATTTTTGTGGATATGATCCAAAATAGTTAAGGGGAATTCTTAAGTGAACATAGCAAAAAAAAATAGTATGGCACATAGTTTCTATTTTGATGATTTCTTGAAGATATCAATTTTAGGGACTCTGGAATTGTAAATAATTTCTTCTTATATGGATTTTTGCATTAAGCTCAAAGTCACCAAAATGTCACTTAGGCCACCCTGGTTCTGGTGGCCTCATGTAGTCTGGTAATGACTTCAAAATAATATAACCGATTGTTATATACACTGCCGGCCAAAAGTTTGAGACCACTTACATCAAGGAAGGAAAATGAAATAAAACTCAAAATACGAAGCAAGAGGTTAAATTATTATTTAAAATACTTATTTACTTAATACTTATTAACACATACATCAAGAAGAAAACCAAAAAATCAATAAATTACATCAAAAATGCCGTTCATATTTTAAACAGATTTTTCGTCAAAAAACCCTTCCTTGCATTTTATTACATTTTTATTTAGTCTGCATACAAAGAATCAATTTGTCGACTGTATCTTGTGAAATGTTGTTCCAGCTTTCTTGTAAAGTCTTCCACATGTCTTTTTGCGAGGAGGGACAACAACTGCGCACATTTCTATCAAGCTCTTCCCACAAAAGCTCAATTGGGTTGAGATCCGGGCTCTGAGGGGGCCACACCATGTTTTTTAACACCCCTTCTGTTTCTTTACGTTCTAAATAACTCGTATAATTGTGGACTAGGTTTGGGATCATTATCTTGTTGAAAAAAAAACATTTACAATTCATCTTAAACCAGACAGAACGGCATTTTGCTGTAGTATTCGTTTATACTGCTCCTTTTTCATGATTCCATCGACTCGTACCAAATTTCCGGTTCCATGGACTGAGAAGCATCCCCAGACCACAATGGAACCACAACCATGCTTGACTGTTGGCACCATACAGCCTGGCATCATCTTTTTCTGGGCGCTACGTCGAACAAAATTCGTCGATTAGATCCAAATATTTCAAATTTGAATTCATATGTCCAAAGAACTACTAAGGCCACAAAACAAAGATAAACGGATGCAGTGGGCCCTTACCCATCGATATTGGTCGGAAGACAACTTTAAAAAAGTGTATGTGCGTTTTTATTAGTGAGCACCCAATATGTGGTTAATTTTAAACATTAACTAAATCAAAAGTTTTGGTTGATGATTTTATTATTTTTTCTACAGAACATTATTTTACATGGAAAATTGTGTTAAAATGTTCAAAACTTGTAGGTACATGATTTTCGTCTCAGTTTTTTATGTACAATAATTTCATATAAACAAAAATTACGTAATATCAAAACCACTTTTTTAAAACGACGAATCCAAAGAGAAGAAACATATTTCTTTAGGTTTAGATATATAATCACCCACTTGTCTGATTCTCACCAATAAAAACAAACCGTATGTATATACAGATGACTTTTAATTAACTGGCATCTTTCAAGGGGGCGAATCAGTACGAGCTATGGCGTTGAGCAATTTTATACAATATATAGGGGAGACCGGGGTCGAAAGTAACATGGGTCAAAAGTAACAGCGACTATAAACTCCCAGGCCTACGTGCTTTCGAGAATTCAAATACATGGCCATGACCCTGCCACGCGGTCCCCCCTCCCGCCAGTAGCTCGCCACCGCCGGCGCAAAGCAGACGTTTGGGGAGCGGCGTTTGCGTTTTCGATAGAGTCGCGAAAGTTTTTCGATTTTTAAATTTTTTGAGATAGTATCGACGATATTACAGTCTCAGTGAATATTTATATGGCAACAGGTATGTACATTTTTTTCATTATCTATTGTAACAATAGAACTAAGCGTGATATTCTTTCAATTTGGTGCAGATTACACCAAAGACGGATTGTCGGTTCGGGGTCAAAAGTAACAATTCGCTCGGGATCAGATGTAACTGTTACTTTTGACCCTGCGGTGATCATCTCCACTTTATTTTTTTTTACAGTCTTGCCAGATTATAATTCCTTGTTTTTAATTAATTTCAGGATGCCACGTAACAGGACAAGAACTACAACCAGAGGCCTGGCAGAACAGTCGTCTTATGAAGCGGCTTTTCAAGACCACTTACAGCTTAATCTGAGCATTAGAGCTGCATCGAAGAAACATAACTTGTGTCATGTAACGCTATACCGGTACGTAAAGAAACGCAAGAATCAGCCAGGTGAAATTCTTCCTCCAGTGGGCTACCGCAGTGCTACTCAGGTATTTACTGATGAGGAAGAAAATACACTCATGGGCTTCCTGCTCAAATCTGCAGAGTTATATTATGGTTTAACGCCTAAGGATGTACGAAAGTTAGCTTATGATCTGGCTCTCAAACACCATAAGAAAATCCCCCCCTCGTGGGTTGAGAAAGAGGTAGCAGGAGTAGACTGGTTGACTGGATTTTTAAAGAGATTTCCGCAATTATCGATTCGGTCACCCCAAGCTACTAGTCTCGCTAGAGCAACTAGTTTTAACGAGACCAACATAAACGCCTTTTTCGATAACTTGGCAAACGTCATGGACAGATATAAATTCGAGCCAAAAGACATATGGAACATGGACGAAACCGGCATAACAACGGTGCAAGCTCCGTCTAAAATCGTGGCTCGAAAAGGTATCAAGCAAGTTGGAGCCATTACATCTGCCGAAAGAGGAACACTTGTCACTGTGGCTATTGCCATTAACGCACAAGGAGGCAGTACGCCTCCATTCTTCGTCTTTCCCCGAATAAGATATAACGACCACTTCATACGGGATGGTCCCATTGGTTGTGCTGGTGCTGGTAATGCCAGTGGGTGGATGCAAGAAAAAGAATTCGTGAAATTTTTAGAACACTTCAAGAACCAAGCCAGACCCAGTCAAGAACATAAATGTTTATTGCTCTTAGACAATCACGAGTCTCACATCTCCGTAAGTTGTCTCGACTTTTGTAAGTCAAACGGCATCGTGCTCTTGTCATTTCCCCCTCACTGTACACATAAGTTACAGCCTTTAGACCGAGCAGTGTACGGTCCATTCAAAAAAATGGTGAATGCAGCATCCGATAGTTGGATTCGAAACCATCCAGGGAAAACTATGCAAATATACAATATTCCGAGCATCGTAAAAGAAGCATGCCCTCTCTCGGTATCAACAGCTAATGCAATCGCTGGGTTTAAATGCACTGGGATATGCCCATACAATAGAAACATTTTCACAGCTGTGGACTTCGCTCCATCTGTGGTCACGGATCGACCGTCCCCTGTTTCTGAAAGGTATCAAGAAAGTAGCAACAGCCACGTCGTCACTTCGGCATCCCCAGACACTGTTAACTTGAACTTAAGTCCCGAAGCTGACGGACCAGCCTTGGATACACACCCACCTACATCGACTCAAGGAAACAATTCGGACAACGCTACCATGATTGCTGCCGCTCCTATTGAACCTGTGCCAGGCCCTAGTGGACTACAAGCTTCTTTTTCACCAGAATCAATTAGGCCCTACCCAAAAGCAGGCCCTAGACTGCAATCCAACAGAGGCAGAAAGAAGAGAAAGACGGCGATATTGACAGATACCCCAGAAAAACAAGCAATCGAGGAAGAGCATGAACGGAAAATGAACCAGGCGAAAAAAAAACAATTGACTAAAAATGCTAAAGGAAAGAAAGGAACAATCAAAAAAAAAAATAAAAAGCCAACAATTGATATCGAAAGTGACTCATCGTCTGAAGAAGATGTGTTCTGCTTAGTTTGTGTGGAGGCTTACAGTAAAAGCAGGTGCCGAGAAATATGGATACAGTGTATGGACTGTAAGGGCTGGGCTCATGAGGAGTGCACTGATGGAAACAAGCTGTATATATGTCATAACTGTATGTCTGATTAGTGTTTATGTAATTAGGAACGTATCTTTAAATGTTTATGGTTACTTTTAATGTGTATGTCTAATAAACATATTTTATTTCTTTTACTTGGTTCTTTTCATTCAACTTCCACGACGCTTTTAAATGTTACTTTCTACCCCGTTAAGTGTTACATTTGACCCAGGTCCTGGGGTTAATTGTAACAACCGACATGTTCAGAAAAACATGTCATAAAGCTCGACTCTTCTGTTTAATAGTGATTAATATCGCTTGTATTATGAGAAGAAGGGTCACTTTATTAGCACTGATAACTAACTATAACCTAAAGGTATTACTTCTCCTGTAACATGCTCCAATATCAAAATTGTTACTTTTGGCCCCGGTCTCCCCTAATCAATGTAGATATGGACTATGGAAGTACTGCGCAATATGAAAATATACTAACGGAAGAACTTAAAACTGGTGTCAAAGGGCAAGACGTAACTTTGCGAGAAGCTGCAAATATTGTTTGAAAACAGATTGAACGAAAATATGACGATGAAATATGAGTGCCAAAACCATTATTCTTCTCTTCCTTGCCCTAATTCCAATATGTAGATATGAGGAGAAGGGTGTACAGAATGATCCCCGATAATCGTATATAATTAATGTGTTTTTACAGGGTGAGTTTTAATTAACCGGCATCCTTTAAGGGGGTGTATCAGTATGAGCTACCAAACCAACATTTAATAAAAGCTTTAGGAAAATATATTTTTTATATATTTTGTTTTATTTTTAATTAAAAAAAATAAGAATTTGACTGTTAAATAAAATTTTGACGGTAAAATATCGGAAACAAGCAATATTAGCGATATCTTACCAACCGCTAGATAGCGCATCGTGCTCAGCGCTTTTTATACAATATTTTTTTAATATATTTTTTTGGTAGTTTTTCCAACACATTTTGAACAAAAGTTCCATTTTTGCTCGTACTAAGTCACTTCCTTCATGGATACCGGTAAATAAAAACTTACCATATATAATCAATGATATCTAGTTCCAGCGAATAAATTCATCAATCAATCTGTTCATAAAATTTCGCTCACAAAAAAGTGTTGGCGATAGTCGAATAGGGGAGGGGGGGGGGGGGGGGTCTTATCTAGGCCGCTGAAGCCATGTATTCTAAGTAGCAACCAACGGGGATGAAACATTTCACGCTGAATGCGTAACCTTGAAGGCTTCGCATTGCGGCGCTGGCCGTTGAATGGGGACAATCAAGGAAATTCATACATAACACCTACACCTACACACAAAGCGAACATACACCCACATTACTTCCGAAGATAATAAGTACACTTACACTTATACACAACTTTTCGAAGCTGCTCGCTCTACATAGTCGAGAAACTTTGAAAGCCCGACGCGGGATTCGTATGAAAAGTCAAAAGGGGTAGAGCAGGCTGGCGGTTTGATTCAGATTTACTATTTAAATACATGGAATTAAAGCCCACGACTATTTATATTTATTTATTTATTAGCATAAATATCCATATACATTATTTTTTTATAGGCCAAAATGTTAATATTGAAAGAACTGAGTAACCGTATCATGGAGGAGTTGCTGAACTGGCTTGTATTGAATCTTGGCAAATGAAACAAACTACTGGGGGGTACCCTTGAGGGTTCAAGAATATCAACTGCTGTCATTGTATACAACTGCGTATTTCCGACATAAAAATAATCCGGTGTGTGAGTATGAATATCGTCAAAACTAAAGAAAAATATAAATCAATGTTCAAAGACATCCTAGCTCTTCTTGTCGAGCATCTCCTCGAGAATGAAGACTACTATTACGATGGCAATACTAGAATAACAACACTTCGAAAAAGTGCTTACAAGTTAAGCCGACACATTAACATCGATTTTGCATTAAGAAAACTTTGCCAAGGGAACGTGGAAACAATAATGGCGATAGCGATTTGAGCTCATGTTTATTATAATGTCATTTTTGCCTTTTAAATGTTTGTATAATATGTGGTACAGATGAAGAAATTTAGTCCCCTGAAAACAGGAAATATTCTCCAATGTTTATATAGGTTATATCGCCATCATTTTGTAGCCTAAGCATCTAGATATTTCTTTCCATTCAGGTATTCATTAATGATATAGGGTGTTCGATTGCTCAATGCTATACTACGTTTTGGCTGTAGGATTTTGCTATGAAAAGAAACGCGTAGATAGCACTCATAGTTTCAAACATAGATTAACCTTCTCTTATGAATAAGATAATCTTCTCTTATGCATGAGCTACTGAACATGTTCAGTTATATACATTTATAGAACATAGATATCTCTCAATCATGCATATTCGGTATCTTATCGTAAAATAAAAAAAAATATATATAACAAACGATTTTTTAAATCATATCTCTGACATGTACAAATATCAATGGTATCCACATGGTGCGTTCCGGCGTCGCACCGCAAGCACACTGTGCGAGCCGGTCCACACGATGCGGTGCGGCGTCGCACCGCAAACATTCGCGTACACACGTACGGTGCACGGTGCGGCGCCGCAACGTTACTACGACGCCGCAGTGGGCGAATAGTGTTGTAGTTAATTGTTGGTAGAACTAGTGAAATGAGGTAGTCAATGCCAATATCTTCTTAGTTGGTTCTAAACAATTCGTAATGTACCCTCCTTCGACTGCACTAACAACTGAGCTGTGCCTCTCCGGCGCATATCCCCGGTTTACGTGCGGTGCGACGCCGGAACACTGTGTGACATACCATGAATATTTGTTTGTAGGACGCCGCAGCGGCACCGCCCAGGCGCCGCCCCGCAACGGCCCCGCATCGTGTGGCCCGGCCCTACCGGACTTCAACTAGGTGAGCGGTACCGCTCCGACGCCGCCGCTCAGGGCTGGGCCACACGATACTGTGCTGCTGCGGCGCTGCGCCTGCGCGGTGCCGCTGCAGCGTCCTTAATACAAATATCAATGGTATGACACGCGGTGCGTTCCGGCGCCGCACCGCAAGCACACCGGACTTCAACTAGGCGAGCGTCACCGCTCCGACACCGCTCAGTTGTTAAGTGCAGTCGAAAGAGAGTGCATGTTTGCCTGTTTCATTTGTTTCCACGTATATTTGTTAATTTAAAATCAAAGTGTTTAAAATGAGTTCCACCGAAGAAGATATTGGCATTGACTACCTCATTTCACTAGTTTAAGGTAAAGAACTTTTGTGGGATAAGTCTTAGAAAAGTAATTTAAAAACAGAAGTTGTACTCTTTAAGAAAAAAAACTTTACATCGCTATTCCTTAATGCAATAAGTGGACTGATCCAGTAGTCATCTGTTTCTAAGTCAATTTTGGCGGTGGCGTATTAATAGGAGCAACAACAAACTTCTCTCCCGATCACAGACCGTACTAAGTACATCATACTACATTACTCTGCCTACTGCCTCGTCGTAGTAACGTTGCGGCGCCGCTTCGTGTGCCCGTAAGTACGCCATGTATACGCTCATACGGCCAAATCTTTGCGGTGCGGCGCTGCACCGCATCGTGTGGCCCGGCCCTTTACGTTGCGGCGCGCACCGTGCGCCGTACGCCGTGTCGTCGCTTTTCACCGGCGTAGAAGGGTTGCCAAAATGTACCGTGGCATTAAGGCTCCCTTCCGAGTTGACGCGACTAAATATTTAGATATTTTTGCAATGGTATACCGCGGCGACAAGGGAATACGTCCCACCGTTGGCAGTGGCCCATTACGAATGACGATTTCGGCTTCGCGCGTCGTCTAATATAGTCGATTTGGCTTTTGAATTATAATATAATAAATTATCAAATGAATAGTTTTTTTATAAAGTAAAAATTATATTACAATATTGAGATCACTGTGTTATTTTTTATATCACTCAAAAGTACCTATCTTTAATAAATAGTAAAAAAATATGTTTGGCCATAACATTTCTGGAAATTACGTAATTTCAAACATTTTTTTCTTATATTTTTTGTACAGAAGTTCCAAAAACTATCTTGGTACTATGCAAATAGACCATACGCTGGTGTAAATAGTATTTTTTAATATTGAGAATCATCTCTAGGTTTTTCAAAAACTGAAGACAAATCGCGCTCGTTTTTATTTTATTGGAAAACAGTAACACAATAAAAATAATTTACAATTAATATAGAAATGGTTTACCAATTTCCTTTTGGCGAAATGAAAGTTTAAGGATCGGGTTTTTAAAATCCGGCATAATTACATTAACATTATTGTTCGTGTTCTCACAACCAGGCCACAAAATTATGCTTCATATAGCTTTTGGCCGCCATGGCCGGCACGTGCTCCTCTAAATAATCAATGACGCTTTTTAAACGATTGCACGACGAAAATAATTGTAATGTGTTCAGGGTCTTGTATGTATGTTTTCAGTTTCTTTATTCCATTATAACTTCTAAACGCTTGGACTAATTTAAAATCGTTAGGTATTATTAGAATCGATATGTCATCCCGAGTGTCACATGGTTATCTAAATTGTCTAAATGTCTAATAAATAATTGAGTAAATGTCCATTCAAATATTAATAAATTAAGATACATGTATCGTGTTTAGTATCAAATGAAAGGTCTGATTGAGTACAATCTGAACATGTAAAGCTTAATTGCGTCAACAAATTGTTTCTAATAATTATCGCGTTTTCACGTTTCAGGTTCATGTTTCGTACCGGCAGTCGTATTACAATAATTGAGGACTATTTCAATTAAGCTTGTGGTTTTTATTCATTGATTATTATATAGCTTTCATTATTCTTTTTTTAATTTTAAAACAGAGGTTATTTTCAATTATTGCTGTAATATTGCTTTTAGAATAGATAAAACCCCTTCCAATAGCCATAATTGCAAATTGGCTTATATCTGCGGGGTGCGTGTGATTGATTATTGATTGCTAAAAATGACCCGCATTTGTCCGTACAAAGGTGCAAAGGTAGTAAAAAAGCAAAAGGCGCCGGTGAGCGACGGATACAGCGGCTGACACTGATTTACGATGGCCTGGAAGGTTTATTGTTTGGATATAATCAAAAAATCTACTTCGGGGACAAATGTCGAGCGAAGGCTTGGCCTTTGAAAAAGGGAGCGACCGACAGCATAAGAAATGTACCTAATCGCTTAAAATAGACTAGACATCGAATTCAATATAATATATGTCTACTAACCTAAGTTAGGGTGCGTCAGGGGTCTTGGAGACGTTCAATTTAAGAAAAAGGTCCAGCATATTCTTATTAAGAACCAAATTTATTCTATAAAGGATCTTGACAATATTACATCTTATAATCTTTAATGATTATTTTTATTATTATTTTTTTTAATTATTTATGTTTCTAATTTCAATCATTTTGATAATTGGAGATGATTTTTCTTCAACTATTTGTATTATTGACTATTTCTATTGCGCAATTTTAATTGTTGTAATTTTATATTTCTAATTCTATTACTTTATAACTGGCTGTTGGTTTTATATTTTGACTAATTGTTTTTTATTTGTACCTACTTAGGTATTTTGGCAGCTCACGTTATTTTTAAAAGATTTTATTTTCTTATCATAAACTTTATTATTTATTGTTTTTAAAGTTTTAAAAAAATAGTCAATCTGTCAACAATTTCTTATACCACATAAGGTATACCGCAAAATCAAAAAAAATAATTTGACTATACCAAGAGGAGGGACTCCTCTGGATTATCTAGATTATCTACCATTTACTGAATAAAAAATAGTAAAAAAAATAGTATAAGCTTTTTTTTATACAGGTGAGTTTTTAATTAACGACATCTTGTAGTGGGTGAATCATTACGACCAACTAAGCAACTTTTAAAATAAAAAATTGGGAAAACATTTAATTTTTTTTTGTGTTTTTTTTTCTTTTTTTCTAAATTGTCTGAAAAGCATTGAGCACGTATTGTTTATTAGCCATATTTTACCTACCGTTAGATAGCGCAGCGCGCTCAACGCTTCTGAAACTTTTCTTCACGTAAAAATAAGATTTACAAATTTAAAAATAAAATAAAAACGGATTTTTTTTTCCAAAAATTTTCATCAAAAGTTGCTTATCTCGTCGTACTGATTCACCCTCTGCAAGGATGTCACTAAATAAAAAGTCATTCTGTATAGCGTATTAGATTGCTCAATACCGTAGTACGATTTGGCAGCTAAGATTTTACTACGAAACGCAACCTTTAGATGGCTCACGTAATTCAAAAATTTGATTATTCTTCTCTTATGTTCAATTTAGGGGCGTTCGTGGTATAACAGTATGGCGGTGCTCTTTAGATGGCCCTCTAAACACGCCTAAATGCATCCTATCTAAAAATAAAATAATAACGTAATAACAAACGAATGTTTAAATCAAAACTTTTATTGTTTTGATATTATTTAAGATAAGAAGGCAATAAACGATAAACATTTCGGGGGTTGACTCAATGATGATGATTGATTGATGATGATGGGGAATGATATATATTGTGGCTTTCTTTGTGAGATATCAATTTTAAATTGGTATTCATACAGCTTTCAATACATAATAATAGGCGCTTTAAGTTCAAATAGACTAATAGATGGCATTTTAATCTCCGTATTATTTCCGTGATGTAATCATCCTATATAGAAATGCGATAGATGGCACTAAAAAATATTATTATTATTGTTATCATTGGTTAAATAAATGATTTTTATAATTAATCAGTCCCTTATAAATACAATTCTTTATTAATTTTATTGCAGATGGCCAAATATATTGCTATTAGTTTCGCCGGAAAATGCTATCAGCGCCAATAAGATGCTATCAGATAAGATACTATGGAATTAAGCAATCTAATACCCTATATAATCAATGGTATTAAGATTGAGTAATATAATAATTATTATTATTATGAACGCTTTATTCAAAAGAACAAGTAAAATATTAAGAAGTATAAAAAACACGAGTGTCATTACAGAAAAAAGTGAACTATTTTTTTTTTTTTTTTGATTACGATTTTTTATGAATTATTTGTAGTTTATGTATTTCTCTAGATAGGTAAATGTATATTTCCGGAATGTAAGTACCTTTTATTTGACACAAAGACATGATATATTTATGTTAATTCATTGACATTTGGACATTTAGACAACTACTTAGTACTTGATATTTGAACAGTTAATGTACTCTATCACACCCTGAACGTGACCACATCTGTGATCTTCTTACCCAACCGCCTCCGACTGCAGGACTTCAGCCGTGGCAGAAGCGTACAGCGGCCCTGATAGGGTAAGCTCCTCTTCGAGGAGGCTTCCAGATAGGAGTTGAACCAAATAGAGTTGTCAACTACAGCGGGCGAACCCGTCACCTCAGGTAGTTTTAACGATTAGTCGTTCTATCCCCCGTGAGGTGAACGCAGAAGACTAGGACAAAAACAGCCCACCGTCAAGCTCCGCCACATGCTTGTAAGAGGCCAACGCCTTAACCGCGAGATAACTAGGTGGGTTACCCAGCGGGCTCACACTCACGTCCTTACTTCCAATTGTGACCAGATTACTCCGGTCTCTCGATTGGTTACGAGTTCGAGGTCGCTTGCGCGGTCCTCTTCCTTACGAAGCGGTGAGACCGTGTGCACCGAATCTATCGCGGACCACGGCATCCTTTGCCCGGCTGTTCACCCAGGATCGGGTAGCCGATGGTCGTTTCAAGAGCAGTCGCCGTAAGGTCCGCAACCATCCTCGCTCTATAGGAAACAGTACTGCTTCCAGACTCCCCCAACTGTTAGTCGGAGTGCACAGTAGATTGGCTTACGCCGCACGGTGTGCAAACCGTCCAGGAGCGCCAGAAGGTTGATTCCTAGGGGAAACTAGCCCTAAGGCCAGAGTCCTGCCCGGGATCGCACTTCATGCGTGGAGGCCGCCGGATGGGTGACCCGTGAGTGTGACCAACCCTGAACAGAATGGGTCTTCGTGGCCAACTCAGCAAGGGCCCATTAGCTCCCTAATAGGAGTTAGACCGTGAGTTGATCTGGCCAGATGCTATAGATTTTGACCAACACCACCCAAGCTGCACGGAACTATTAGGAACCTGGCAGTTCTGGCAGTTCAAATCGTATTATTTTTCTGCATTTAGAAGTGACCAATGTGCATATAACATTTGTATCTGTGGAGTAGCCAACTTAGCCAGGCCGATCTCTACCTACTAACAGTGGGGCAACTTAACAGAAGACCAACGAATATTCAAAATACAGAAGTCCTGTGTTCGACTTCTAAACGGAGTAGCGCCAGACACTTCCTCCAGGCCGCTCTTCGTTAGCATGTCTATGTTGACTGTGCCCTCTCTGTATATACTGGAATGTTGTGAATTCATTAAAAATAATCCCGATATCTACTCCTTACGAAGAGATGTACATTCAAGGGCTACGAGGAATAGAAACCTCATAAATTGTCCCTCAGTGAGGACAGAAATGTGTAAAAAGGGACCTGAGTTCTGTTGTGTTAAATATTTTAACGCTATTCCACAAAACATCACATCAATGCAACAACCAGGATTCAAGCAGACATTAAAGCACTGGCTCAAAAATAAATGCTATTACAGCGTGAATGACTTTTTAATAAACGATAATGACAAATAAGTAATATAACATAGTTTTATTGTAATTCTCCAACATTTTAAACTTTAAACATTTATATTTAATTCTAGCTTTATAAAACTGACAAACCGTAGATAGCCTAATAATTCCAGATTGACATTTTAATTTAAAAACAAACTGACATTTGATTTATATATATCTAGTAATGGAAATTTACTAAATTAGTAAATAATAGTTCTAATTATTATTTTGTTAATATCTATGTCTAAAACGTAATATTTTCGGATTTGTTTTCCTTCAACTGCGAAGTGAACATATTTAATTATAGAAAAATGCATATTGTACGCCTGATTGGTAAACTGTATAGCACATATAATAGTACTTATCTATTTTGTACGACCTACTTAGTTCACAATAAAGAATTATTATTATTAATTATAATTATTGATTAACAGGGTATAATCAATGCTACTACATGTACCGACGTAACATTGAGGGGTCACGCGTGTATCCTTGAATTAACTGCAATGACTATACACTTTCAGGTAAATACACGTCTTATTGTTGTATGGAGCCCAATAATTTGTCAAATCAGCCCAAATAATTCCCGTAATTTTTTAATTCGTTATGAAAGTCCCCGAGGGTAGGGTTGAGAAAGAGGGGGAGGGGGGGGGGGGGGTTCAAAAGCCATTTCATAATTTTTCGCATTTTGAAAATCTTTAGGATTAGCGTTACGACTACTTCTACGATAAATCATCAACAAATAAAAACGCCAAACAATACATACAATTTCCTACGGAAAAGGTCTTTATACTGTTGGATCAAAACATTAGGAGCAGTAAGGGGTCCAAAAGAGAATGGACATTTTGGGCCTACTTTTCCAATAGATGTAAATCATTTACCAATGGAAAGTTCTGTTAAGAGCCGTATTACAAAATAGCGTAGGTATTCTTTTAAAATGAGTTGAAAAAATGAACGCATTTTTTTTTGGATGTAACTATAAAAGATAGGATAAATAAATAAATAAATAAATAAATAACTATTCAACCCTGGGAGAAAAACCGCGGCACTGAGCGCTCTTCTCTTGCGCAAGCAAATATATACACAATTTCTAATTGTTTTTTGCAGTGTTTTCTCCTTTCTAATGACAATAATTTATATTATGTCGTATTGCTAAAAGAGTGAACTTTAATATAGTATAAGTATTATATAAGAATCTTATTTTATTTCTGAGAAAATTAGAATGATACAGGAAGATTTTTTTTTAATTTTGTGTAATTGTAAGTAATGTATACCTTGGATATGTGGTCAAAAAACGAAAAAATAAAGCCGTAGTGTACATCAAGAATACATGACGGACATAAAAAAAATAGTATACGGTTTTCGTTGTAGTGATATTACTGAATTAAGGAGCTCAAAGTTTGCCTTCCGAGCGTTTTACGAATAACGACTTTCGGAAAATGGGCTAAATAAGTAAATAATATTCGTTACATCTAAAATTAAAGGCCGCTATGGTCAACATCAAGAAATGGTCCAGGTAATTCAGTAATTAAAGTTTGTAGAAATCTCTTTATTTCTTGGAATTAGAACGCCAAAAATCCACTTTTCTTGCCTTTCTGGAAAAAATATGTGAACGGGCTCTTAATGTAGATTTTTTTATGTTTTTGACTTATATCCTATAAATATGGCTAATTACCTGATATCCCCTAGGCCTAGGGCATCTAGCACATCCAGGCATTGTATTTTAATAACTATTTAAAATAAAACCGTCGCAGAATATCCAAAACGTTGAAGTACCCAAACGCTGTGTGAGTACAAACTTTATATTCCTAAGAATGCTCGAGTTTGTTAGCAGTATATGGAAGGGAAATATGGGATGTGTTGCTGGATCTCTGTAAGGTGTCTTATGATTTCATTCCCGATCTGTTTCCTGACGTATGTACTATGCTAAGGTCAGCTGTTTAACATGGTGTGCCCAGTGACCGTACATCATAATATACTATATTTTATGGATCTTCACTGCAAATAATATATTTTAAATAACTAATTGGCATGGAGGTTTTCCTGTAATTAGGTATATTTACGAAGATTGCAAACTTTAAAACTCGAATTTTAATTTCACTTAGAATTTAAATTCGAAATTTAAATTCTAAGTGTCAACGTATTTTAAAATTTTCTCCCCTCTAAATAATAATTAAATAATAAATTTTAAGGAATATAGTGCAATTCTACAGTCTGGATTAACTCGCGGTTAACACGGGACGCGTCCCGAAGGATCTGATCGGTCTGAGCTGTTCACTTTAAATATTCGACCAGCGTGTCTATGGAAAAGTCGACCATCGAAAACAAGCGAGCTGTCGTTACTGGCTGAAGGCAGATCGACTTTGCTGAAGATACATCGGACGACTTACTGAAGGTGGTGGTGGATTTGATTGACCAGCCACCTGTCGAAGACTATATGCAAAGACTCTCAGAAGGAGGTTACCGCAAGGTATAAGGACGATCAATTGTGCGCTGGCAGCTTAGAAGGAGGACGAGACTCTTGTGGAGGCGATAGTGGTGGACCTCTGCAAGTGGCGATAACTGACAGCCAATGCCTTTTCAACATAATCACCGTTACCAGTATTGGAAAGAGCCCTTGCGGAAGTGCCAAGGGACCTGGCATCTGCCGTGAAGAGTCATGTGAAATAAATGGTGTTTTAGGAGTATGTCTACCGCCGGAAAATTGTCCAAAAACTGACGGGGATTTGCCAAAAGGGAAACTATCACAATTTTGTATAATGTCGGAACAAGAGACTGTATGCTGCAATTCAACACAGCCCCATGAGCAACAACACGAGATCATCAGAAAACCAGGATAAATCCAATAATGCATCTTCTATATAACCGCTCTACTACCAATAAGTCACCGGTCATCTCTATAATAGCTCCAGAAAAACCTCAAACATCACCACAAGCCATAACTACCAATTTCATAAATGACAGTGTGGAAAAACGAACTAAATCCGAAAAAAATAGCTCTGCAATATTGAGTAAAAATTTAACAATGACAGCCATTGCCGTGTTGGCGATTAATTAATTTATTTTATTTTATCTGCATCCAAACTTTTCTCTGGTCGTAACGGTCTCCGTTCCATCGGGTTCAGAAGAGGAAGGAAGAGAGAGTGCACCCGTGGTCGCGCGCCCACCTGTGCACTATAATATAGCCTGCGCACTTGACTGCTTCCGAACAATAGACTCTGAGAAGACTAAAGAAGTCACTAGAATCTACAATGCAGTCGCTGTAGCCGATCACGGCTAGAAGGATATATACTTTAAAACTCCGAAACGGCTCATAATTGAGGTAAGTTGTATTAGTCATAAATATTCTAGATAAATAGATCTTTCAGCCAAGCGGCCATACATTTTTGGCCATTGTCCTTTGACAAAAAGTTTTGCCTAGCTGCGTTGTGGGGCACCATTACTTTTGATGAAATTTAACTTTTTATTAAACTTTTTATGAACTTTTTATGAACTTTTTATTAAACTTTTTATGAACTTTTTATAAAAGTAACAGGGTGTTACTCCTAAAGTTTTGCTCCTATAGTAAAAATGTATACAACTTTATTAATAGAAAATTTCATGTAGTACATTTTTAAATTTTATATTTTTCAAATAAGTCAGTTGGTAGGGATCCCTACTCTTGGTATAGTCAAATTGATTTTAGATAATTTTGGGGTATTCCTTATGTGGTATAATTCATTGTTAAATATTGACTATTGTTTAAAAACGGTAAACAAATATAAATTAAATATATAATAAAGATTTAAAATCTTTTTAAAATAATTTGAGCTGCTAAAATACTAGGTACAGTCAATGTATAAAATGCTAAAATTCTGCGGTAAATATATATACACCTATCCGTCTTTATCTCAACAAAAAAAATGCGTTTACAATACTTTCCCTGCCGGGAGTAGTCAAATTAAGAGTTCATGATTTTATGCCTAAGAAATTAAAGATAAGATTTCATTATGTAAAAAATCCATTAATTACTTGAAGGTAACCATTGCTTAAAAATAAAACAATATTTCAAAATAAATATTTCGTAAGACTGAAAATCGTATATTTTAACTCAACAATATTCGAAAGCAAAAAAAAGAGGTGTGATGACCCTTCTCCCATCAAAAAAGATTTAAAAATATATGCCAACCCTAGCTACAACCCTTTGTGAAACACAGGGATCCAAACGAGCTACTAAAATGGCTAACCTTTTTTGAGGAGCGCCCTGAAAAACTACAATCTATTTGATGTGTTTCAAGAGAAAATATGAATGATATTTTTCTACTTTCATTTTCCTGGCACTAGGGAAAGTATTGTGAACAGCCTCAAAAAAACTCGAGATGAAGACGGAAATATCCATTGTGACACCCCTGAGACGATTAGGACCATTTCCAGACTGAAGTCTGTCTGTGAGTCAGTGTGTCTGTGTACGTGTGTTTGTGTACATTCCTCCAAGATAGCGCCTAAACGCTTCATCCAATTGAGCTGAAATTTGGCATGCAGGCATCATTCGGCCGTGGCAAGAGTTGTATAGAATTGTAATTGAAATCAGTCCACCAGAGGGGGCGCATCGAAATTTCTTCAATCCTTTGACTCTGACTATCATACGTATCTCTATAAGATTGATTTTTAATTTATATCTTTATAGAAGTGTGTAACTTGGAAGTGTGAATTATGGAAGTCACAGAAATAGTGTTTTGAGCATTTTCATCCAGTCTCGTTCTTGGATTTCTCGCTGCATAGAATATATTACTGTTTACATGTTTATTTACATCGTACCTTCGGTCTTTGGCTGGGTACCTATTCTTATATATAACTTATAAAAGAATAATTTGTAATAATGCACATTACCTCACGGGAATTATTATTTGCCTGCCACTGGGCTTTAAGGATATATATCAAGTTTTGACCAATTCAACCCATACCAATTTAAAAACCGTGATTAAATCAGGAAGAAGAAACACTAAGAAACATTAAATTTAGTCTGTCCTTAACGCTTCCCAAACATTTTCTTATCTTGCCAATAGTCATAATATATTTATTTTAAGATATATGTATTTGTTATTTATTTAAAAACTCAATGGACAATTTGCACTTCTTGACTTCAGTTTCACATATGTTACAACGCTTGTCACATATGTTGTCACGCTTGTCACATATGTCACATATATAACAACATATGTTTTTTTAAATTATTTGTTGTGTGGGGCTTTTCTAAGGTCTTTATGAGCCTTGTAACACTGCGACCATTGCTGATCTATTGTGTTCGCCACCTGCTATAGTTCTGCGCTAAGCCTCGTGTCATTTAAGAACCGCAACAGGCTTTTGGCGCCAGATTGTTTTACCTCCTCAGGTTGGAGCTATTGACCACCCAAGTGGATATACATATCTTTTACGCATCAGCTGGCCACACTCGCACATGAGGTGCAGAGGAGTTTCCTCTGCCCCCTTGGCAGAACCTGCACATTTTTGTGTCTCTACAACATATGTTACAACACTTACAACGCTTGGAAGCCGTTCATTTTTAGTTATGAAACTGAAGAAAAATGGGTAAAGAACTCTCCAATAACAATAACGTTTATAAAATTGGAAAGATCTACAATATTGGATGACTAGTACAACTTACCTCAATTATGAGCCGTTACGGAGTCTTGACTTTCGGAATCTTAAATACGGCTAATTACATGAAAATCCACATGCCAACATGTTTATTTAAAAATTATTATTTGAAGTGAAGATCCATAAAATATAGTATATTATGATGTACAGTCACTGAGCACACCATGTTGAACAGCGGACCGTAGAATATTATATACGTCAGGAAATAAAGCAGGAGGGAAATCATGATACACAGTACATAGTTCAAGCAACTTCTCCCAGTATTTCCCCTCCATATACTGCTGACAAACTCAAGCATTCTTAGGAATGTATAGTTTGTACTTACACAGCGAATGTAGTTTATCGTTGCGGGTTTTCTGCGACGATTTTCGTTTAAATAGTTGTTAAAAATACAATGCCCGGATGTGTTAGGTGCCCTAAGGGATATGTCATATTTATTAGGATACTTGACCCGTGCCCACTTCGTTGAGCAGTAAAATTTTTTACTTGTGATGAAATTATGAGTGTGGTTGGGTTAGTACTGAGTGCTATAATTGATTTCCTGAGTGCCAAAAGAAGGGTTATATTTTTACTGCATATGCATGTATGTATTTGCATGCCAATTTAACTATATTACCGTTATTTGTGAGTGTCTTCTTGTGAGTGTCTTATTTGTGAGTGTCTTATCTCTTTAACCATTTATGCAGTAAAAGTGAAATTATATGCAGTAAAAAAGAAAAGTCTTTTGTTTTAAACACTTGAGACGATAAATTTACTTATTTTTGATATGAATTCATATTGTTGATAATATGACCAATGATTTAAATTATTTTTTAATATGAAAAACTACTTTTTGTGACATATGCTGTCGCTGACTTTTTTGTAGGTATTATCAAACTCTACAACAGAACTTAATCATATATCTCTCATCGTTAAGGCAGCGTTAGTTAGAAACGTTTTCGTTCGACCGTTTTTTTCGACTTACTTTGGAAATCCGACTACCACGAAAAAGTCATATCATTTTTCGGATTAATATTTAGCCTATGACACTCACAAACGTGACTTTCTATTGGTAAAAGAATTTTCAAAATCGGTTCAGTAGATCCAGAGATTACTTCCTACGACGTCACAAACTTTACCTCTTTATAATATTAGTAGGTATAGGCTAAGAAACGGCTTATAATTGAGATCAGTCGTATAGTAATAAATGTTATACATGAAGAGATCTTTCCCTTGGTATATCAAAGCATTTACAGCTATTGGAAAGGTAGGCCCAAAATGCCCATTCTCTTTTTTCAGAGATATTGACCAAAAAGATACCAGTAACATTAAATTCAGTCAAATGATAAACTTT
This sequence comes from Micropterix aruncella, assembly GCA_944548615.1. Lineage (NCBI taxonomy): Eukaryota > Metazoa > Arthropoda > Insecta > Lepidoptera > Micropterigidae > Micropterix > Micropterix aruncella. Next base: position 25,545,578 of record OX155959.1, on the reverse strand, counting down.
ACAATTAAAATATCCCTAATATAGCTACCTAATCAAAGATAAGTATAGTCAACGAAACCTTATAACTACAGGTATGTATCTATATATTATTATACATCTACATATTATTATTATATATGTATACCTTATTTAAGTTGCAAGGAAATCAGTATGATCGTGCATTGGACAGTCTTCATTATAAGGTTTACTCGTATTTTGTAATCCGCGCATTTGACCCCACTCTTACTTCAAGGGTTTCAAGATAATCAGCTTTAAAAAAATTACTGTGATACCACTAAGACTAAGACTATCTGCTGACCTATAGCACAGTATGGGGTATACTGTGCCTATATTGGTTTTTTCATTCTCCGACCAAAAACAGTTGCACAAGAATTACCTACTGGATTTAATTGCTACTTCGCATTAAAAATGTCATTAGTGTTCCAAGATCCTAAATCCCAACAGTAGATATTTGTAATTGATAATGGAGGTCACATAAATTTAAAAAATCGGGTTTGAATCCCTAAGACTTCCCCGGCAAGTAGCCAAGGACGTCATCTCACTCAATTTAAAAATCGAATTGCAATCGCGCGTCGCCATAAAATTCGCCGGTACAAATTGGAATTTCGAACGAGCGACATAACGCAGTGAAGATTTATCGCAATTCCGATCGCAAACGTGCGACGCCGCAAATTTAAATAATGGATTCCCCCATAGGTATAGTTGTGTGGCGAAATTAAAATATTGTTAGTGCATCTTGTATATGAAATATTCCAACCACAATGTGATTTTGGCCTAACAAAGAATCTGTATACCTACCAAATTTCTAGTCTCTACGTCCAATATCTCGAAGATGAAATATGACTAGTGTGCCCCCTGGTGGACAAATTTCAACCACAATCTTGTCAACTCTTGCCATGACCAAATGATGCCCGCATAACGAATTTCAGCTCAATCGGATTAAGCGCTTGGGCGTTATTGTGGAGGAATACCACAGCCAGATGCACAGAAAGACACATACACAGACAAACAGGCAGACTTCCATCTAGAAATGATCTTAATTGTATCAGGGGGCTTACAACGGATATTACCGTCTTCCTCTCGATTTTTTTTGCGCGTTCACAATGCTTCCCCTCCTGGTTAGTGGGCCTTAAAAATAAATTGTATTTTTAATTCTAACTTAAAATAAGCTTCCGACTAACTACATCAGAAATAGGAATATAACTAGGGTTGCCAGATGTGCGGTTTTAGACCAAACTATTCGGTTTTTAGGGTCTTTGTCCGGTCTTCAAATTAATTTAAAAATGAGCGCGTTGGGCAACCATACGGATTTGTCTCTGGATTCTGAACAATATTCTGATAAAAAAAAAGACAATTATGTCATATGACATTTATTGGACCTTGACAACATTTCGAGACAAAATAATTAGATTAGATTAATAATTAGATAAGAATTAAATACATTTCCTGCCATGACTGTGTATTGATCACTAAGAAAGGATTATTTTATGTATTAGTATTAGTAGGATTTATAATCATACTAGATTTTAAATGCATATGGAAGTACCTACATTTCGTTGTAGAGCAGACGCACCACGAAAATCCAATCAGCACCTACTCACATTTTATTTTTGCAAAAACTTATCTATTTCTCAGCAAAGCATTCTCCCAAACTGATATTTACCGTCAGACAATCCTATTTCCTTAACCTCGTCGACTCATCGTCCTACAAATATTGGTAATGGTACACGTTTGCAGCTAAAATCTTTAAAATCGTTCAAAATAGAGTGCATAAAAACTGACCGAATGGAAAACTGGGGAAACATGATAATTTCCGGATTCCATTCATACCAGCGGCTTTATCTTTTTAACTTAAACGACTGCAGTTTTCCATAAAATGGTAATTTTCAATGACGAGCAATAAATCACAAGTTCAAACATTCAACCCCCCAACGTGATTTCGGTCCAACAAGGCTACTGTGTACCAAGTTTCAAGTTCTTACTGCAATATTTCGAGATTGAAGTATAACTAGCGCGCCCTCTGGTGGAGCGATTTCAAATACGATCTTTTCAACTCTTGCCATGATCAAATGATGCCTGTATGTCAAAGTTCAGCTCAATCGGGTGAAGCCTTTTGGCGCTCTCGTGAAGGAATACACACACCTATACACAGACAGAAGGGCGTCCACGAAACTTTCTTTGCGAGAAAAGTAAAGTCTTCCTCTCCTAATTTCCTCTCCTCGGGCATTATTATTATTAGTTTTAAATTCTTCCACTTGTCTGTATATTATGTAATAATCTTTATTTTCACAATGCGCGCATGTACCACTGTGTTTAGGTTAGTTGTAAGACATTGCCATATGGTAATAAACTCGCCTTTTTGTATACTAATTAAGTGCAAATAAAGAGTTTATTATTATTGTTATTATTATTAAAATCACGCCAGTCGCTCCGAACGTATATAAGAGGGCTGTTACTTCCTTGAAAAAAATGTATTCTTTCGATAGAAATCTGTACGAAACGATTTATTTCCTAAATTTAGGCAGAAGGTTCCAATGGACGAGATATTAGCTGTAAAAGAGGCTTATCTGGTGGAAATAAAACAGAATAAAGTTTGGCTTCAAATTAGTCTGCGATCGTTATTCATTGTTAATAAGTAATTGCATTATTCTATTAAAATCACTGTTTATTAGAAAAACATCTGAAAGCGATAAGTAAGCGCGGTTTAAAAATAACAATATTAATAATAGACAAAAGTCAAAAATTTTGCCAAAAAAACCGACTCCATTTTTGTATAAGTGCAGCAGCCATGTCATGGTGAAACTTAGAGCGGGCTATCACAATTGAATGCGTATACAAAATCTCGTATCTGTGCTGTTGACCGTTGAGGAGTTCCCTCGTTGGAAGCCAACCCTGGGCGCCGCAGTCCTGTCTTAGTGAAACTTAGAACTGGCTGTCGTAATTGAATGCATATTATGAATATCGTGTCTGTGCTGTTGACCGTTGAGGAGTCCCCTCGTTAGGAGCGAACCCTGGGTGCAGCAGCCATCTCATGGTGAAGCTTAGAACGGGCTATCATAACTGAATGCGTATACAAATATACAAATTTCGTGTCAGTGCGGTTGACCGTTAAGGAGTTCCCTCGTCGGGACCCAACCCTGGCTGTAGAATCAGGTCAAGCTTACCAAAAAAATGCATTGTCATTGGAACTAAACCAACATGTAAAATTTTCAACTTCGTATGATAATATTTGAAGAGTTCCCTTAATTCTTCATGGATTACATCATCAACACAAGATTGTGATTAAAATGGGACCAATCTAGAAGTATTACAAATAAAAAAAGAAATTTCCAAATCCGTTCATAAATGAAGGAGTTCTGAGGTAACAAACAACGATAAACTCCTCCTTTTTTTTAAGTCGATTGAAAATGAAAGCTGTCTTGGATGGAAAATGATAAACGGAACCGTTTAACGGCGCGCCTTGCTGACATCAAAACTTCAAAATGGAAAATCTATCTCTGTTATTCTAAATGATGTTAATTGATAATAATTTTACCTTCAAACTATGCTAATTACAAGCTATGTCTGATAAATGCTAGCACCGGCGCATTTTTATCAATGCATTTTCACGAAGAAATGCATTTTTATCAATACAATTATATTAGAATGGTCCCAGGAAATACCAAAATAATCTAATTTACTATTCTAACAATTAAGTTTGTTTTGATTTGAGGAGTTGAGTGACGGGGAGCCAGTATCCTCTTCGCACCAGGGCCTGTCACCACCAAGCTACGCCACTGCGTATAAGTGTACTAATTAACGCATAATCAAAATTGAAAATTACACAAGCAAGCACGCAAGCAACCAAGGGAAATACAGCCAAATACCTAAATGGTTGGTTATAAGCAATCAGCTTGCTCATCAAAATTAGAGAATTGTATTTGTTTTTTAATGCAAAGATATGTTGCTATATTTCTGCATTACGATTAGCAATTACAACAACATAACAACCAACTACATAATGTGCCCGATTGCGTTTCTTTGTGAACCAAAACTAAAATTAGTTCAAGCGAACGAGATAGAGCAGAATACGTTAGAGCAGAATTTGAAACGAACGATCGTCGATAAAAACTACCTGTCGAACTTATACTCGTCCGAATAAGTTTGAACACATTACGTGCGGTCGTAAATTGCAATGCTTTATCTTTGGTGGGTAGTTTTAATGCGAAAAGGTGACAACCGTTCATTTCACATTCCGCTCTAGCGTATTGCCCTGTCTCGTTCACACGAACTAATTTCCGATTTTAGTCCACGAAGAAACGAAATCGAGCCCATTGTATATACATTTGAATGGTTATGGGGAAAACGATCAATGTATTTTTTAAGAAGACGAGATACATAGGCCATCTTGTGGGTTGTTCCCAAACGAATCGAAGCATTAACCAATTATCGAAAGAAAGATCATAGTCTAAGACAATGTGTCACCGGAAATAACGATCATGGTCCAAGCTGCGACAGTGGACCTGGATCATTCTTACTCGTGAGGTCCAGAGGTGGAGTACCTGGATGACCCTTCGGGTGACGCTGAGGAGGAACTGTGAAAATACTGATCAAAGCCAATGACTTTTCCTCGTTAATTTGGGGTATTAATGCATTATAGGGACCAGTTCTACATTGTTGATTTTTTATCGTCACCCGACTATATTCACCACGCTGATTCCGAATCTGCAATAATCTTCATTCGGCCTCAATAAATAAGCGAGATATACGCATTCAAAGAAGCTTCCAACCTATACATGTCGGTAGGTTAAGTTAGTTTTTTTAATGGTACATTGTATACCTATATAACTTCTATAAGGTGATAGGTTAACTTTTTTTAACAAACCTAAAAACTGAGTAAAAAAATGTTTTTTTTAATGTAAATTTGTTTTTATTTTTGTCTCGAATACTTTTTGCTCGTTATTATTGTCTTTTTTGCTCGTTAATTGAAATTAAATTTAGCATTACAATGATCAAATCCAGTAATGTTTTCTTGATTTTTTTATTTTTGAGATCGGTTCCTATAATGTAATTCCTATTTTTTCTTTAGGAACTCAAATATTCTTATTATTATATTATTCTTATATTTAACTTCGCTTTATTCTGAATTGTATTTTGACTAAAATATATCTGGTTTACAGGAAAAAATATTTTCTTTTCTCACAAAACCCTTGTCATTTTAAGGGCAGTAAATTTTGAAAATGGAATTATCAAGAAATTCAAAAAGTTGATATTAATCGATATTCCCCGTAACCTTTAATTTTCATCAGATTTCCACTCCAGAGTAGTAGGTATGTGTAAGGTTATGTATGACTTACCATGCGTTAAAATGTTAACAGTTTCGTTATGTAGATAAAATAGGCTGTGAAGGCAATCCTGGAAGCTGAGCAGCCGCCTGTATCCCGTGAGGACGTAGGGATTGAACTGGAGATGTCGCGGCACGTCCTGCCACTCGAGCAGCGGCTGTATCCGGTTCTTGGACAGGACTCTGCAAGGTCTCATGACCCCGTCGAAACCCCTCTCCAGGGTCTCGGCGCCGGCGGCGGACATCTCCTTCTCCTCGGGCAGGTAGCAGCTGCCGTGGCCGTTCGTCTCCCGGTCGAAGTACGGCTGCATCTTCATCTCGGCGACCTCTTCCTCGAATATCAACTCTTCATCTTTTTCGTGTGTGGCATGACGAATGTAATAATTTCTTAAACTTAAAAATGGAGTTTTCATTTATTGGCAGCTTCGACGAGGGGATGCCGCGCTTTTTGAAGGCACGACCGAGCCATGCTGCTCAGATGCGAGCTACCCGTGCGGCGGCATTGGACGACATACCGCGAGATACTGCCTTATTGAACGTACGGCGCAGGCTTCGAGGCTCCGCTTTTCCGCGCTGGAAAAACGCTGAAAGCATCTGCCGTACCTTTTATGGAAAATTGCCGTATTCGACGCATATCAAGCCGTTCGAATTTATAATGTTATATGAGCCGTGTTATGCAACGGCTCAAAACGTATAACCATTGATTTTCTATAAAATCAATGGTATAACCAATCAAACCACACGAGATAAGTTTTATTAGATAAGAGATAAAGGACTCTAAAGTTTAAATGCTCTGTAAAATGTATGGATAACAACTATGACGTACTTTTAATTAGTAATAAAATATGTGACCCTATTACAAATATAACAAAGATACTGTAAACTTTATTTTGCTTTCATTTATTGACAGAAACACAAAAAACATTATTTATTTATTTATTTATAATAGAATAATAAAGTACACAAACAAAACTAACAAATACATTATTTTTTACAATTATTAGTGCGTAGCATTCTATGTGTACTCCTCATGATAAATTACTTATTGCATATGTGCCCTAACTGACGATTTATTAAAAAGTATTAATATACCTACAGATATTATTATTAAAATTATTGAGATCAATTAACATTATAAAAAAAATGATTGATTGTACGAATATGGAATTAAAAGAACGTGTATATTGTTGCCTCTAACTCTACCAATCTTGATCCTCGTAATACATGATGCTACTTATCTAAAACCCAAAATAGTATACCTACCTATGTACTTACTAACACTAGGAATTCTTATTAACTTTGTAGATGCAATAAAAATAGTATTGATTGAATAATCGTTTATTTACAAATAATAATAATCCCTCACATTTTGTAAAAACTAGTCAAAAATGTAATTCGAAGATTAACTACATCATTTTCTAAATATAACACTAAACATCCACTTGTATGCACTTATTATAACTATAAGGTATAGGTTATATGAATTATATTAGCATTTCATTGTAAAAATACTCTATAAACAATTTTGAAATGAATTTTCCCTTTCAAATGTTTACGCAGTTTTTTCTTTGTTTAATTGCAATTAGCGAATCCAAAGTCTGTCATTATTTTAATGATTAGGTACAGGTATTATTTGTATTCTCTGTTTAAAATTTATGCAATTACGTATAATATTTAGTAATAACCGAAATAAGTATGACATCGATAGTTCTAATATAAGCAATAATACATTTTTGTAAGACATTTACTGTAAGACAAGGATATGAAGAGTATGTCAGTAATAAAATCATTATAACCAAACAATTTGAAATCTGTTTTCAAAAATAAAATAAAAATGATGTGTGCGTGTTAATATAACCATTGATTTTATAGCGTATTCGATTGCCCACAGTCGTACTACGGTTTGGGAACCAGGACTACTACGAATTCGCTACTACTACGAATTTCACTGCGAATCGCAACGTGTAGATGAGAAGAAGGGTTGCCAAAATGTACAATAGCATTAAGCAGTCTATTACCCTATATAATCAATGGCAATGCGTTTGAAACGTTTACAATCGCGGTTTTTCTTTTTTTGGTAGCATAGGATCAGTTTCAATAGTTTCACAGAAAAAAATCTGTGGGCCAAATGTCAATATTTGCCACTTTCGGGAAATGGCCGTCGAATATTTTGATCAAACTTGGACATTTAATTTTAATTTTACTTTTATATAATGTTTTCTTTATGAATTTAGTTAATTTTGTATTCTCTGCACAAAATTTCAATAATTTCGTATAATGTTCAATAATAACCAAGATGCCTAAGTATGACATCGCTAGTTTTACTTTAAACAGTAATACCTCTAATGTAAGGCATTTGCAGTTACTTTTCTCTCTGGTCATACTGTTCAAGAGTATGTCATTAAAAAATTTACCCAGACAATCTGAAATCCTTTTTTCGAAAAAAAAACAAAATGTGCGCTCCGACGCGCGTTTGGAGTTTACTATTTAAGGCGATTGTCATTGAATATACTCGTCCAGTAGGCAAAGGGGGTAAATAAACGGATCTCTTATAATACTCAATCCATGTATATACTTTTATTCATATAAACGTGCTTGCTTGGTTGATTGATTTATTGAATTATTGAATGATTGATTGATTTGTTTGATTGCCTGGTTGATTGCTTGATTGATTGACCGATCGATTGATTGATTGATTAGACGTATATTACAATGCTACGAAAAGTTATGTAATTTTGAAATATTCTGCTTAGATGGCGCTAACATTAATTCATTTATAAAAACATGACGCTAGATCAAATGGTCGTACCGGAGGGCTTTGAACGACATCGATTCTTAAGGAATAAACTACAAAGATAAACAATAGATGTGTGAGTGTTAACCCTTCAGGCCTCGGCCCCTCAGCCGATTGACAAGTTGCTGTCCCAAAAAAAATTAGTAAAAAATAGTAAAAAAATTGAATTACTACACTGTCTCACCAAAACATTAATTACTGCCAAACCACTGTACCCATAATTAAACTGAAACATATTAACATAATAAAACATAATAAAATAAAACAAATTAAATTAAAATATTACAAATTAAATTAAAATATAACATAAAAAATATTTGTGTATCGAAAGCTGGGTATTATTACTATTTTTTATTCAAATGAAACTATGAAACTTTAAAACCTGTTCTATCTATGATTCTTTCGATACCTACTACAAATTATCTCCCTTAACAATAAACTATGATTTCTACTAAAATTATCCTTATTACGGAAACTAATAAAGTAGATTTTCATTTAACTTATTAATAACGCGAAAATTTAGAGGATAATTAGCAAAACGTTTGCAGAAACAAAACATATTTTTCAAAGCCAAATTTAAAACTAAAAAATAGGTTATGTCACCACGACTCTTTTAAGTAGCAAGTAGGGTTAGCAATGGATTTAATCTGATATTAATTTCATAAATAAAATCGATGAGCGCCCTCTCTTGAGCGGCGGATGAACCCGTTTGTGTTACGTTACACAATCGACAATTGCGGCGCGATTTTTTCTCGGTTAGCTTCAGTCGGCTCAGCGTTAATAATTGATTAAAATGTATGGCGGAATTTAAATATTTTAGTGCAGCTTGTATATGAGATATTCCAAGCAATATATTTCACAATGTGATTTCTGCCCAACGAGGCATCTCTGTACCAAATTTCAAGTCTACGTCCAATGTTTTAAGAATGATATACGACTAGTGCGCCCCCGGTGGATAGGCTTCAACCACAATCTTTTCAACTCTTGCCATGACCAAATGATGCCTGCATACTCGGATTGAGCGTTTGGGCGCTATCGTGGAGGATTACATACACACAGACACAGACAGTCTGGAAAACAATAGGTTGGTGGGCACAAACTCCTGGTCGGTTGGTGGACCGGCAAAGTTAAATTAGATATAAGAAGAGAAATCGTTGGTAAATTTTTAAGAACGCTTAGGAGATGAGAGTTAAATGTGGTATCATCAACATCTCCTAAATACACTGGAAGTAAACCCATATCGACACCTGACCTTATTTTAATGCAGTAGGTATATAATACCCACGACTGGATGAAAGAATGACGTATGTTGAAAGTGAGTCTTATTTTGTTATCTGAAATGAGTAATGAACTTATTAATAAAGAATTATAGTTACCGAACACTTTGTAAAATAGAGAAAGATCAAAAAATAAATTGACAATATTCTACTAACAATTCTCGTAGCTACTTAGCTCGGTCCTATATTCACCGTAGCGATTTATGATTTTTCAAGGAAATTGCCGTATTTTCCCGTTATAGCCGTATGACATCTGAAAAAACCGTGCTTTTTAAACTGATAACGCGAAGGAATAAACTCATAATAATTATGATCACATAATATTAGTCACATTACCACATAATATTAGTCACATTATATTTAAAAAAAAGTATGTATATAATTTAAAAGATAGAGAAACAAAATTCGCATATTCATCAAAATAATTCCCGCCACAAATGAAAATTTTCTGTCTGCTCAGTCGGTACTACAGAGCGCGCGCGGTGTATTCAAACAAGCACAATTTAAAATTCGAATTTCGAAACCGCCATTTAAACGCAGGACACGCAAGAAGCGACGCCGAAAATTTGTGATTTTAATTTACGCATAAGTGCGGTCGACATAAATTGACCATATTTAATTTTTTTCGCTTTAATCAGACGCTCGGTCGTTGCTCGACGTCTCTGCGCCATCATCCTCTGGGCCAATTGCGTTGCAGCTGCGGGATCGATGTTTGGGCCTCTATTGCGAAGTGGAATACTCAAAGGATCGGCTTACAGGACTTGGGATCGCATTTCTGGACTCGCGAGCCTACTTTGGTTGAAGCTAAAGCAATTTCCAGCTCACACGGTACGTAATTCCGTCGAAATTCAGTATTTTCGCTTGCTGCAGTCGGCGAAAAATGCCGATACAGCTGATTATCAGCGCTCGCCAAACCAACATGGCGGCATGTAAATAGATGCTCTTCGTGTGACATTTGACAACTTGTGAATTTCGCTATTTTTCGCGATTTGCAACCGTATACTTTGGAGTTTTTGTGTTCTTTGTCGCGGAAAGATAATATCGTTCGATCTGTTAAGGTATGCAGTGTTTTAATTATCATTAAACATGTTTGCAAAGGTGTTGCTGTCACATCGAATATCACTGTCATTTCGCTGAAATATCTGCTTTTTGTTGAAATAATTAATATTTGCAGCTATTTCTTTGTATTCCATTGACATCATTTAAAAAACACTTAATATTCAACAAAAAAAGTAACTAAACCAGATTTGTGTTGGGCGATTCTACCCAAAACGTCTGTGATTTTGATTCACATTATAATATGCAAAATAAAAGCTAGATGCAAGCTAAATTAAATGTCGCTGTTTAAAAAATGCTTGAATGAATGCGTCCATTTTGCGTTCGTTTTAATATAACCTAAAAATCATACTATTCTTTCCTTTTAGTTGTTGGAATTTATGATTATTGTGTTTAAAAGTTAAATCAGGACTAACCTATAAATTAAATAGAATTGGCCTCATGTGATTGCTTCTAATAAAACATCCAACGACAAAATTACGGTAATATATGCAGATTAGCTAATTCCGCCATGGTATTTATTAGGTATTTATTAGGTATTTATTAGGTAGGTATTATAGGCCACCAGTTCTACATTTTGGATTTTTTAATGTCACCTGATTGTATTCACCACGCTGATTCCTAAACTGCAATAACATTTTGTCGGACTCAATAAATAAGAGATATAGGCATTTAAAGAAGTGTCAAACACCTACATTCCAGTAGGTTGTTAGTTTTTTTTAATAATTTTTAAACACCTTCCTAAAACCCATTTTGAGTCTTTGTACATGACTTTGATTATACTTTAGTACCTATAGGTCCTGTAGCAATCTCGCACTAGATGCTATTTGCAGAATCCACAAAAGCTAGGTATCTGATATTTCCGCTTTATCTACTACTATCTACGTTGGTGGACCGGCAAAGTTAAATTAGATATAAGAAGAGAAATCGTTGGTAAATTTTAAAGTAGATAAAGCGGAAATCTGATATTTCCGCTTTATCTACTAAGTATTTTCCTGTGATGTCTCTTGTGAATAATGCTAGGCATGCACAAATGACATACTCCGCTGTCCTCCTCCGTTTAACAGCCCTGACAAGTTGCCTTATCCACGATACCCGAAATGTGTAGGTGTCTGTTGAGCCTGCAATGCCCAACTTGAGTTATCAACTACAATGAGCAAACCTTCGAGAAGTTTTAACGTTCTGTCTCCTGTGAGGTGAGCGAAGAATTGGGACAGTACAAAACTACCCTACAGCATAGTCACGAACCTGCCAGGGTCCAACGCCTTACGGCGAGGCACTAGGAAGGTAAATCAGTGGCCACCTCGCCCCCTGACTACCAGTTTTGGCAGGATATCTCCGTCTGGAATTAACCATCAGGATACCTCCTTCCTCCCGTCGCTTACGCGGCCTCTACCTATTGTATTTCAGCGGTAATTCTATAAGAATTTATCGCGGACTTGGGCGTTCTTTGCCTGTCATACCACTCGGGATCGGGTGGCTGATAGGTGGTTTGAAGAATGGCATGACAACAGGTCAACATCCACCTCCGCTGCTTAGGAGACAGTATATTTCCATAGTCTGCAGACTCCTTCAGTAATTAGTCAGAGTGCACAGCCGATTGGCTGTCGCCGAACGGTGCACAAACCGTCCAGTAGCAGTGGGAGGCAATCCCCCTGGGGAAACCGATCAACCAGCTGTGAGGCCTGAGATGCAAGAGTCCTACCCAGGGTAAGCCTTGCACACGAGGAGGCTACTGAATTGGAGTTGAATCGAAAGTTGGACCGATCCGAGAACACAATGGATCTTATTGCCCAAGCTGCATGAAACTATTCGCTACGCCTGCAATGCCTAGTGAGCATACCCACTACTATCCCGGCAGGTTTGTCCTAGATAAGCTCAAACAATACCTTGTCAGGCGGAGGTCGATTTTACAATAGCTGTCTTTGACTGCCTGCATAAAATAAAATAAAATTCAAACGGAGCTGCCATGGAATTCACCGACCAAAAAATCGGGCCCATCATATATAATTATTACACTTCTGGGAGGTGAAGGGTGGATTCCGGACTAACGACCGGCTGTGGTAGGTTTAGGACAGCTGTCTTGCAACATGTGAGCGTTCACCTTACCACCCATTCACTCCCCCTTCGAAGCCATAGAATTTGAGATGCAGAAATCGCGGTTTTAGATAATTTTTCTAGAAAGGAGTTGATTATTTTCCTGGAGAGACCAAGATCTTTAAAAAGGTGAAACAAATATTTAGCTGGCAGGCCACGAGCGCCTACTTCGACCGTGTATAGGTGAACAGTGAAGCCGTTCCGGGTGACGGCATTGGCGAGATCATGGTATTTATTTAATTTGTACTCGAGGTCTTTTGGGATATTTGATTCCCATGGAACAGTTAATTCTATGATAAGGACCATCTTCCGAGATAGAGAGTAAAGAGTTATATCTGGACGCAGGGCTGTGCATCCGAGACTTTCAGGGAATTTATACTGCTTAGAGACCGAATCGACCTCCATAATCCAATCTGAAGCTTTCTTGATTATTGAGAAAGGTTTTGCAGTGAGATGTTTTTTGCCTTTAGAGCCAATCTGCATACACTGTATTGGGGGTTTGGAGGATACTGTGGAACCCTTGTTGGCACGAGCCACTGAGAGGCTAAGTTAGTTAATCTCCCATCCTTTCACGTAGAGCCGTTGTCAAACTGTCTGCCAGCAGCAGTCTAGATTCAAGTCTAATTGTGGATCCCTCCTAGCCCTTCTCGCCGGTCTATCTGCTTCTACAATATCCTGCATTCCAATGTGTCCTTAGGGTTCCGTGTAGCTTGGGTGGTGATGGCTTTCTTTGTGTCACCTTGGTGGGCCCAATTAACGGCTCAGCTCCCATCCGGTAGCCTCTTTGAAGAGGGACTTAACTGCTGTGAACTGCGCCGACTGCTGTAACCTACAGTCGTAGGCGGTGCGCACCTGGAAGAACATCTCGGATGGAACTGTGTGGTTTGTGCTCCGGGTTGTATCAGCCTGTAGCAGAAACGTACGTTTACTAAGAATAGAGGGGTAGTTGTGTTGACCTGGCGCTACGGATTGGCAATAAATGCAATATGAATAACTGCTATCGTCAGGTAGAGGTCGCGCAAGCGATCTCGAATCCGTGATCATACTGAAGGATGCAGAAATCGAATAGTATGGCGGGAGGTCAGCCCGCTGGTTTCACTTCCCAGTGCCGGCAAGGGCGTTAGACTCTTACAGGCTCTTGGTGTAGTTAGACTTTGGACTGTATTAGTCCCTGGGAACTAATGGGCCCTATTGGGAGTTGACCACGAAGACCCATTCGTTCAGGGTACTCACGGGTCAACGCATCCTGGCCAGCGGGCCGGTCTCCCCTAGTAGTCAACTTTTGGGCGCTCCTGGACAGTTTGTGCACCACGCGGTATCAGCCAATCGATTGTCCCGGGTGAATAAGCCGGGCAAAGGATGCCGTGGTCCGCGATAGATTCTGTTGACACTAAATCACCGCTTCATCAGGGAGAGGACCACGCATGCGACCTCGAACTCGTAACCAATCGAGAGACTGGAGTAATCTAGTCGCAATTGGAAGTAAGGGTTAGAGAGTAAGCCCGCTGGGTAACACACCTAGTTATCTCGCGGTTAAGGCTTTGGCCTCTTACGGGCATATGACGGAGCCGACCTCGATCCTGTAACCAGTCAGGAGGTAGGACGTATCCTAAAGGTTAATTCCAGACGGAGATATTCTTCCAAACTGGGTACCTTTCCCGGTGCCTTGCAGGCGTTGGCCTATGACGGGCATGTGGCGTAGCTAGACGGCGGATTATTTTTGACCGAGGTGTCCTGCGCTCACCTCGCGGGAGACAGAACAAACATTATCGTTAAAACTTCCTTAGGTGACGGGTTCGCCCGTTGTAATTGAGAACTCTAAATGTGTTAGTCCGTAGCCCCGTTGACACCGGTTCTCCTCGTTGTTGCCGAAGTTAAGCAGCGGCGGGCGCGGTCAATACTGGCATGGGTGGCCGCCTGAGTGTTTGACTGCGTGATGCTACAAATGCCCACCTAGAAGATAGTGCCAATAGGCAACAAGGCGGGTTCCACAAAAAAGCATATGCCTTGTGGGTAAAAAAAAAAAGTCTGTGTGAAAGAGAATTGCATGATGTCGTTATAAGTTCTTGAGGTGGCCGGTTCGTCTATAGTAGTTGACAACCCTCAGTGTATCGTTTTATCCTGATCAAACTTACTCTATTTGAGAGCATTTCTTGGTCAGTATTGAGGATAGCTTTAGATAAGTTAGTGCTCGCAGCATTGATTGGCTATCTAAGGATATACCAATTTGCTTACCTTATATCTGCCTTATTTTAACCTCATCTGCTGCCAGTATGTTTCAAGTCGTTTCCTGCTGATGCTCTGTAATCTGCTGTTTATAACTCGCAATCTGGAATCCCGCAACATGTCACTGCTTCGCTCTGTGTAGTGCGCTGCGTACATCTCATTAACTCACTTTGTTTAATCGTTTCCAGATGCCGCGTACCCGCAGACGTCATTACTCTTCCCGCAGCCAGTCCTCGGGACATGAGGTCAAGCGTCGCCGGCTCGATGACAGCCCGCGCGAAGGAGACACGCACCGCAAGCGATCGAGAGAACGCGATAGGTGAGTCCACTTTCTCTAATTTGAAACCATTGCTTTCTTACTGTTGACCAATGTATATTAATATATTATCCATTTATGATGCTTCTTATTTTTATGTGATCTTGAATTTTAACAAATATTATACTGAAACGAACAGTGCGCGCATCCGTGAAGTCTACACACATCGATTTTGAATGTGAGAAAAATTGCTAAAACAGCAATAAATATTTTTCTGAAAGATACATTTTATATTATTTTTTAAACCGCTTGCCGAAAAAATCAAAGTGTTGAAATATTATGTTTTGCTGTATCTTCACAAAATAACGGTTGACTATATTTGTTCAGATCGAGATTCAACAAATCGAATCAAGATTATGAATTCAGAATTATAAAATTGAAGTATATCACGGTTGTTTGACGTTATAAATAGGATAAAAACAAATTTACCGCGTGAAGTTGGCATGACCTGATGTTTCGGCGATGTTCCAACTGCTATTGTCCAAGGTAGACTGACAGTCTACTAAGGATAACGGCAGTTGTAATACCGATAAAACATCGGGTGCTACAAATTTCATGCGTTAAATTAATTTTTGATCCTTTTTATAATTGTATAACAATATTTATTATCATAGATATTTAGACAACTTTAGGGATCCACAAGCTTTTTACGAGAATAACTCGAATTTTTAAAAATTTTGCACGTAACAAGTATTGGAAAGTAGCTCGCAATTTTTTTTTCTTTATTGGCTGTAATATTTTCTCCGCATTTAATAGCCTTTTTGCGCAGTCGAGCAGATTATATCTCATTTTTAGTAAGTTGTGTATGTGACAGCCTACGAACTTGCTAAGACGGGAGCAAAGGGAACATTATACGGCCCTGAACCTTGCTGTGGCGTACCAAAAAGTCTTGCAAACCTAATGCTCGAACAAATATGTTTAGAACAATCCGTCAACCACTGGAACCAAACGCCAGGGTTGAACCAATCTAAAGCGCTAATTAAGGCTTACGACCCTAAGACGGCCCATGAGGCCTTATTGCTAAATAGGAACGCCCGATGTTACGGCGGCTGCAACGTCGCCGAAACGTCGATGCTACAAAATTCACGCGGTAAATTCGTTTTTTATTTTATTTATACTGTAAAATAACCGCGATAGTATCCGATTTCATAAAAATGTGCAGGTTCTGCCAGGGGGCAGAGAAAACTCATTACCTCCTACCTGGATCATAAATACCTTAGAATAGCAAAACACAAAACAAATATAAATATATGAAAAAAAATAAAAAAATATATTTGTGATGAAATTTTATGTAAAAATTCTGATTTGCTTTTTTTATTGTCATTGTTGTAAAAGCACCCTCCAAATCCTATGTCCCAATGGCGCAAATTGCTGTTTTTTTAATTCTTATTGCAGTGGCATATCCTAGGATGAGTTGATGATTTAATCCGGTGATACCTCTTATGCGATTCTTCGTAAATAACTTAACTCTTTGTCGGTTTTAATTGTTAGTACAGTAAACTAATATATATTTTTTAAAGTTTTGTTTTATTTACCAACTAAAATGCATCTTGTGAATGAAGTTATCGTTTTTTCCTGACCAGTTTGCTTCTTGGCAGGTACAAGGTCTCACATACATATATAGAGTGATGGTATACTGTATAATTTTTGAGTAATTCAAATTTATTTATTTATTAAAAAAATACAGTGTGTGATGATTGCAATGCCCACCTCCTTAAAAGGCCATTCCTGGGCGGTTTGAATTCGTAACCACACGGTGTAAATTTTTGGAAAATATGGTTTGTTTCCTTTGCCCTCCATACCACTGTTAAACATCAGTAGATTCCACTGCATCTGCACTGATGAAAAGAAGAGATAGCCGATCAAACGGCACTACTCGCACTTAGTTCTACTTTTTGGGCCGTTGTGGCTTACCCCCACCTATGTATCTATTGGCCACCAGTCCATACTAGAGATCCTGCAACCAGCTCACCTGGGAGACCTGTTGCAGAATCCACGACTGACGGAAGCTGCACACATCTGCCATAGCAGCCTCTTGGCAGTGTACTCTTTGCACTTTGTTTTGATATGAATTGCAAAATTTGAATGAATTTCTTATTGTTCCATTTTGATACTATATCCTGTTCGCTTAGTCAGTAGAGTGTACATTGGACCTGACCCTTTCTTTTCGGGCATGTCGAGGGCAGATATACAGGTTGAGTTTTAATTAACCGGCATCCTTGAGGGGGGTGAATCGGTACGAGCAAGTAAGCAACTTTTGATAAAAATAGAAAAAAAAAACTTTTTTTATTTTTTTAAATTATATATAAAAAGCGTCGAGCCCGAGTCATATAGCGGTATGTAAAATATCGCAAATATTGTTTATTAGCAATATTTTACCTACCGCTAGATGGCGCAGCGCGCTCAAACGCTTGTTAAACTTTTATTTCATAGTAAAGTACTTCAAATTAAAAAATATATATATCTTTTGTTTTTTCTGAAACAAACTATCAAAAGTTGCTTTATCTGCTCATACTGATTCACCTCCTTCAAGGATGCCGGTTAATAAAACCTCACACTCGTTTTCCCTTCGATCTGTCAAACTATGTATATATCTCGCTCTCCCTTCGATGTGCCAAACTATAGAATATATATAAATTAGAAAACTATGCGCTTCTGATAATGCACTCAGCTTCTGAATTTCTATTTCAACTGTTTCAGTTTTAACCGAGGACTGGAGGCCGGAATGAGCTGGACTACCGATGGATCACACGTTGGATGTCCTGCTATGCGGAATGGCAAAATCTTCATTACAATTCCCATACTGCCAATGTTGATATACAATGCGTGATTCATTGGTGGTTTATGGCTCCGCAACATTAGTCCTTGCGTTAACCCTTCAAGCCCCACGACTTCGATATCGAAGTCAACTGAACGCATCCAGGAAAAGTGATTTGATTGGGTTTTTCGTGTCATTCTGTATGCAGTTGTATTTTATTTAAATGCACGATGATATTTGTATCATCAAGCATTTAAATAAAATACAACTGCATATGGAATGACACGAAAAACCCAATCAAATCACTTTTCCTGGATGTATTCAGTTGACTTCGATATCGAAGTCGCGGGGCTTGAAGGGTTAAATATAAAGAATCAGATTTTAGACCCTGAAGGAGGATGCTCGCATGAGACATGATAATTAGTCTTGAGTCCAAACATTCTTTTCCAAGGTTGTATTGCATTGACGATCTTATTAGTATTATTATTATTTATTCCTTGGTGGCGATTGGGGAGGGGGTCGCCCTGGCAGCCAATACGCTGCTGTCGGTGCCACTGGATCTCCTACTCCATTCACCATTCGCTTTCATTCTTGACGATTTTTAGCCACGTCTTGAGCATCCCTATTGACGATCTTAATCGGTGGACATCTCGGTTTGTGTATTTGGTCTTTCCCAGTTACCAATCACAAGACTTCTATCGGCCCGAATTTCTTACGTGCTCAACTATTCTATCAGCTTTTTTCTTCCTTACAGGAGACACAAAAACCATTTAAAAAATCTGATTAACACTTAGAAAGCTAGCTATGGAAACGAAACTCACGACGGCGTGTTTAAACCCTCAACATTTTATTTCTAGAGTTCGTTAATGCACGCATACTAATGTATAATGGTGGCTTATTCAATGAAGGCGACTTTTTTTTAATATAAATACATAATTGCGTAAATACGGGGATCGGCCGCCGCGAGTTGTCACATTGGAAAAACCAGCGAACGGTGGTGTTCGGCATAAGATCAAACCTATAATTAAATCTTGTGCAGGCCCTCTTTCAGCCTTGAAAATAAAACCGTGGACATATTACATATATGGCCCATGTTGCCATGACCATATTTAAAAATGTTGAAAACCTAAAGATACCTGTTAAAAGATAAACCAAGGTCAAGTAGCGTATGTTCCACTTTAAATACTTTGTCATGGTAATGTTTGTTATATAAAAATTTGTTCATGTCAATTTGCCAGATAGGCTACTATCTGGAAGATTGACATGTTTACCATGGTGATTTAGTTTCATACATATACAGACTTAGAAATAAACGCATTTTAAATTTAAACTATGCTTATAACGGCTGTTTAAAAAATAATGTGAGAAATAAACGTTTAAGCTTAATCGAGCTTTGACCACCCGTTGAACAGAGCTTGGCAATGTATGGCTCTTAAAATGCCGTTAGCCACCAGCTGGGCCTAGTTTAAGGGCATTTTAGGCTAGTAAAATGGCCGACGCTCAACAAACAACTGATATTTTGATGTTTTTGCTTGGATGCATTCGGGTTTGAAAGTGAAAGAGCCATTTGGTTGTCATCTGTCAGTTTGTCAGATAATCGTAGCCGGTCGCGTTTTGAAATTTTTGTATTAATTCGTGAAAATCAAATGATATTGAAGCTTCTTGCGATGCGATTGAAGAAATTACTTATATATAGGACTTGGTAATCATGGAGAGGTTGTTTGCCATCGAGGCCTTGATGTTGTTGAAAGATTTATCGACCGCAATTTCATCCATTTGTTCTCGACGACTTAGATTTTAAACAGAAATTCACAAATTAACAAACCGAAAAGCGAGATACGAAGAACTAAACGGCCCGAACACAAGCCAGCAGACCTGAATGTTTCGTTTTTGTAGCTATGCGCAAATCAAGAAATAAAGTCGACTTAATCTTGATTCTCGAGTCTACTGGAATTTCTCCGAATGCATGTCTAAAAACCACAAAAAATATCATTATTACATTATATGTATACTAACAGTTTATTAAGGCTGATGCAATAATATCACATGAACTTCTTTTTAACCCCTCAAGCCCCGATTGGCCGATATCGGCCAAATTAGATGCAGCGTGACGACCCCGTTTTAGTTTCATTTTAATTTAATTTATTTTATTTTATTATGTTTTATTATGTTAATATGTTTTATTTTAATTATGGATACAGTGGTTTGGCATTAATTAATGTTTTGGTGAGACAGTGTCATAATTCAATTTTTTTACTAATTTTTAATAAAAATTTTTGGGACATCAACTTGTCAATCGGCTGAGGGGCCGAGGCCTGAAGGGTTAATCTTGTGACTGCTTTGCACTAAGAAAAACTTCCAGTTTGTTTTTAAAGCTATTGACAGAGATAGCACTGATCACTTCCTCTGGCAATGCATTCCAAGCATCCACTACACAAATTGTCAAAAAGAGTTTCCTGGGGTTCGATGCTGCAATTGTTTTATTCAGCTTCAACGAGTGTCCACGCAATGGCTTGTTGGTCTTCATGATATACATGTTTTCTAGGTTAGGCACACTATAATAACCGTGAAGCATTTTGTATGTTTTTATTAGGTCTCTACTGTACGTTCTTCTAATGTCAGGCGGAGTTCTTTCACTCGTACTTCGTATGATTTGTTCCTCAGCGATAGCACCTACTACATTGCTCTTCTCTGATCTCTTTCCAGGGGCTCTATATTAACGCTTCCAATCTCGGTATACCGAGATCTGAAAATACCGAGATCCCACATGATTTCATCAGTCCCGCTCACTGCGGGATTGGAGTGCGAGATGGTATTTTTTTTAACTCGCCTGTACCGAGATCCCGCAGGGGCATGCGGGATTGGAAGCCCTAACCTACTCTATAACCTTCCGAAAGTAAGGATTCCATATCTGGTAGGAGTATTCGAGAAGCGGGCGAACATAGGTTTTATAGAGCTTGAGCAAAAGTTTGCTTGTGTTAGTGGAAAAGCTTTTCTTATTCGATATAGAAGTGAGTTTGCACTCATGCACAATATCGATGTGGGTTTCCCATTTGAGGTCCCAGGAGATAGTGGTGCCGAGGTCTTTCTGGGTCATAACAGGCTGTACTTTTTTCCCCTCAATCGTATATTTTAGCAGTGGATTTCCAGACCCGATATGTAGGACAGTGCATTCATCTGCATTGAGAGAAGGCGACCAGAGAACAACTATATCTAATAAAGATTGCACTTTATTTATATAATTTTTTAAAAAAAAGGTGACAGTGTGATATCCTCCTAACAAAACTGCCATATGTTTTACAGCGTATATGCGCAGCCCCGCCAATATTGTGTTGCATCGCATTTTACAAAATTATCTTAGCTGTGATATGTCGTGATTTATAATTATGACATTTAATTTCCTTCAGATTGATAGCCCCTGTCAGGAGGGTGGCAGTGGTTCTGGTCCTCGCCCACTAGTACCTATTTATGAAATCGAGACATATTGCGCCGCCTATGGTAGTAAATATTGGGTCCTTACCTATAAAGTTGCTGTTGTGTTAAGGAAATTTAAGGCCAAAAACTTTGTATGAAAAAAAATTAAATTATTTAATAGAATTAATTAATAGAAATATTGACCCCTATTATCTATGCAGATTTGTCATTTTAATGGGAGTTGCTTAACCCGTTGAGTATGATAGGACCAAATCTGGTTCTGAAACAATTATCCGTTGAGTATGATACGACCAGATCTGGTTTCGCATTTTTTTCACTTCTTTGACGTTCTCATATTTATTCATAATTATCTAATTGTTTTACAAAATGATATTTCAATATTCTATATTCGAAATTTCAATGCAATCATTGTGCAGTTGTTCTTTTTATGATTGGTGTAGTAGTTTCGTAGTTATAGTACTTTAAGGTCGATGTCGCCGAAAATCCTGCAAAAGAGACAGATGCATCCATGAAAATACCCATTTACTCCAAGGGCTAATTCCTCTGATGTAAAACTGTCGTGGACAGAAATGAATGAATGCTTTAACCCTTGGAGTAAATGGGTATTTTCATGGATGCATCTGTCTCTTTTGCAGGATTTTCGGCGACATCGACCTTAAAGTACTATAACTACGAAACTACTACACCAATCATAAAAAGAACAACTGCACAATGATTGCATTGAAATTTCGAATATAGAATATTGAAATATCATTTTTTAAAACAATTAGATAATTATGAATAAATATGAGAACGTCAAAGAAGTGAAAAAAACGCGCGACCAGATTTGGTCGACTCGTACTCAACGGATAATTGTTTCGCGACCAGACTTGGTTGACTCATACTCAACGGGTTAAAGGCGTTTTTCATTGACTTATAAGTAGATTTTTTTCCCTTGTAAAAAGTTATCTAAATTCTGAAAAAACAATACTATTGGAGCAGTCTGGCAAGTACAGTGAGAGTCTCCAGCCGCAACTCCTGCAACTTTGCGACTGCAGTGAAATCTATGGTTATACGTTGTCATGCAGAAGCATTGGCAATGAGCAATTGTCCAGGCTCGGTCATTTAATCACGAGCTTCTCCATCATTGTTTGCAGTTCTTAACGGTACACATCTACGGTAACTAGCCAGTCTGCAAGAAGCTGTAATTAAAAACACTGGCACAGGAGGTCATATTTGAAAATAATGCAAATTTTCAACTTTACCATGGTTGCGTAAACAAAAATATTTGAGCAAACACAAACGACAGAAAGACAAATAAACAGCTGATTCTTAAAAAAGAATAACATGGCCTTGAATTAAAGTTTAATTGAATTTGAAATTTCAACTCAGACCCAAGTTATCCAAGTTCAAAGTGGCAAGTGTAAAAAAGCAGCAATTACATTAGTAAGGACCCAATATAAAACCTAGGATGAGTACTGACACATTGCTCGTCAATAACTACTTGAAGATTGTAGTTTTTATGGAAACGGACAACTATATAAATATTTTTCTTATGTGAACTGCATATTTTATTTAATTCATGGGATTTGTGCGAGAAATTTACTGTACGTCGACGTGTAAGAAGGTTGATTTTCCTGATTTACCAGCAATGACATCAGAACTAAACATTGTTTTTGTATGAGGTTTTGGGATTGTTTTTTCCCCCGCTAATTTGGCCAAGTCAAAAACCCGGCTCAACATAAGTGCCAGTTATGAAAGTAGACTATGGTGGTTTTTTTTTCTTTATAAAATCATGAAATTATCTAACACCCGCATTTATAGTCGAGTATTAATCAATACTTCAGTGCTGGTTGATATTTGAGTCAAATTCATACCTAAGTAACAGTTTTAGTTTTATACTTAAATAGTGGTTCGGTGTTAAGTATTGGACCCCCTCTACTTAAATATTACTTCAAAAAGTCATGCCATTTTTGCTTATTGTGAGTTATTGTATTTTGGCTTTTTTTTCATTTTGATAATGCCCGTGCTCTGCGCAAAAACCACAGGATTATGACAGCGAATATGAACATGATCAAAACAACCAACATGAGAGCCATGCCACATACATGGCTTGGTTTTTTCTGACACTGGCAATTAGATGAACATTACGAGATTTACAAATATTTTAACAAAACCTACATTAAAAAATCAGTGAGCTTATCTATAAAAAGAGTGAGCATGATGGCAAACGTTATTCTTTATACGAAATAAAAATTCGTATTTTTTTTCAATCAGTTCCTTTTTTAATGGCCAAAATATGCTAGTATTGCCGCTCAGAAATAAATTCCTAAATACTTGAAACACCATGGAAACGTGTTGCAACGTTGGCTGGCATTTCTCATATATCAAACCCATTCAATACTTAACCCCTTGAGTATGATACGACCAAATCTGGTTCTGAAACAATTATCCGTTGAGTATGATAGGACCAGATCTGGTTCCGCGTTTGTTTCACTTTGACGTTCTCATATTTATTCATAATTATCTAATTGTTTTACAAAATGATATTTCAATATTCTATATTCGAAATTTCAATGCAATCATTGTGCAGTTGTTCTTTTTATGATTGGTGTAGTAGTTTCGTAGTTATAGTACTTTAAGGTCGATGTCGCCGAAAATCCTGCAAAAGAGACAGATGCATCCATGAAAATACCCATTTACTCCAAGGGTTAAGTATCACATGGTGCTCAGGTAGTACTTGGCTGAGCGTTACTTAAGTACTGAACCGATGTACTGACCCTTAACACACACCGGTTTATACTGGTACATTTCTTATTAATTCAGATATGAAAAGGGAAATAGCTTTATAAATATCTCCGGAAGTATACATATAGTTATAGAGACTGCTACATTGTGTAATAGATAAATTGTGTGTTTTTTTTTTATGGATAAAAAGGGAAGATGGTCAAAATACGAAAGTTGACCATGGGAGAGGCAAAATTATGTTGGGTTTTACATGGAAATGAAGAAGATCATATCAGCAATTGTTTTATATCTGAATTATAGAAGCAACGCACCTTTCACGAGTTTCTCGCGGCTTTGATTCTCACAGATATTGTATTACATTTCGCATACTTCACATTTTCGCATTTCATTTACGTGAACAATTTAGGTGTGCTTGTTTATGTTGCAGAGTTGTAAATAAATACTCGAGCCAGTTGGCAGGCGATATAATGCATTAGGCACTATTGGAGAAAACAAAACTACTTTTTTAGGCATTCCACATGTACACATGCTGCACTGGATCTATAACATCAGTTACTGCCTGCACATTCTCAGGTTACTACCACTCTTCTCTCCGCTAGGTTTAAGTCAACTGAGAGGGGGTCAGGGAGTACTAGGGGTAATGATTAAAGTAGTGAAATTTTTTTAGGGTGCAAATATATATTTTATCATTCAAATACAAATTACTTTATTCATTTTCAGTTACCATTTTTTACAATTTTAAATAGTCAATACTTAACTACTGCCGTCGTAAATGAAAACACAGTAACTTCATTTACTGTGTTTATACAAGTTTGGTTCTTTAACCCTTGGAGTAAATGGGTATTTTCATGGATGCATCTGTCTCTTTTGCAGGATTTTCGGCGACATCGACCTTAAAGTAACTACGAAACTACTACACCAATCATAAAAAGAACAACTGCACAATGATTGCATTGAAATTTCGAATATAGAATATTGAAATATCATTTTGTAAAACAATTAGATAATTATGAATAAATATGAGAACGTCAAAGAAGTGAAAAAAATGCGAAACCAGATCTGGTCGTATCATACTCAACGGATAATTGTTTCAGAACCAGATTTGGTCCTATCATACTCAACGGGTTAAGCAACTCCCATTAAAATGACAAATCTGCATAGATAATAGGGGTCAATATTTCTATTAATTAATTCTATTAAATAATTTAATTTTTTTTCATACAAAGTTTTTGGCCTTAAATTTCCTTAACACAACAGCAACTTTATAGGTAAGGACCCAATATTTACTACCATACAAGTTTGGTTCTTTAACCCTTGGAGTAAATGGGTATTTTCATGGATGCATCTGTCTCTTTTGCAGGATTTTCGGCGACATCGACCTTAAAGTAACT
Organism: Micropterix aruncella; assembly: GCA_944548615.1. Taxonomy (NCBI): domain Eukaryota; kingdom Metazoa; phylum Arthropoda; class Insecta; order Lepidoptera; family Micropterigidae; genus Micropterix; species Micropterix aruncella. Next base: position 25,520,178 of record OX155959.1, on the reverse strand, counting down.
ACGAAACTACTACACCAATCATAAAAAGAACAACTGCACAATGATTGCATTGAAATTTCGAATATAGAATATTGAAATATCATTTTGTAAAACAATTAGATAATTATGAATAAATATGAGAACGTCAAAGAAGTGAAAAAAACGCGGAACCAGATCTGGTCGTATCATACTCAACGGATAATTGTTTCAGAACCAGATTTGGTCGTATCATACTCAAGGGGTTAAAATCACGAGTTGGAGCACTATAAGGCAAATTTTTCGGTTTGTCTGTCGATGGATAGTTACCGAGATACGTTAGATAAAAACACAGTATTTAAAAAAAAAAAACAATATTTTTAATAAAAAACACAGTATGTATATTTTTTTAAGTTAAAATACAGTAACCTATTATTTACTGTGATCTTTTTTAATACTTATAAGCATTTTAGAAATATTTTTGTTTGGTTACAACACTGCTTCTTCAGATACTGTGGTTTTAGGTAAAATTTTGTTTAAAAGTTAATTTGTTAATACACGAATTAATCACAGTATCTCAATTACTGTGTTTAAATTGCCTGCAGTTTTTTATTTATATGCAGAATTGAAGTTCTAACTATTTTTTTCAACTATAAAGATTAAAGAAATAATCTATATTTATTACTTTGTTCATGAAAACAAATATTTAACAACTGAACTTTGACCGCGTTTTTCTCAAAACATCTTTTTTCAAGTCGCTGTGTTTTCATTTACGACGGCAGACTAGGCGACTGCTTGTTCTAAGGTAGACAATTTATTATCATGCATATCAGTTATACACCGAGAAAAATATTAGATTGATTCTTGCATTTCCATTTTGTTTATACCGTTTTATACAGAATAACGATATTTTCAATAGTTTTCTTTTTCAATTACAAGGAATTTTGTTGATACTCCATTACTCCATTATGTGAATCAAAATTTTCCGTACGGTTAATACGGAAATAACAGTATACTGTAGTTTCTACGTGATTCATGTGTTCGAATATAATCGTACGTATAGTACTACATGCTGTCATGTTAAAAGCGAAATCCCAAGGTCGCGGCGTAATGAAATAACATTATGTTTTAACATTACGATACAGTAACGTTCGTCACGCCAACACCGTTACGCATCATGTTAATTCATACGTGTGGACGGACTACAGTCCGAGTAATATACGTAATCCTTGTTGAAACATAGGTATTTCCGCGTATTACATCGTTATATTTTTCCCAGTGTATTTTATGCATTGATTTTATCATACGATAAAACGCATATGTATGTATGTATGCATTTATGATGTACATATGTATGTATGTGCATATGCATATGTACATATGTATGAAAATGTTTGCATTTATGCATACATTTTATCATGCAATATTTATTATTTTATTTTGTCAATTTTGGTTATTCTCAAGCCGTTTGATGTGACTGTTGATGATGATTGATGAAATAGGGGATAACCAATTAAATGGCCTATGTGACTGTGATATACTGTGACTCACTATTTGCAGATCACCCAAATTATTGCAGTCTGTTTAAATCCCCACAGCTATCAAAAAATATCCATTTACCCCTGGGTGGTTACGCACCCCGAATAGCGTTTTTCGTACCATCCGTATTATATCTGTATTTATTCAATTATCGGCCCTATTTCTCCCTCCACTGCGGTAAAAGCCTGTCATTGAAGCCTGCCATTGAATAAGCCACCGTTTTATATTAGTATGCTTGCACACCTACAAACAAATTTTCGAGGGCTTTGAAAATTTTGCATGGAATGACTGGCTTCCGAAAGGTTAAATCTCCGTTCTTTATAGCTATATTTATTCCTATCCTTGTAATTTCCTTGGTTTAATTTCCTTCATTTGCTTTTAGAGCTTTATCGGCAAAGTCCCTTACTCTTTGTACCTACCCTTAATATTTTTTTGGTGAAACTTTATGTCGGCATCACTGCACCAAGCATAAAATATGTGCCATAAAATTATATATTATGCATAATGTGAAAGCTGCCAATTAAATTTATTAAGCATAATTAAAAACCCATTAACCCCTCAAGCCCCGATTGGCCGATATCGGCCACAACACGATTCAGCATGACGACCCCGTTTTAATTTTATGTTAATTTAATTTGTTTTATTTTATTATGTTTTATTATGTTAATATGTTTTATTTTAATTATGGGTACATTGGTTTGGCAGTAATTAATGTTTTGGAGAGACAGTGTAATAATTCAATTTTTTAACTAATTTTTACTAAAAGTTTTTGGGACATCAACTTGTCAATCGGCTGAGAGGCCGAGGCCTGAAGGGTTAAATAATTAAAAAGGCTTAATTAAAATCCCATTAAATTTGAATGATTTTGTGGCATTTCTATGTGATGAATTAAGCTCAGTCTATCGATACTGTGAGACATTACTTTTATTACTTTTGCAATACTCCTTTCGATGTAATGTTAGTAGCAATATGTTATAGTGAGAATCTACTGCCATTATTTAGAAGGCAAAATGGCTTGCTTTATAAATAAGACCAAAAATGGATTTTACCATGTGAAGTCTATCGCACTCACTGTTTCTGCACCAAAGTAAAGTACCGTGCCAATGAATTGAAACAAAGAGCATTTTTCTTCAACAAGTGCTTTATTGGACATAAACATACAAAAACAGTACTGGTAGTTATAGATTGTTAGTTTTAATATAGAATGTGTCCTCCTTTTGTGTTGATTACACCTTTCACACTTTTCACAATTTACCAGGTTTTGACAGCTTCCTTTCAGTTCATCATCGTGAAACCAGATTTGACTTGAAAAATTACTGCACCGATATCTTGGTTTTCGTTATACAATTCATCTCGGAGAGCTGTTTTTTGCAAATGGGCCAGAGGTTTTCAATCGGGTTGAGATCGAGGGAGTTTCCGAGTCATTCAAGTGCAGTAATTAAATTCTCTGTGAAAAACGTTTCACTTTTTTCAAAGAATGGCATGGGGCGGATCCTGTTTGGCAGGCGGCGGAAATGGCAGGCGGCTGGAAAGAATGGCAGGCGGCGGAAAAATTCCCTTGTGGAAGTCCCTATGAAGAAGATGTTTTGGGGATTTATTCTCCTATCATGGCACTGAATCAGTCGTGCCAGTCACTGGGATGATGAATTTGAACCAATATATTGACATCTTATCAAACCATATGATACGGGAGTTCCATAAGATCTATCCTTCCAACGAGCTTAAAACTATTTTTTTTTTTAATAAAAATTACTAGCTTATAGCCTTGCGGCAATGTCTATCAGCCAACCTATAACTTACTTAAGTGTGTAGTTTGCCATCGCTATACAAAATAAAAAATAAAGTGATTAAATAAACAGAAAACTAGAAAAAATATCTTAAGGATAACAAATTATTAAAATTAAATGAAGACGCAGAGGAGAGGAAGGGACACGAGGTGTCAACGGGCGAACCCATCACCTCAGGAATTTTTAACGATATTATTTTTTATTGTTTTTTATTTTATTTATTTAGGTAAGTAACAGCATGAACTTATAATTAGATACATAATTCTTAAAAAAACATGTTATTATGCCGATTATAACTTACGCCGTTCGAAATTATTTGAAAAATATTTTACAAACTAAATTATGAAACAAAAAATACAATACATCCGTAAATATTTATTAGTTGAGAGAAAACGGATCTATACCACGCGGAAATAAACGACAGTCCTCCCGATGCATTTGTAGATGGCCAATGTAACATTTTACAAAAGTATGCTATAATCTATATTATAGTTTTGACATTCTATATCTCTGTGTTCACTGACCTACGGGTTAAACGATAGACCCCCGAGGGACCAAGTAATCGGTGTAATTTATAAAATGTTCCAAAATGTTCAAAAATGTTCAAAAATTCAAAAATGTGCCCTGCGGGCACGGCTGAACCTTATCATTTAAAACATACACTCATAACACACACACAAGTACTGTGATTCATAAAAAGATTTAAAAAAGTGAAAAGATTTTCAATTGAAAAAAAAGTACATACGTCGAACGAATACCACAACTATTACAGTGATATGTGCTCTGCGGGTCCGGGCTAAACGTTGAAATTTAAAACATAGTGCCCTGTGGGGTCAAGTAAGCGGTGTAATTAATAAAAATTAAAAAAAACACAAAAATGTTCACATGAATATACACAAAATTAAAAACATACTACAAAAAACATTTTTGAGTAAGGACTTTAAACCATGTTTTTAAACACATGTACAACCTCATGCTCCAAGACATAAAAATGTGCAGGTCCTGCCAAGGGGCCGAGGAAACTCCCCAGCACCTCGTGTGCGAGTGTGGCCCGCTGATACACCCACTTGGGTGGTCATTACCTCCAACCTGAGGAAGTAAAACAATCTAGCGCCAAAAACCTGTTGCGGTTCTTAAATGGCACGAGGCTTAGCGCAGAACTATAGCAGGTGGAGAACACAATAGATCAGCAACGGTCGCAGTGTTACAAGGCTCATAAAGACCTTAGAAAAACACCACACAACAAATTAAAAAATTTAACCAAGCCGGATCTCGAAAACAACGGGTTTGCGCGACAGTTTCTTAAAATACCTATTATTATATTATAAACCTTGTTTATATATTCTAATAAAAATAATTGCCGGGAAGTACAACAAATACTTCGAGTTTTTTTTAGCTTTAACAAAATTTAAGCCGTGTAAAATGACTTTGTGTATGTTGCAACTTTGTCAAGCAGAGAAACGCCACAAAAATGCATTACGAATATTGTGCAAACTTACCTGCTTAATCCATAACTGGTTTTTTTCAAATATATTGGAATATATGGTATGCTTGCTCCAAAAACACCGACAAAAGATGCGTGCCCTCAAATGATCACTTTGCGAATGACCGGATGGGTTCGCAGTTACGCGCGGGGGAGAGGGGGGGGGGGGGTACATTTTCATTCACTGCCTATATCTATCTCTGCTATCTCAGGTATCTCTATCTCTGCATTCACTGCTATCTCAGGTAAAAATATTACTACCTAATGTGAGATTTAGGTACTCTACTACGTAGATAACTACTTTTGGTCAGCTAGATCGTTCAAATACGCCTTAGTTGCGTAGCTTCAGTGGCTAGCGAAAACATCCGAGATAGAAAGATGATACTCTTGTGTCTCGAGAAGATAGAAATTTCGTAGGCGAATGAGTCGTTCGCGCGGCAGAATGTCGCGCGCGCGCCGCCCGACCTTCACCCGATACGCGAAATCGCGTAATCATAACCTTATACGCTAAATAAGAAGCTGTTACGACGGCGTGGCGCCGTTATTACAACACTTTTCTGACCAATTTCAGCGATCGCGGTCGCGTCCGTGACGTTAGCCCGACCCAAATCTTGAGAATTGAGTAGAATTGAGATGTGTTTGTGTATATGGGGATCGTTTGTTTAGCTATTTTTTTCCCGGCAGGGGGAAGAATTGTGAACGCACTTCTGTGTGTGTGGATCTGTGTGTATTCCTTCCTCCACTCCGACGGGTTTAAGTACGCTCGATGACTTCATACTCGATGACTCGGGGCCTTAACAGTGTCCAGACGGGAGGCCTGCTTTTCTGATCGGCCATCGCCCGGTCGGTGATAAATATGCAGGAGGCATGCATTGACCAACCGAAACCACGGCTGGTGACCGCAGACTAGAGAAAGTGAACCGAACCGAGAGAGATCAGACGCAATCTCGCACGCAACATGATTAAACGGCATAAGATACTGCTTCGCCGAAGAATAATGTCATATTACCCCGCTCACTTGTAATGCGCAATACGCTCGATAGCCGAACGAACGAAACTGAGAGTTAGTGTAGATTTTTGACTCAGTTACTGACTTCAAACTCAAAACAAGTCAGCGCTGAACCGGTACGGAACTGTCATCGTGTAAATTGATTTCAAGTAAGTGCAGCGCTGTCGCGTCAGTACTGACTTCAATCCCCTCGACCATACGCGCCAGCTGTACTGTCCACGTGTTAAAATCAAAGTCAGTAGTTGGTCAGTAGCTGCCACTGCGTTGTAGGGTGACGTCGCGTCGTGTGGAAAAATGTTCTAGCGAAAATGAGAATATTTTTTTCCTCCAATGTCATTTTTAAAAATATCATTTGCCGTGAAGATCCATAGAATATGGTATATTATGTTATAAAAGAAGGTATATTATGTTATGTTAATGATATTATGTATTTACATGACTGCCTAACAAAAAAGGAGTGTTATGTGCAGGGTTCATCTATGTATGTTTTCCAAAGAAAAACCACAAAATTTTCATTAAAAAACCGTAATAGAAGTAGTTATAAATACGATTGTTCACTTTCTGTAACGGCAGTCGTGTTTTTTATTCTTTTCAATATATTGACTGCGTTATAGTATTATAATATTATAGATAGTACGGTCCCTGGGCACACAAGGTTGGACAGCTGACCTTTAACTGAGAGCGGCAATTAAATCACGAGACACATTACAGAGTTCAAAGCCACATATCCCAGTATTTCCCCCTGACACATTCGAGCATTCTGTACGATCAGCTGACACAGTCGAGCATACATGGTATTCTGCTACGGTTTTCGTTGAAACAGTTATTATAGTATGCCTGGATGTGTTAGGTGCCCTACGGGATATTAGCCATATTTAATAGGATATAATTCAGAAACGGCTCATTGAGGTCAGACGTTCTAGTATTAAATGCTCCGCATAAAGAGATCTTTCCATTGGTATATGCTATACAGCCCTTGGAAAGTGTGTCCAAAATGCCTATTCTCTTTTAGCGCGTTCACAGTATTTTCCATCCTCAATGGTTGGGTGGCCGAGAAAAGCAAAACTACCCTCTTTGTCGGGACGCTGTTGAACTCAATATACCTATATAATTGCTGCTTTTTCACACTAGCCACTTCGAACTTGGATAACTTGGGTTTGAGTTGGAATTTCAAATTCAAATAAATTTTAATTTTAAGGCCATGATATTTTTTTTAATGAATCAGTTGTTTCGTCGTTTGTTTTTGATCAAATATTTTTGTTTGTACAACCATTGTAAAGTTGAAAATTTGCATTATTTTCAAATATGGGATTCTGTGCCGGTGTTTTCTATTACATACAGCATCAGTCTGGCTGTACAGTTACCGTAAATGTGTACTGTTAAGAACTGCAAACAATGATGGAGAAGCTCGTGATTAAATAACCGAGCCTGGTCAATCGCTAATAGCCACTGCTTCTACATGACAACGTATAACCACATATTGCACTGCAAACAGTCGCAAAGTAGCAGGAGTTACGGCTGGAGACTCTTGGTGACCCACCGTATTCCCCAGACCTTGCTCCAATAGAGTTTAATATTTTTTTCAGAATATAGATAACTTTTTACAAGGGAAAAAATCCAATTCGAAGAGTCGGTGAAAAACGCCTTTAAAGCTTTCATTGGTTCCGGTCACGAGAGTTTTACAACAGAGGAATTAAGAAACTCCCATTAAAATGACAAACCTTCATAGATAATAGGGGTCAATATTTCTACTATTAATTAAATGTAAATTTTTCATACAAAATTTTTGGCCTTAAATTTCTTTTATAGCACAGCAACTTCATAGGTCTACTACATAGCTCGCATAGGTCAACTACATAGGACCCAATAAAACCCACTCGTCCCGACTAATTCGCAAACCGTTGTAGGATAAGATTGTCCTAGAGCGGCTATTGCATCCGCGCACGCGAACAGGTCTGCGCGTCTTCTCTCCGCTCTACCGATACGGGAATTCGTCGCAAAAAATCCGCGAGTTATTAAGAAATCGCGGATCGCGTGCGCGTCGGCGTGCGCGATCGACGCGATGCGATCGCATTGCGCGGCGCGCTTCCGAAAAGAGATGCGCGCGCCGTGGTTTACTTTCAACGCTCGAGCGCAGCGTTCGCCTGGTCGACACACATTTCGACGCGGTCCAATTTTCACCCTGTCGTTCGTAACTCCCGTCATTTTTTTCATACGAGAAACGGCCACTTTAACCACAGAGACAAAAGTAGACGCAGCACACTCAAGCGATAGAGGATTGCGGGGATAGGGTGCCTAAGAAGTGAGCATAGGGGTACGTCTCGACGAACGCCTTTGGTTAGCGTTACGCGCGTGCGAAGGTTGGCGAATTTCTCGAAACGTCTGAACACCGGCGTTAGCGGAGTAGTAGACATAAGCTGTCATATGCGAGCCCTTGGACTCGTGACGTAGCTCGCCTTGTTTTCAATTTTGTTCTAAGAGACGCTACTGTCTGGTATACTGTGCTTTAACTGTACGAAGGTGTCTAAAAATTATGTTGGTAGCACTGGCGTGTAAATTAGAAGGGTTACGGTATAGAATATAGAACGATCATGTCAATTTAACAAGTAAATATATAAAAAATAATTTAAAAATCGACCGGCATTACAGAAAGTGAACTATTGTATTTCTAATTATTTTTATTAAGGTTTTTTAAGAAATATTTCATAGAGATACATGCATATTTGCGGAATGTACTCAATCAGACCATTCATTCGACTCTAAACACGATATATTATGTTAATTTAATGACATTTGGACATTTAGACAACTACTTACTTGATATTTGGACAGTTAAGGCACCCTATGACACTTAGGATGAAATAACGATTATAACAATACCACACACTTCTAAATCGGTTCAAGCGCTTAAAGGTTATGGTGGAATAAAGAAACGAAAAAATATATAGATGAACCCTGAACACATTATAATCCTTCTTTGTTGGGCAGTCGTGTGAAAAAAATGGAACTCCATTTTTAGAATTTAGTAACCTATAATATGACCTTATAGCCAGCCTTGTTGAAAAAAGAAAAAAAAATCTGTCAGTAAATCAAATTTACTCGTAAAATGTTTTTAAAAAGATTTTACCTTTTATACCTCATTAAAAAAGTACTTCCTCTTGAGAAAAAATCAATTGAGATTGATCGTTCTTTCTCGTAGCCCTTCATATTGAGGTTGAAATTGGTCCTCCAGGGGGAGCACTAGTCATATATAAATCTCGAAATATTGGACTTGAGTTGTTGGGACACAGAGTTGTTGGGCCGAAATCACATCGAGTTTTCGTCGGTCAATCTATTTGCGTAAATGATTGAATGGAACGTGTTTAATGGGTCTGTTGCATTCTCACTATTCGCGCTCGTCGCCGACTATCCCTTTCAGTCAGGTCAACCTCCTTTCCGAAGAGACATTACACTCAAAATCCTTTTGTAAGTCTTTGGCTACTTGCCAGGGCGGGAAAGTTTTATGGTGACACAACCGTTTTTTTTAAACTTAGGTTTCAATCTGATACGTTGCAATCTTTGCGGATTTTTCTGCACTAAATATAAACTTAGTTTTAGTAATCAATCACTACTGATACAGTCGATGATGTTGGCCAAGCTTTTGTGTTTCTTTATCGACAGCGGTCTACGATGGAATTTACACATCGATGCCCTGCCTGTTACGCACTATTTAGGTTAGTGCCGCTCCTTGACAAGTGGCACTTCGAACATGCTACTTTGCGTATGTGCATGCAAGTTTGTTTTATGGAGTTGGATTGTGGGGTTGAGCGGCAGATCGCGATCGCGTCTTCATCATGCAAAGATGCGCACAATAGCTGAAGTGCCTCTGGGCATCCCCGCGAGGAACCTTTTCCCCGAGTTAGGGATAGTAACGGTCTTCGCGAAAACATCATTGAAGTAGCTGTTCATCTCAAGAATGCCTCTTGATATGAACAGGTACTTAAATGTAGACGATTATCCGACAAGATCACGCAATCAGCTGCTTTGGGTTAGTCAGTCTCTCAAAAAATCTGAAAGCTTGGAGGACGTCATTGGCAAAGTATACAGTCAGTAGCATCTATTAGAACAAAATTAAAATCGAAGCGAGCGACGTCACGAGTCCCAAGGGCTACCACAAATCGTAATACGATCACTAAGCATAGTACAACAAGCGTCGTCCGCGTTGACTGCGCTGCCGTTGAACGAAATTCGCAAAAGCAAGCGGGCAATTGCGTGGTCATAAGGCCGCCACTCCACCGAAGCAGATATTCAAAGTTCGAGAAATTTGTCAACCCCCATCCGAGTGACGCTAACTACAGGATTTTGCCGTAACGTATCCCTCTGCTCCCTTGCCTCGCACCCTGTCCCCGCAACGCCTTGCCAGTCGAGAGTGCGCTTACTGTTCTAACTCGGCATACTGTGTCATTGGTCCTGAGATATACAGTAAACTAAACGATTTTATAAAGTCAGCACTAAGTGACTAATATTTAGAGGGCGTCCGAGAAGCTCCCGCCTGCCTTAAATCACGCTAGATCAATCGATCTAAAATAAGATACGCCTCTCGCAATAAAGCGTCAACATAGAGAATCGCAGCGAATAGCTTGACCCAGATACAGGTGATTGTCTGCCCACCGTTTCTGGTGCAAATTGTCAATCGTAGGCGAGCCGAGCCTTCCACGCGATATGATCGTTATTTTATGAAATTAAATCATTTTCCAGCTTAACCCAGCGGAAAACCCCCGTAAAAATACATGCCCGCTACTTAGTCAGTGAATAATCCTATCGACGTTTGGTGTCTGGGATAATCAGTGCCGAAAAAAATCACTAACTTCCCAACTATCTTGCCGACCGAAACGTTTGTTACCGATGACCGGCGACGGTCACGCGCGTAGAAAAAAGTACCTGGACATTAAGGCCGCCACAGACCGATAAACGCCCACGTTTGACACGGAAGCTACGTGGCTCGGTGTTGCGATGCGGCCACACACTGCACGCTGAGCATTTCATATTGAATGTATTCGAGAGCGCACGTCTTTAAGTGCAGTGAGGCGGTGTCGACTACAACGGGCGAACCCGTCATCCCAAGCTGGTATAACGATATGTGATCGTTCTTTCAGCCGTGGGATGAGCGTAGAAGACTTAGAGACAATACAAATCTATTGTCTAGCTATGCCAACATGCCCGACAGAGGCCAACGCCTTACGGCGAAGCACCGAGAAAGGTACCCAGCGGGCAGCCTCGCCCCTTGTCTACCAGTTTGGAAAGGTATCTCCGTCTGGAATTAAACATCAGGATACCTCCTTTCTTCCGCCTGGTTACGGGACCGACGCCGCTTGCGTGGCCTGTCCCTGTTGTATTTCAGCGGTAATTCAATAAAAATATATAGCGGACCTGGGCGTCTTTTGCCCGTCATACCATTCGGGATCGTGTGACCGTTTCAAGAATGGCATGAAAACAGGTCAACATCCACCCCCGCTGCTTAGGAGACAGTATATTTCCATAGTCCCCAGACTCCTTCAGCAATTAGAGGTCACAACCGAGTGGCGTCACCGAACGGTGCGCAAACCGTCCAGTAGCACCGGGAGGCAATCCCACCAGGAGAAACCGATCCGCCAGCCGTGGGGCCTGAGACGCGAGAATCTTACCCGGGGTAGCCTTCCACACGATGAGGCTTCTGAATAGGAGCTGAATCGTTACTTTGGCCGATCCAAGAACAAATCTTAGGCCCAATTCGAGGATATTATGACCCAAGCTGTACTTAACTGCACGGAATGGTTTATTGGGGAGAAAAGAGCGGAAGCGGAGAGAAAACATGGTTGCCGTGGCCGCCGTGGCCACAAAACGTGTATAGAGCTTCGCTCGAACAGCGCATCCGCGGCAAACCACGTATGTGCATCTGACGTCACATAACCATGCAGCCGTGCCTATCGTGCGCGTGACCCGCTATGTGTTATGTATGACGCAGATCGTATTGAACAAAGTTAAAGCCACGTGTGACACGTAGTCGTGTGCCGCAGACGTAGGCGGGCTTTATTGACAAACATTTTCAACCGATTTGGATTACTCTACATGAATTAAAATTAGTTAATCCACAACACTAGCCTCCTTTGCAGGGAAACCACCTTCAAAGCTATAGCACTTTAGGCGAAACGGTAAGGCCTTGTTTTACCCGTCGGACGCCGACAGTGCCTATAGGTAATTTGCGTCGTTTGACAGATCCGCGCGTAACCGTTTCGGCTGGCCCCCATATATATATATTATATAAATATATAATATACAATATACATGACTAACAAGATTAATTACTAGGTAACAAGAGGGAATTCACAAAAAAACTATATTGGGCAATCGGACAAAGTTATATTGCCTAAAGTGAGGTTCACTAAATATCACCAAAGCCTCAAAATGTTCTACAAACTGCACCTAACTCAAGGAAGCAAAACTAATTCACAAAGAAGTTTGAAGAAGCAAAATATAGAAACTGCATGAAAAGAAATATCGCTGAATTCGCTTTTTATGACAGACCTAGAGGACACTTTGGGCCCGATTGCGTTTCTTTATGAACTAAAACTAAAATTAGTCCAAGCGAACGAGACAGAGCAATACGTTAGAGCGGAATATGAAACGAACGATCGTCGATAAATACTACCTGCCGAACTTATACTCGTCCGAATAAATTCGAGCGTATTTCGTGCGGTGTAAGATTTGACCTTGGCGGGCAGTTTTAATGAGAAAAAGTGACAACCGGTCATCTCACACTCCGCTCTAGCATACTGCCTTGTCTCGTTCACACGGACTAATTTCCGAGTTTAGTTCGCGAAGAAACGCAATCGAGCCCATTGTAGTATTCATTCACAAAATCGACCATAAAGCTGCGGCGCAGTTATTTGCGCGCGAAGGCTGGTTTCCGAGCGGTTAATGCCTTATGATTCACTCACTACGGTAAACAAATCGGCTCCAGCCATCAAATTAGCCTCAAACCTACATTGCAAATTTAAAACTCAGTAAATTTTAATATACAATTATCCGAACAGCGAAATACGGTTATTCGAGCGACTCGAATGATTTAAGCATCGCCAAATACATCGATATCAATAAACCCACCTCGAGAAATCTTACTTATGAGCTACGTGGGTGACTTCTCGGAAGAGCGCTAACAAAAAAATGCTCTTGGAGTGTAATGATCCTTTGAAAGATTAATTAATATGTATGAGCGAACGAGTATTGACAGCTTACATGAGAATTCCTGATGCGGGGAGGGGCTGGAAATTCTTTATGCGAAGATGTAAGTTGTAATTCGGAGATGCAACATTTAAGGGGGGCCGATTAACACCCGAATCTATAGTCGAGTATTGATCATTACTCGAGTATCGAGCAGTACTCGAGTAATACTTGAGTACCAGTTTTCATTTTATAGTCCGAGTATTGAGAAGGCGAGTAATAATCGAGTATTACTCAGAGCTGAGTATCCGTCTGGCGATACTCGAGAGCTACTTGGCTTGGAGCTGTCAAAACTTTCGTTTATATGCGTTGGTGCATGTGTATATTATTGTATTTACGTATTATTTCGTGAAATGGCGGAGTTTTTACAGCGGCTAGAGAAAATTAAGAGAATATTCGTCGTCGGTGGTGCTGCAGCACGGTCTCGAGGGCACAATTTGTGTTCTCCATATAAAACAAAGTCCAAAATAAAATGCAGCAGCCGATATGAGGGCGTTACGCGAAAAATCGGGATAGTTGACTCTTACGCGCGCTTTGAAAGAATTCATGAAGTTAGAATCGAACTGTTAAATCGTGGCGACAGCAAAATTGGCGTTTTTTTTTAAATCACCGGCAATGAATTAAAATATAATTCATATTTTATAGAAAAACATCAATACAATGGATATAAATGCTCTCTGTAAATCGTCATCATAATTTTAGATGTAAAATAAAAGATTAGTAGTTTGTTTTCGAATAAATTACGAAATATTTTATTTTCCCCATGGGGTATGACTCAGCTGAGTCGATGAGCGATATTCGTCTATAGAACGCATCCAATACTTAAGTACTACTTGGCACCTGAGTAATACTTGGTTGATTAAAGACTCAAGTAATGATCAATACTCGACTATAGATTCGAGTGTTAGATAAAAAAAAATATGTTTTTTTTATTAACAAAGTAGAAATCTGATCGTGAATCTTTTGTATCAGTTTGATTAACATTTGAGATAAAAATGTTTTTTGTGATAGTAAAAAAAACTGTTTTTGAGATACTGAATTGCAAATGTTTCTACCGCTGCAGAAATGGCGACATCTGCTTGCGCCGGTAATTGCGAGCGTTATTTTGCCTGAAACATAAAAAACTAATATACTCATTTTTACATATTTTCTGATTTTTTAAAGATCAAATAGAAGAGAATTTAATAATATTTCAACTTTTTTTTATAAAACTCGATCCGTTTTTAAAACTAATATAGATTAGATTACCGTAAAACTAATATAGATTTTCGGAATGTACTCAATCACACTTTTTATTTGACACTAAACACGATATTGTTAATTTATTGACAATTGGAGATTTGGACATTTAGACAACTATTTACTAGATATTTTGGCGGTTAAGGTACCCTATGATACATAACGGTTCTAACAATACCACACACTTCTAAATCGGTTCGAGCATTTAGAAAGTTATAGTGGAATAAAGAAACTGAAAACATACATAGATGAACCCTGAACACATTAGACTCCTGTTTTGTTGGGCAGCCCTGTAAAAAACATCTCGTGAACGAAGTTTTTCAGTTTTATCCATGCCCTGAAAAGTTTGCTCGTGGCGTGTACGAGCTACGGTAGCATTTCTATCGCATCCCATGAAGAGACTTAATTTATTCTGATCAAACCAGAAATAATGGAAAATCTTATTTATTTTATGCCAGCACAAAGCGGCTTACGCCAAGCTATAAAATAAATCCCTCTGCTTCCATATTAACACTCGCACGATCGGCATTGTCCTCGTCTTCCGTATTCAAGAGATAAAAATTATTTTTAATAACATTCTGCTGCTGTTGCAAGGCCGTCCATCTTTCCTTTGTCGGTCGCATCGAAAGGATTATGAGTAATGCTTTGGCGATAAGTCGAGGAAGGAGGAAGACTCTTCTTTGTCTCATTTGGCGAACATGAGTCATCTGCCGCCTGCCCTTCGAGCCTTCCTCGAAATGTGCTCGCTCAAGCGAGGAATTCGCCACGGTATCTGCCCCATCGTTCGCCAAACAGCGCCTCTGAGGGAAAGATATACATTAATAATGGGTAGTGGATCGTTGACTTTGCTCTTTCGATTTATTTCAAATCTGTGTTTCTAAATAAGAATAATATTATTTTTCCGGCGAAGGGAAAGTATTTTGAACGCACTTCTGTGTGTCTGTGACTGTGTGTATTCCTCCGCGATAGCGCCCAAACGCTTTATCCGATTGAGCTGAATTTTTGCATGCAGGCATCATTTTGATCATAGCAAGATATCGCTATAGCGACATTCCGCCATTTGTGCATAAATTTTCTTTTTTATAAAATCGGTGTAATTTTCATTAATTTATGTTTTTATAGCACAATAAAGTTATTCTATTCTATTCTATTCTAAAAGATTGTGGTTGAAATCGGTCTACTAGGGGGCGCTTTAGTCATACTTCAATCTCGAAATATTCGACTTAAAGACATAAAAATCGGTACACAGATGCGTTGTAGGGGTGAAATCACATTTTTGTTAGAATAACTCTTATACAAGCGACGTAAAAAAAAAACTATATCATATTGTAAAAACGCCATTTTAATTAATTAATTTATTTTAAACAAGATTTACAGAAGAATGGTTATGCTATTCGGTATACATTACATTACGATAAAACGTGCAGGAAAAACAAGTTAAACCCATAGCCATTGGCGTATTAATATCACGGGAATACTACAAATTACTAAAATATACTACTTTCGCTATCATAGTCACTTGACACAATTAATATCGAAAGGGTGGGGGGAGCTGGAGGAGCGGGAATAGGCAAATGGGGAAGCGGGGGGATGTCTGCTTACCGGGCAAGGATTGGGGTTGCACAACCGATTTTTTCATGTGTTGGGTAATCTAAGTTCATAATATTGTAGAATTTAGGCGATAGATAAAGGAAGGAATGAATGTATATATTACTTTTGCTGACGTTGCTGTGGCGAGGTATAATATTGTTAGTTTCTATTGTCATCATGCTGAGGCGATCATACCCGCTTAGTATTAATTATTTTCCGTTTTTTTCCATTCTATGTTAATGCCTCCTAATGATTATCCAGCCGGCTAATTGATGTTATTTTCTTTTTGAAGTATAAAATTAGCTGCAGCAACGACTTATCGTTTGCATTTGAAATCAGTATCTGTCGATGGGAACGAATGAGCTGCATAATGCGACATACAATGTTCGTAAATCAGAGCTAATCCATATAAAATTATATATACGAAGTGAAAGGCGTTTGAGTGTTTCTGTAAAGCTAGAGAAATGGAGAGAGAGGCCAGCATCGCGTATAAAAATATACATTGCGGATTGTCAACTACTTCGGGCGAACCCGCCACCCCAGGGAGATAACGTCATCGTGTAGTTCTGTCTTTCATGGAGTAAGCGCATAGTCCATAGTCGCATACCAACACGCAAGAGTCCAAACGCCTTACCGCGGGGATTTTCGCGTCCTTAGTACTAGGTTTGGACGGATTTCCCCATGCTCACAGTCCGGTCATTTTCTAGGTCTCTACGTGACGTTAGTCATGAATTTGTCAAGCACGTCAAGCTTACACGGGATCGGGTGTGGCCCACGGATCATTTCAAAGGTGGCTGACATCAGGTCAACAACAACCAAACTCCTATTAGGTGGTTGATTATTAACATTTTAAAAAAATGTATTTTTTCAACTTATCCCTTTTTATTTATTTATTTTATTTTATTTTACATATACATTTAAATGTGTCAAATATGTGTGTCAATAAATGTGTTAAATTTTTATTTTTAGTTAGCCTGCGATTCCCCGGGGGTCGCAATCCATCTGAGAGCCATTTTTGCTTATGTTAGGTTATCCTTTTCTCTGATCGTTCAAGTCCAGGTCGATGGGACTATAAGCCGAAATGAAATATTTTGAGATGAGTAATTAAAAATTGGATACATAAACATCGTATAACCGTGTTACTCCCTTAATGGCTCATATTAACAATCAAATTTCTTCGATATCGGTCTCTTTTCCAAATCGGGCGTAATGTATCATCTCTTCCTCGTAGCCGAAGCGCTCATTACTCGCAATTTTATCAATAACGGTGCGGATTTTTTCTCTCGGCCTGCTCGCCTACGTTTATTGTAAGAAACTGCCTCGATTTTTCCTATGACAAGGACCCGCTACGCCATCGGGCCATTATAATCAGGTACGATAAACCTCTTTGTTCGCTACTAACGGTTCCGCAATTGGGCGCACGCGATTTGTTGATAAATATAATACTGAAATGATTAATTCTTTTGTCAACGCTGATCTGACGGAAAAGGTCAAGTGGCAAACTGTATTTTTAAGAGGGCACAGTCCACTGAGTCAAAGTATAACCAGACTGTAGCTTCTCTTAGAACAAAATTGAATTCAAAGCGAATAGGTCACGAGTTGTAAGGGCTTGGATATGGTCGCCAGATGTTTTGCTACTCGGCCTAGGCAGATGAACGCTTGAAAAGGTCGGCAGTCATTACCTGCCCGCAATGCGTACCGTTCGCGTTCGTCGTGACGAACCCCTCCGCCCACATGCCTCGCACCCTCTTACCGCATTGCCTTGTAGCTCGAGAGTAAAGCCACTGGGTGATATACTGTGACTGAGGTATACCTATCGTAGAATTGCCTGCATATTGTTTTCCTTATCGCATCGAATGTAGTAAAAACCATTACCTTAACCCGTCGAGAATGTGGTACAAAGAATGTGGAGGGTCATGATGACCCTGTATTTCATTGTTTTTAAAGTATTTATTGGTATGAATGATAAATACGAATACGTTACTAAATAAATATTTTTATTAAAAAAAACATATGTAGACAAGTTTTATTATTTCGAACTTATAAAAAGTTAAAAAAACAATCAACTTAAGCAGGACTCTCCGTTACAAATTAAAAAAAAAAACAACAAAAACAAGCTATTTCATAAAACTAATATTTATTTTAGCGCACTGTAGAAGAGATCAATCATTTCTCGTCACAAAATTACTAATTCAGTCTTTTAAAATATTAATTATCTCTTGCCGTATCACACGGTTGACAGAACGGAACAATGTGTTTTGGCAATTGTACGAATGACACCTTTCGCAAACATTCATATATATTTATCATAAACATACATCGCTGCTTAAAAACTAAAGTGCCACAAATCAAAATTTTGTTTTTTTCAGGAGAGCAGTTTTAAAATTTTCATTTAGTTTTTTTGCTTTTTTGGCACTCTTACTTACAATAATTTTGTGTCATTTTATTTGATTCGATGCGTATTTTAATTCCCTATCGCTTGTTTACTTCAATTTTGTGGTAACTATATCCCAAAGAAGATTAGCAGCACATAAGTCCCTTTAGTTTATATTTTTTTTCAAGCAAACAAATTAATATTTTAAATAAAAGGCCACAAGTCGAAAAAAAAAATATGTTTCATTAAAAATTTTGGTCACAACCTTGTTGGATTGAGACAAACTTATATCTTAAAAAAAGAAAATAAAAAATTCGCACATCGAAATTACAAAAAAACAAACATATTATTATACATAGCTTTTTATTACAAAAATAAGGTTTTGGCACCATACAAAATAGGAAACAAACAAAAATAACTTATTCTAAAACCTCATCAGGCACAATTATCACTCATAATAATCATAGCTTCTGCAATTGCAATACTATAGGTAATATGGATAAATGCTCTGTACTAGTATAAACAAGAGGTCAATATTTTAACTTAAGATAATAGTAGTTTTTATATACGGTTTCTAAGTAATTACTAAATAACAGTTTCAAATATAACTATATTTGTTATATAAAATCTGTCTGTGTCCATGGCTACTATTACATTTAAATATTATCATAAAAAGCTTCGTAATACCTTGGTATCACATTTTTTTCTATCAGGTTCAGAATGCCCTGTTTTTTTTGTCTCAGAAACCATTTCAGTGTCATGGTTATCACGGTATTGGTCTTCGCTTGTTTTTTGGTCAAAGTAGACACTGACTTAAACTCTGCGTCGTCGTAAGAAGTCTTAAAAAAGAACTTGTTTGGGTTTTCTTGATAAATTTTTATGACTTTTATGTCGGTCCATCTCAGCTTTTCTCCATCTTCTGTAACGGTGTAATTACCAGCAGTCAGAGATTTTAAGTCGTAGAAACTGTCGTGTGCCAGTTCGTGGACGGTGTAAGGTGTGCCTTTCTTCTTTGCCGTTTTAATTAAAGTAATGTACTGATCTGGTACATAAATGGCCGAAGATTTCAGTGCATTTGAAATATTCCTTCCAATAACGGAGTGTACAGAGTCACCCTCGTTTTGGGTATGGTTTAAAATTCTTTGTGTTCGGTTACTCATTCTGCAAGAGAAAATGAATTCATAAAAAAAACGGTTATAAGTATAGTGAGTAAAATTATACATACAAAGTAAATTTATTATCATATTAAACAACATAAAATATTAATTATCCATCATAAAGCGAAGTATTCCATTATTAAATAAATTTTAATTTTTGTGAAAGCCTTTTGTCTTAAAAGAAAACACCCCAAGCACAACAATGTCTGAAGCAAAACAGACGTTTCACAGAAACAACTCTAAAGCTTATAACAAAAATAACATAATTGGGCATTTTTTATTTGCTAAATGGCCACTTTTCAAAATGTGGCACTTTTGATTTATAAATGATTGTGTACTTACTTGTGCTTTATATGCGGAACAGACGCATTCCGAAATGTGGCCCTGTTGCTCATAAAATTTACACTCAATACAGGTAACTTTTCGCGATGTGGCCGTTTAGCAAAAAAATGATGTGCACTCGCGCCGACTGTTGGGTCGCAACTAAAAAGATGGCTGCTTTGCTCTGAACTTAGCTTCCAATTCTTGAAAATGCCAAAAGGGCGTATGCGTAAATTTGTTATTTAAAGGCCGATTTCGACGAGTGTCTTTGTGTTATATGAAAATAAGGGCGATTTTGGCCTCATTTTTTAAATAAAAGTAATTTTGGAAAATTTTGATTTGTGGCACTTTAGTTTTTAAGCAGCGACATGTTCAGCATTGCATAGAACACTGTCAATGGCTATTTTTTTTTTTTAAATAATGCCTTGAAAAATGGCACAAAATTGCTACGTCGTGGTTGTGGAAGGGTCATAAATACCCTTTTTGTGTTCGAACTCTTCTATCTCCATCCGCAGGCGGCGGCCGACTGAGTGGTCGCCTCGCAGAGGGAAGGAAAATTCAATAGCTCCAGCTACTGAGAAGTTCGCCAGCGTACGACCGCTCGACAAAATACTGTACAAAAAAAAGGAGCAGGGTCAAATTGACCCCTCCACATCCTCGCCGGGTTAAGGTGCTCCCTCGGGAGCACTCGCCTGTAATGATACAATCTGTAAATTTTTGATACAACTTGTAAAATCAATGCGCACCACTTGTAACTAGAGTTGAGAAACGCCTATCTGTGTTACATTACAGGCGAATGCTCCCGGTGAGGGATCACCTTTAGATTCTGCTGTGTTAAACCCGCGTGACCATGTTCGTCCATATTATGATATTCTAAAATGGCTACGTCTAAATGTGCGCAGGGAGCTGCATATTTCTCTTATCTAGCCCTTGGAGTAAATGGGTATTTTCATGGATGCATCTGTCTCTTTTGCAGGATTTTCGGCGACATCGACCTTAAAGTACCATAACTACGAAACTACTACACCAATCATAAAAAGAACAACTGCACAATGATTGCATTGAAATTTCGAATATAGAATATTGAAATATCATTTTGTAAAACAATTAGATAATTATGAATAAATATGAGAACGTCAAAGAAGTGAAAAAAACGCGGAACCAGATCTGGTCGTATCATTCTCAACGGATAATTGTTTCAGAACCAGATTTGGTCGTATCATACTCAACGGGCTAGAATAAAGTTATTCACTCTCCTGCTATCTTATACAGGTCAGTTTTTAGTTGCCGGCATCCTTGAAGGGGGTGAATCAATACGAGAAAACAATCAACTTTTAATTAAAAAATGTGGGAAAAAATAGAAAAAAAGTTATGTTTTTTTCTTTTATTTTTTAATATACTTTAAAAAGCGTTGTGCACGATGCGCCATCGGGCTGTAGGTGAAACATAGATACTATTGTTTATTAGCGATATTTTACCTACCGTTAGATGGCGCCGCGCGCTCAACGCTTCTCAAACTCTTTTTCAATATATATAATTTACAAATTTAACAATAAAAAAATATTTATTTTAATATTTTTTTACTCCTAAAAAGTCATCAAACGTTGCTTTTTTACTCGTACCGATTTATTCACTTTAAGAATGTCACTAATTAAAGACTCACCCTGTATATTAAATAAAATTTCATCATCTTTTGGGGCCAATCGTTCACGGTTGTCTTCTGATGTGGCGTCAATCACGGAAATGACCATAAAATCCGCCATGAAGCAGTGAATTGCACCGCGGAAATGCATGAAAGTCAGATGGAGGTTTCGCAATTAGCTTATCGGCGTTGATGTGCTTATTGTATACGCCCACAGCGAGCTAATCAACGGTTTACGTAAGGCTTGCAGTGTTATTTAATAAAAATACCGCCATTTAAAACTTGTTTAGCTTTCTATAATCTAACGATCGCATTTTGCGCACAGGATTATATATGTAAGTTACTATCAAATTGTCACACTGAACTCGCATAACGGTCGTTAAATTGAAATACTGATTTAAGTATATGTAGGTATGTCTGAAAAGCATTTTTACAGTCCTTCTCGTCGTCTCCTACCGGTGATTGACAATCGAAATTTGTTTTCTTAACACAAAACCCACTGCCCAACAAAAAAGGAGTGTAATGTGTTCAGGGTTCATATATGTATGTTTTCCGTTTCTTTATTCCACCATAGCATTTAAACGATCGAACCTATTTAGAATTATGTGATATTGTTAAAATCGTAATGTCATCCCGAGTGTCATGGTGTACCTTAACTGCCCAAATATCAGTTAAGTAGTTGTCAAGATGTCCAAATGTCACTAAATGTACAGAAATATATTGTGTTTAGTGTCTGCTTGAGTACATTCCGAAAATATACATGTATCTACATATACGGATAAATGCATAAATCTCATATATACGGATAAATGCATAAATCTCACTATTTTTATTGATTATTATTATTATTATTATATTTTATATACCCCATTACTAATATCATACACGCTCACACTCCACACTTACACGCTCAACACACTCCCACAAACACATACACACACACCCTGCATACTAGACTCTTATGTAGTTCTAAAATTGAAGGTACATTAGTTTTATTAAGTAGTTTTAAAAAAAAACCTAATTTATGTCATTTTAATGAAATCCGTAACCGGTTTTATTTGTTGTAAATCTGCATACATTAAAAAATATTATACTGTAATACTGTGTGATTTTTTAATAAAGAATTGAATTGATTTGAATATTTCATAAAGAAACCGTAATAAAAATAATTATAAATACAATAGTTCACTTTCTGTAACTGCAGTCCTTTTTTAAATTCTTTTTAATATATTTACTTCAGAAGTATGTGGTATTGTTAAAATTGGTAAGTCATCTCTCAGTTAAGAGTGTACTTAACTGTCTAATTGTTAATTGTCTAAATCTTATGTAAATATGTAGTTGATTAAATGTCTAAATCTCTAAATTGTCAATAAATAAACAGTGTTTAGTCGCCGATGTGGGGTCACAGGTAGTTTAAATAGTCAAATGTCGCCTGGCCTGGCAATACTGCGTTTTTTCTGCCGCCCGCCGCCCACGATATCTCACAAGTGGCGATGATCGCCCTCACGGACAGTTATTGTTTTGGTCGTGTGCCACTCGGCTGTCGTTCGATTCGGATTTGCATACTGGCAATGACTAATTGAAACGAGATTGTGCTGAGTGAGTTTACGCTTTGAGTGGAACGATTACCGTTATAGCAGGAGCACATTGCGCCTGACGTGATCTACTATGTCTACACGGTGCCGAGGATTGTCTAATGCGATGAAGCCAGCGTCTTGGTAGTTGATCAAAAAATGTTTTTTGACGGGAATACGTCTAGTTCACTCGACACATTCGACAAAAATCGGTCGTGTCACCCCAAAACTTTCCCGGCAAATAGACAAGGACTTACAAAAGGATTTTGAGGAAGAAGTTCACCTGATCGAAAGGGATACAATACAATACAATACAATCAACTACTCCAGTAGATAGGCATTCCTACACTTGGATGCGTCACAAAATTAAATGCTAAAAATTTAATTATTAAAAACATAACTATCGTGATAGTTGTCATCGCTGTAATATTATATTCAATATTACCTATATACAAATAATCAAAATATACTAATGTGATTTAAGAGTCAAGGAGAATAATATATTAAAATAGAAATGCAAATTCTATGTAGAATAATCAAAAAATATATATTTTATTGTCAATCCAGCAATAATGCTTTCGTATTTTTTTTTTAAACTGAATAGATGTTTAATAAATTATATGAGAATTAGAATGTCAGCTATCATAATACCGTTATGTTTAAAACTTTACGCATTTCATTAATCATCAACATGGAAAATAGACTCAGAATTTTCAAACTCCCTTATACCATAAATTGGGTTTCTTACCAAATTAATATATGATTATCTTTTTAAATTGGACCTCTCCGAGGCTTTTCATTTGCTCTGGAATCTTATTATAGAACGACAAATTTTGATGAATAAAACTGTATCGCACTTTGCTAAGTCGCTGTCGGTTTATGTGGAGATTGGATTTATTCCTCGTATCGTGATGATGAAAATCACTATTCACCGGAGCTTCTGTTAGGTGTCTACGAGCGTACATAATATTTTGGTAGATGTAAGAAGAAAATAGAGTCATTATTCCTGATTTTACAAATAGCGGCTTACAAGAACTTCTCGGTGAGACTCTATATAAACTGCGTACCGCTCTTTTCTGGAGGAGAAAAATTCTTTTTGAGTTTGGTGCCATTCCCCAAAACAGTAGGCCATACGTTATTAGAGAGTGGAAATATGCAAAATAGACGGATTTAGCTGCTTCAAAACCGCATAAACTTCTTATCTTTCTAATGGCGAATATGGCACTGCACATTTTTTTACTGAGATCATTTAAGTGATCAGACCATTGTAATTTTTGATCAATTTCTAAACCGAGAAATTTCGTGGAGGAGACATTTTCTAGTTGGTCAGACCCAAAGTATACGTCTATTTCATTATAATCAGACGGCCGCAAAGAGAAGCATATTGATTTTGATTTATTTACGTTAAGTGACAATTTATTAACTTGGAACCATATACTAAGCCTATCTATTGTTTCTTTTATTCTTTGGGCCAAAGTGTCTTTATTTTTATCGCTAAAAAGAAGTGAAGTATCATCGGCGAATAAAATGATTTCATCATCCACGGATTTCAGGCACTCTGGGATGTCATTAATATAGACGAGGAAGAGAAAAGGTCCAAGTATCGATCCTTGAGGAACACCTTTGCGGATATTCTGTGGCGCGCTCTTGCTATTTTCGACTTGCGTAATCTGAGTGCGTTCTTGCAAATAAGATTCCATGAGTTGCAGTTCCTTATTCCTAATGCCGTAGTGTTCCAATTTTTTAAGTAGAATTGAGTGGTCTACGCAATCAAAAGCCTTAGAGAGGTCACAGAAAATGCCTACGGTTTTTTTCATATTGTCTAGCCCAAGTAGTGTTTTTTTAATTAGACTGGCGATTGCATCTTGCGTAGAGAGATTTTTTTGAAATCCAAATTGTTTTTTAGACAGGATTTGGTTTTCAGCAAAGAAATTAACAAGTCGGATAAGAAGTAATTTTTCAAAAATTTTGCTGAAAACTGGTAAAAGAGATATGGGTCGATAATTATCTCTGTTTTCTGGGCAACCTTTTTTAAATATCGGCACTACTTTGGCCATCTTCATTTCGGTGGGAAAGAATCCATGTTCCATGCATCGATTAAAGATAAAAGATAGATTGTGCGAGATTACGGTTACAGAACTCTTTAGGATTTTGGTGGATATATTCCATAGGTCTGTTGAATTTTTCATTTTAAGTGATTTAGCAACTTTAATTATTTCGGAAGAATTGGTAGGGGAGACAGTCGGCGCCTAGCGCGGATAGTAAGAATGCAACGCATTAAACACGTTTGACTCAATAGTCTACGCTAGGGGTCTCCAAACTACGGCCCGCGGGCCAAATCCGGCCCGCCGGGGTCATCAATCCGGCCCGCGACAGCTAATGACCAGTGCCATCAATCCGACACGCGACGGATAATGACTTATTGTTGTTTGCTGCTGTTACGATAACACTTCACGGGAGATAGAACGATCAAATTTCGTTAAAACTTCCTGAGGTGACGGGTTCGCCCGTTGTAGTTGACAGTTCTAGTTGTTGTTACAATAAGTTGGATAAAAAGACACAGAACTATAATAACTCGGTTTTATTTACTTGCTAGGTAAAGCTTAATGACAAGTATAATACGCAGAAAATTTAACGAGCATAATACCTAACGAAAAATTGAAATGAATACTACTAACATTGTAAACATATCAACATACAACATATAAACAATATAACATATAAAATAGTAATGACATTTATGTAATTGTAATTTTTCACTTTCACTTCCACCAACAACACTTTGTAGTTTGGACAAAATTATGTATTAGTCACTGGAGGAAAGTGAGGGGGGGGGGGGGTGTTTTTTTGGACTGCTGACTGCATTGCTGGGAGACAGATTTCACATTTTTGGCCCTTGGAACTTACGGGAGGAATCAGTATGGCCCTAAGGTTGGAAAGTTTGGAGACCCATGGTCTAGTAGGCAAATATATTGACCGACGAAAATTCAATAAGATGTCGGCTCATCAAGGCGTCTGTGTATCAAATTTCAATACAGTCCAATATTTCTAACTTAAATTATGACAAGTGCGCCCCTCTGGTTGACTGACTTCAACTACAACCTTTTCACTTCTTGCCATGACCAAACATTCTTACATCCAGAACAGACTTACATCTGGAAATGGTCTCAATCATCTCAGAGGGGCTCAAAATAGATATTTCCGTCTTCATCTCGAGAAAAAAATTGCGCGTTTATAATACTTTCCCTACTCGTTGGTTAGTGGGCTGTAAAATAAAAAAAACCAATCGAATAACTGAGAAAGTAAAAGTCCGACGGGGATGGTTTTAATATTCTAATCGGCGCATAGTTCCGTTTTACTCAAACATTGAACCGCCACCGCGCCGCCGCGAGAGATTGTCACATCCGATCTTTCTGGAATGATATTATTCGTGACACATTAGATTTATAACATATTTATTTCGCGTCGATCCCGACTGCGCATTCCGACAGCCAATGGTTTCTGTGCAGCTTGGGCCATATGACCTGCTTGTTATCTATAGTCGGCTCAAATCACGGTTCAACCCCATCCGCTTTCCCCTCAAAGAGGGTCTAACCTAGAGAGGACTGTTTCCCCGTCACGGCACGGGGATCAGATTGTCTGCAGGATGACTTTCGGGCGCTGCTGTGCTGTTTGCGCATTGTGCGGCGTCAGCCAATCGACCATTCCGGCTAATAACCGAGGGGTCTGCAAATGATCTTATGCATTTTCTAAGAAGCAGAAGGGGGGGGGGGGTTTGTTGACCTGTTGTCAGCTACTCTAGAATCGACCCAGTGAAAGACTGGCAAAGGGCACCACGATCCGCGATACATTGGAACTGAAATACCGTTAACATCAACTAGGGTTGTCGACTACAGCGGGCGAGCCCGTCACCTCAGGAAGTTTTAACGATTAGTCGTTCTATCTCCCTGGAGTGAGCGCAGAAGACTTGAGGACAAAACAGTCCACCATCAAGCTACGCCACAAGCCCGTAAGAGGCCAACGCCTTAACCGCGAGACAGCCAGGAGTGTTACCCGGCAGGCCTACACTCACGCCCTTACTTCCAATTGTGACCAGATTACACCAGTCTCTCGATTGGTTACGAGTTCGAGGTTGCTTGCGCGGTCCTCTCCCTTACGAAGCGGTGAAACGGTGTTTACCGAATCTATCGCGGACCACAGCGTCCTTTGCCCGGCTGTTCACCCACGATCGGGTAGCCGATGGTCGTTTCAAGAGCAGTCGCCGTAAGGTCCGCAACCACCCCCGCTCTATAGGAAACAGTACTGCTTCCAGACTCCCCCGACTGTTAGTCAGAGTGCACAGTCGATTGGCTTACGCCGCACGGTGCGCAGACCGTCCAGGAGCGCCAGAAGGTTGATTCCCAGGGGAAACTGACCATAAGGCCAGAGTCCTACCCAGGCTCGCACTTCATGCGTGGAGGCCGTCAGATATAATAGGCGTTGACCCGTGAGTGTGACCAACCCTGAACAGAATGGGTCTTCGTGGCCAACTCAGCAAGGGCCCTCGAACTCGTAACCAATCGAGAGACCGGGGTAATCTAGTCGCAATTGAAAGCAAGGGCGTGAGTGTAAGTCCGCTGGGTAACACTCCTGGCTATCTCGCTGTTAAGGCGTTGGCCTCTTGCGGGCATGTGGCGGAGCTTGGCGGTGGATTGTTTTGTCCAAGTCTTCTGCGTTCACTTCACGGGAGAGAGAGCGACTAATCGTTAAAACTTCTGGGTTCGCCCGTTGTAGTTGACAACTCTATATGGGGTAGCGGATTCGCCCGTGGTAGATAACAACTCCAAACTGCGCAATCCGCCACAATCACACCCGTTTTTTTTAAACTTTAGTTTTACCAACGAAGCTTATCCATTATTTTAACAGTTCTTTGACCACATTGCGACACATCGAGCAATCGCTTTTTTTTCTCGAAATTTAATTTAACGGTAAGCATACCGTTGAGGACAAACACCCGCGTCCTATATTAGGTACCGAGTCTTTTTTTTTTAGCAATTACTTAGTCATTGGCGTGGAGCGAAACAATTGGAGTGGTGGGCGCGAAACCTCTTGGGCGTCGAGTGGTTGTTAGGTGATACCTATGCCGGGTTGATGACCGGTACGGGATTAATGGGAAAGCCAGATGCGTCAATATTGAGGATAAGATCTGGGCTTGTATTAAGGGGGCGCCTGGTTTAAAAGGCCAAAAAACATGTTTTTCATATATATTTTTTTCAACTAAGTTGAAATCTGATAATGAATCTTTCATATCAGTTTGATTAACATTTGAAAGATAAAAATAGTATAAAAATAAACTATTTTTGAGAATTTGAACGACGTCATATGCTTGCGCCGGTAATAGCGAGCGTAATTTTACTTGAAAACAAAATATGGTATTAATTTTTACATATGTATTTTATAGATGAACTAAAAATTAACTAAAAGTTATCATTTCTGTAATTTTTTAAGGATTTTAAGAAATAAAATCGATTTTCGTCCCAAAATTTTGTGTTTAACTAGTAAAAAAAAATATTACACAAAAACATTTCTTTCGGATTTTTTTTATAGAAGGGAATTTAATAATCTTCGAACTTTTTGTTTTAAAAACTCGATCCGTCAAGTAGTTTTTTTTAATCACCGGCGCCATACTGAAAATTATATAATAGTTTTCATAAAAACGCGGTAAAAGAAATATTTAAGAATAAGTATTAAGTTTTTACACTTACAGTAATCTGAGCTATTCCAGAGATATAAGATTCATGAATACATTTCAACTTTAAGTGGAAAAAAAACACAGTATATCAGATACTTTCGGTATACTGTGCCAATACCATGTATGAGAGATTATGAGGTATGATAGAGTATGAGTATAAGAGATTTCAGATGACATCGATCAATCTATACTAATATTATAAAGAGGTAAAGTTTGTGACGTTGTAGGAAGTAATCTCTGGATCTACTGAACCGATTTTGAAATTCCTTTACCAATAGAAAGCCACGTTATTTGTGAGTGTCATAGGCTATATATTAATCCGAAAAATCCGAAAAGACTTTTCCGTGGTAGTCGGATTTTCATTGTCGAACGAAAACGTTTCTAACGAACGCTGGATATATGAAGTTCTAGAGAAAAGTTGTATGTTGAAAAGTTGTCTAACTTTTATATTTAAGTAACAAAAAGTAGTATTTTATATTAGAAATATAATTTAAATCGATAGGTCATGTTTATTGGTCATATTATCAACAATTATGAATTATTATCAAAATAAGTAAATTTATCGTTTCAAGTGTTTAAAACAAAAGACTTTTCCCTTTTACTGCATACTCACTTTTACTGCATACTCACTTTTACTGCATACTCACTTTTGCTGCATAAATGGTTAAAGAGACAAGACACTCACAAATGAGACACTCACAAGAAGACACTCACAAATAACGGTAATATAGCCAAATTGGTATGCAAATACATACATACATATGCAGTAAAAATATAACCCTTCTTTAGGTAGTCACAAGTAAAAAGTTCATACTTTCACAGCCATAATTTCATCACAAGTAAAAAGTTTTACCGCCCAACGTAGTGGGCACGGGTCAGCTAGTACAAAATAATTTCTTCGGGTACCTTCAGCTGCCGCTTATATCATAGAATAGGACGTAGATCATTTCTCTGATGCGGATGAAAACATGCCTGTCTATCCTCGTTAAGTTGAATCCATCAATAGGTTAAGCTGTTCAAATGTTAGACATGGTTGCAAAAAATGAACGATCTCCGGAAAAACTGGAAACAGGATATTATTACAATATGTACAGCAGCTATGTGAAAAGTAGAAAAACTGACAAGATTCGTTGGTGCGTTCAGTAATTTTATCACGTAGTGGGGGGGGGGGGGGTTCCATTGTCCTTTTGTCGTTACATTTCACAAGCAATACGCGGACTTCAAATTGGTGTTTTACATTGTGTAATTCACGAAGACGGTGCCAAAGGTATTATGTAAATCTGCATTAGACACAAAAGACGTTGCTGCTGAGTTTCGCCTATTTACCCGTACGAGTACCAGTCCGCTCTCCCCTGTAATCTGTTCATATTATATTTAATTTTAATTTCATCGTATTTTGTTATTATTTTTTAAATAATATTTTTATTTGTTATTTTTTAAATACTTTATACCTTTCTCCAACATAGTTATGCAATATTAGGTATCATGACACATTCGGTTACCCAGATAAACCCTTCGAGTAGCGGCATAATTTCATGGCAGACCGCGGAAATTTATTGGAATTTATTGCAATATCGCCGCGCTCAAAAAAGGACTATAACTATGGAAGTACTATAGCAATCATAAAAAGAATAACTGTGCAATGATAACTGTGCATTTTGTAAAACAATTAGATAATTATGAATAAATATTAGAAAGTCAAAAAAGATTAAAAAAAACTCGGCATTTCTAACTTGTACTTGTCTTACGGAAAAATACTGTACCCTTTTTAGAAATTGTAAGATGCTATCGTGATCTTTATTAGATTCTCTATCAAAGGTAATATTTCGTTTTGCTTATTTACATACAAAAATATTTATATATTAGCTCATAAAACCAACAAAAATTTTGATCTCGAAAAAAAATTATTATGATTGAAAATGGAATTTTACCAGAAATATCCGCGAAATGACGCGCGAAATTATTCTAGCGGCCGTCTATGTATCTATGGTAATAATGAGATTTGGTATGGATTTAAGGATGCGTTCGAATTAGAAAATAATATTACTGAGCGCTCGGGGAGCAAGCTGCCAATATTGGTCGTTACGTAATCAACGGTGTTCTGATGTGCAACCAAATTTGTTCGTTACGTAGCCGAAGGGTTAATTAAACACTTTTCAGATAGATACTACCTGAAGCAATTAGAATCATTTTATTTTACTTTGATAAGTGTGCGCACAATTCACAACTTTCAACTAACAGTCGAGTCTATCTTGGTACGGGCTTCGGCCTAGTTAGGCAGACTTTGTATATAACATTTTTAAGCATTTCATTTTGGAAATAAATTTATTCTTATTCTATTTTTATTGTTGATGTTTACGCCGTTTACCGTCACCCCCACTTTAGTTTTTAAGGATTCGTGTTGTCAGTCCTCTTTTCGGGTTAGCCACTCGGTGCATCATGACTTTACGTAATCGCGGCCCGACCGAGGGATGCACTCGGCGCGGTCGAGGCTCTGTCCAAAATGTAGTTGATAATATCATGATGAGTTGACAATCGCGGAAGGCTGTATGCAGTTCGGCGACCGACCCACTTCGAGACACTTTCCGACAGGCGCGGGTAGGGTTACCATACGGTAGGCATTCGCCGAGTTTGGTAGGCATTTTAGAATACCTTTGAGAAAAAGACCCCAGCAGTAATTTTAAGGTTGTATACAATTTATGTACATTATAAGAATGAAATAACATTTTCTCAAAGTTTAATTTTACCCATGGTATCCTTTTATCGTTTAATATTTTATTATATTAATATGATATATAATCTATTGTATTTTGTTGTACTAATGGATCCGTGTAGCTTGGGCCTGATAGCCTGTCTGTGTCTTTTTGGGTCGGTTGAACTTACGGTTCAGCTCCCGTCCCGTCCGGTAGCCTTCTCAAAGATGGACTTAACCAGGAAGGGGCGCTATAAACCCTGTCGGCGGCTGCAAGCTGCAGTCAGTCAAAGATAGTTGGGGTCGGAAGTGCGGATCCGTGGGAATACCTCGGAACTAGGCGGTTTGCGCACCGGGCTGTATCAACCTAGCTTGCGGAAATCCGGCGAATAACCGGGGGGGGGGGGGGGGTTGGAGACAAGTACGTTTCTTGCGTGGGTCGATATTGGGGTCGATATTGAACAGCTGTCCTTAGAAACGATCCGTTTGGCAACCCCATCTCTAGTGACCTTGACGGGCAATGGTCGGTGCCACGGATCCGCGACAAATTCGCCCTGAATTACCGGGCCGGGAATTACCCTGAATTATCAGGTAAAGGCCGCGCAGGCGACCTCGATACCTTGACCAGACTGGAGGACGGAGAATTTCTTCCAAATCTTGTAGTAAGGGCGTGAGGTGGGCACGCTAGTTGCACTTCCTAGTGTCTCGCGTTAAGCTGTGTTGGACTCTTAAGGGCTGCTGGCGTAGCTTTATCAGGAATTGTGTTGTCCATTCAGTCATTAGGGGCTCTCTAGACGATCAAGCATGCTTGTCAAGCATCGCGTCGCGGGCTGGAAGGTTCGTAAACCGCAGGAAATATGCATTATTTTTAATTATTTGCCAAAAATGCCTAATTTTGTAGTTTTATACCCGGGAGTGAGTCATTCATCAATCAACTACGTCTAATTAACGTGACTGGTTTAAACTACAAAATAAGGCATTTTTGGTAAAAAAAATAAAAAATAATTGAATATCTCCTGCGGTTTACGATCCCTTCCCAGCCCGCGACGCGATGCTTGACAAGCATGCTTGATCATCTAGAGAGCCCTTTACGTTCACTCCATGGGAGACAGAATGTCATGTTGTTATGACTCCCTAGAGTGGCGGGATCGTCCGTAGTAATCGACACACCTCAATGTATTTTGTTGTACCTATACCCAATAATATATTTGAGGATTCTCGTGTGCGTACTTGGCTATTAGACGGTTTAGGGGAGTACCGGCGATTGAAATTAAATAATCTGCCTGTTTTTTACTGAAAGTTAGGCAATAGCAATTTTAGCCATGGTCACCCTAGACGTGGGTTCATCCACCCGCTCAGTAAAAATGCGCCAGCGAGTCAGGAGGCGTGGGCGTCTCGTTCGGTCGTCGATCGTTCGCAGTTCGCAGAAACGCAACAAAACCAAGAGTCACCGTCTGACCACCATTTCGGCCTTGCATCCAATCAATGCCGCCGCCGCGCGATCGGTACATTTGTCAACTACAGCCGAGATATATTGCTGTTTCCACGACTTAAAGATTTATACAGATCGGCCGCTTTATATAAAACTAGTAAATATATTAAAAAGAATTAAAAACACGACTGCCGTTACAGAAAGTGAACTATTGTATTATAATTATTTTTATTGCCGTTTTTTAATGAAATATTTGTGGTGTATGTACATATCCATATAGATACATGCATATTTCTGGAATGTACTCAATCAGACCTTTCATTTGACACTAAACACGAAATATTTATGTCAATTTATTGATATTTGGACATTTAGACTACTACTTACTTGATATTTTGGACAGACACTCAGGATAAGACAACGATTTTAACAATACCACGTACTTTTAAATCGCTTTAAGCGTTTAGAAGATATGGTGGAATAAAGAACGTAAAACATATAATACATAGATGAACCCGTAGATGAATATTTTTATTACGTTTTTTTAATGAAATATTTGTGGTTAATGTATATGACCATATAGATACATTTGTATTCCCGGAATCTACTCAATCAGCCTTTTTATTTGACACTAAAGACGATATATTTATGTTAATTTATTGACATTTAGACATTTAAATAATTATTTATATGACATACGAGCGTTATATGTAGCTTATGACACTCGGGATTACATAACGATTCTAACGTGAAATAAAAAACGGAAAACATACATATGAATCCTAAACACTCCTCTTTTTGGGCTGTCATGTAATATTTTCGTAAGAATCAAAAACGGTTCTTTAAAATTCGGTAATATTTTGTTGAGAGTAAACAATTGAACACATTTAAAAGAAAGGACGAAAAAAAACTAAACTGTCAAATTATGACTGTCTTACGCCAGCGCATAACACGGCGATTTATATTGAATACTCTGCTTACTTCTTATTTGAGAGACGATTTCGAGGCGAGGGGTTGAGGCCCTACCCTATGACACTCTGAATAACATAACAATTCTAACAATACCACACACTGCTAAATCGGCTCAAGCGTTTAGAAGTTGTGGTGGAATAAAGAAACGGAAAACATACGTACATGAATTTTAAACACATAACACTCCTTTTTTTGGGCAGTCGTATAAAAACGAATTCACTCTTCGGAAAATGTATCCGTCTCTCTATTCGAACGCATAGTGCGAAGGTTGACCATTCATATTTACGATACGCATTTAGTAGCTGCCGGTGAGGTTGCGCGTACCCATTGCATCGAGCAAGTAGGAGGTGTAGTCGCCGCGAGACTGGCTCTCCTTGGTCCTTCGCTCCCGGACTCGCGCGATGTTATTCACTGCGATTAATTATATCGGCACTCAACATCACCAGCAGTAAATAATTAAGCGTCCGAATCGAGCGCATTCGGCGGCTCGGCCATATGAAAACCAGTGGATATGTGGTGTCAAAGATGAGGCTGGAAAATACCGAGGAGTCGGATATTATACTCGCCCTGCGCTCGCCAACGAAGAACGTGTATCGCAACCCGATATAATATTCGAAGAGATCGGAGAATAATCACTATTGGGTCACAGTACACAGTTTTTAATTAGTGACATCCTTAAAGTGGGTGAATCAGTACGAATGAATAAGCAACGTTTAATAAAAAACAATTGTAAAAAACACACAAAAACAATTGTTTTGAAAATATTCAAAATTAAATGTTTTGAAAAATAGTATAAAATGATTTAATTGTGTTGCGCCATCTAGTGGTAGGTACAATGACGCAAATATTGTTTATTCGCTATATTTTGCCTATTGCTAGATTGCGTAGCACGCTCAGCGGTTGTCCATTTTTTATTTATCAGTCAACTTTTTTTTGGTAAATTTGAAAAACTTCACTGATAAGTTTGACAAGCTCAGCTTTGGCCAAATTTTTATTTATCAGTCAAGTTTTTCAAATTTACCAAAAAAATTGCCAAAACCGTACTGATAAATAAAAGTTTGACAGGCTCAAAGCTTGTGAAACTTTTATTTATCAGTCAAGTTTTTCCTATTTACCAAAAAAAAAGAACACAAGAACACATATTATTTTTTCCAAGAAAAAAAAATCAAAAGTTGCTTGTTTGCTCTCACTGATTTACCTACTTCAAGGTGTCTCAAATTAAATACTCATCCTTTATAAAGTGTTTTTTGGCCGTTTGAATAAGAGTAGATAATGTTTACATCTCATCACAAAAGCGTTTTTATTTTTTAAAGACTGAGGCCTATTATACCTGTACGTAATGTTCCTTCCGCATTTAATTATGTAGGTCGATATTGCTACTATAGCGTTGTCGACGTGCGTCCATTCATAGCTTCGTTGCGTCTCTTGAAATTCCTGATCGCCTATAAAAAAAACATAGCTGGCGTGTCGCCAGGCGATTTTGTCCAGAAGCGCAACTCTGGACGCGCGCGTGCGACGCCCGATTTCACCAAACTCCCGGTTGGTTAATCGGACGATTAAAATATTACGTTTAACCGTTTTATCGTACCTATAGGTATATTCATTGCTGATTTCAATAAAATGTTCGCTAAAAAACTTCAGCTCTGCATCTCTGCCGATGCACTCCTTTTTTTTATTTACCCACAAGGCATATGTCTTTTCGTGGAACCCGCCTTGTTGCCTATTGGCACCATCTTCTAGGTGGGCATTTGTAGCATTACGCAGTCAAACAAACACTCAGGCGGTCACCCATCCCAGTATTGACCGCGCCCAACGCTGCGTAACTTCGGTAACAACGAGGAGAACCGGCGACAACGTGGCTACGGACGCTACAACTTGTTTTTCGACACTTTTATCGGAAGCTACATCCATACGAGATTTAAATTTTCAAGAAATCACCCAGAGAACATGTTTCCGATGGACAAAATTATATTGCCTAAAGTATGGTACACTAAATATCACCAAAGCCTCAAAATGTCCTACAAACTGCACCTAGCTTAAGGAATCAAAATTCACTAATTCACAAAGAAGCTTGAAGAAGAAAAATTTAGAAACTGCATAAAAAGAAATATCGCTAAATTCGCTTTTTATGACAGACCTAGAGGACACTTTGGGCCCGATTGCGTTTCTTTATGAACTAAAACTAAAATTAGTCCAAGCGAACGAGACAGAGCAATACGTTAGAGCGGAATATGAAACGAACGATTGTCGATAAATACTACCTGTTGAACTTATACTCGTCCGAATAAATTCAAGCATATTCCGTGCGGTGTAAGATTTGGCCTTGGCGCGCAGTTCTAATGCGAAAAAGTGACGTCCCGTCATCACACACTCCGCTCTAGCGTGTTGCCCTGTCTCGTTCACACGGACTAATATCCGATTTTAGTTCACGAAGAAACGCTATCGAGCCGTTTATCTATCTTTGTCTAATATTACACTATTTTCATTGTTTTCTTGTATTTATTTATCTGCTCCCCAAACGTAATGAAATCGATTGATTATCATTATTATTGTTCATTTTAAAGTTACGAAAACATAATTCGAAGTTCGCGGGACCATAGAACTTGTAAATCCACTGAAGTCTTAAATACTGAACAGATTGCTCGCCGGTTTTGATTAACATACCAATTTTCCAGTAAATAGAATCAAAGTTTTATTCCTAACGTAGTTAACTTCCGCCTGGCAATGGAGCTACATTTTCCTAGAAAGTACAAAGTACTTCAACTTAATTCAGACCTGACATTTTAAATCGTTAGCAAGAGTGTGCCAACCTCTATCGTGTTATTTTCATGTTTTTTTTTCGAAATCACTTTTGTGAGATGACAGCACTGAAGAGTACATTCATTCGCTTTAGTCTATGGTTGTAGCCGCTGTGTTGAGAAAACATATTTTCTGGTCTGAATCACAATTCTAGGTTTGTGCTTTTTAAAGGATAATAGGTCAACACTAAAACATTATTTTTAAAACGTCAAGATTTCCAGAGACTAAAGAAACGAAAAGAAAGAAAACAGTATCAATGAATTTAGCGCTTGATAGTGGTGAATTTTGGAAATATTGACTAGTGATAGTTCCCTACAAAAAATGAGTGTAATATATTCAAGGTTCATCCATGTATGTTTTCCGTTTCTTTATTCCACTATAACTTCTAAACGCTTGAACCGATTTAGAAGTGTGTGGTATATTGTTACAATCTTTATGCCATACCGAGTGTCATAAGGTCTACCTGAACTGTCTACACACCAAGTAAGTGTCTTAATGTCAAAATGTCAATAAATTAACCTAAATGTATCCTGTTTAGTGTCAAATGAAAAGTCTTGTTGAGTAATTCCGGAAATATACGTCTATCTATACGAATAAATAGATAAACCACAAATATTTCATTAAAAACCGTAATGAAAATAATTATAAATGCAATAATTAACTTTCTGTAACGGCAGTAGTGTATTTTATTTCTTTACACGACTGCCCGACGAAAATGGAGTGTAATTTGTTCAGGGTTCATGTATGGGTTTTCTGTTTCTTTCTTCTTCTTAAAGTGTCATCTATCGGAGGTCGGCGGACATTATGGCCACTGATATTGCCACGCGGAACTATAGCGGCAGTCGTGTTTTTTTAATTTTTTTAATATATTTAATTGTTAAATATTATGACATACATTATATTTGCAAAAATAAACTGATGGATAACCTTAAGGATACTAATTTCTTGAAAAGTTCCCTCTTGTTTTCCTTTTTTACACCTGTATTTACGAAGTTATTTTACAACCGGCCTTATTGCCGTTTGGTCGCCACTCCCACGCGTCTGGGATCGCGTTGATAAACGGCCCGCTGCATTTATTGTCGTTTCGTACAATTTTGGAAAGCGATGGCGACGCGGCGATCGCCTGCGAGCCCATTCCCATGTTAAATCGAGCCTGTCATTAGAAGACATTTGTAACGTGGTGACGTTTGTTTTATTAAGAAGTAAAGCCCCTTCGTATCTTGGCATGCGGATGTAGTCTTCGGCGCGAATTAATGGAACTATAAAAGACTGGGTCGACGTTAGATCTGCTAACGTTTGCTTAACTGTCGGGATAGTCAGCAGTGACTGCAGTAAATTCAGGCCGAGATTTATGACATTATTAAAAATTTAATTCATATATTATTAAATAAATCGGTTGTGTCACTCCAGGACTTTTCCGGCCACTAGCGAAGAACTGATTTTATCTGAAAATTAATTTTTTTGATTTTATAATGCGCGCGTCTTCGGGACTTGAACTGTACTTACAAGTAATCAATAAAATCGAAAAATATAAGTAATTTTTGCTAATAGGATATTTTTAATCACAAAAGACTACTCTACCTGAAAAACTAAAGCTACGTATTTATCGCAAACATTTGTTGCGCAACTTTGTTTCGCAACCTTGAATCTTCGTGTTTCGCAATGTTTCTGAAAAATACATATTGCGCGTGACGTTGCGCTATGCCCGGCGACTAGTCGGGAACTGTACTAAAAAATTAGAAATACAGGATACTTTAAATATAGATTATAAAGACCAAAAACTGATAATGATAATGCGTAGGGAAATATTTATATCGCTTTGAAAATTCCCAAAAATAGAGATGGAGTGAAAAATTCATATTACCCAGTGGCAAGAAGGAAAAAGCATCATGATAAAAAAATGCTAAGTAGTATCAGATCAGGAGATGTTGTTCAAAGCAAGTGGATTTTTTATGCGGCACTGACGTTTTTGTTATGTAGAGCAACCATTTTTTTTTCGCGTCGAGAAACAATTTTATGTAACAACGTAACATATCGGTAACAATACGCAGGACATATAACAATAACATAACTAGTTTTTCTGGCGGCTTGTTGCGCAATGCTGACTAGTGTGGTCGGCGAAAAGCTCTGAAGCATTGTTTCTGGAAAAACAAATAAATATGAGGGTCTTACTTTCACTTGTCCTGAAACTTTATTTACCAATGAATATGGCTTATGCTGAAATTTGGCTACAGTTGGAACATCATTCCAGAATATGCGTTCCAGAAGTTTTTTTCAATATCGTGGAGCCTCTGGATCGATATGTGCATTGCTTTGTAGGAGAATAAAATAAAGTAAGTACAATGGGCAAAAATGTATGTGCGCTGGGCCCGCCCACCTCTTTAATAACAATAACGTATTTACCAATGGAAAGATCTATTTATCTAGAATATTTATAACTACTACAACTTACCTCAATCATGATCCGTTTCGGAGTTTTGAAGTTCGGAATCTTCTTAAATATGGCCAATTACACACAAACCCCCATACCGATTATTTATTTAAAATATATTATTTGTATTGAAGATCTATAAAAGATAGTATTATGATTACGGTCATTGGGCACACCGTGTTGAACAGCTGACAGCATATTACATACGTCAGGAACGGGAGTGAAATCATGAGACACATACAGAGTTCAAGCAACATATCCCAGTATTTTCCTGCTGTGAAATTCGAGCATTCTTAGGAATATATAGTTTGTACTCACAGAGCGTATGTAGTTTAACGTTGCGGGTATTCTGCTTGTATTTCGTTTAAATAGTTATTAAAAATACAATGCCTGAATGTGTCCGGCGCCCTAGGGGATATAGGTAATTAGCCATATTTATTAGGATATAACTCAGAAACGGCTCATTGAGAGCAGTCGTTGTAGTAATAAATGTTCTACAAAAAGAGATCTTTCCATTGGTATATGATTTGCAGTTATTGGAAAAGTGGGTCCAAAATGCTTTTTATTT
The DNA here is from genome assembly GCA_944548615.1 of Micropterix aruncella. Classification (NCBI taxonomy): domain Eukaryota; kingdom Metazoa; phylum Arthropoda; class Insecta; order Lepidoptera; family Micropterigidae; genus Micropterix; species Micropterix aruncella. The sequence goes on along the minus strand of OX155959.1, from coordinate 25,480,644 downwards.
TCTTGGTATTTTTACCGAGCAAACATTGGATTCTTCTTGAACATATGTGTACTTCGCCTGCTTTTACCAGTGGCATTCTAATATCGAAGCTCTCGATCCGTGGAGTTAAATTCCTCGACGCCCACAGCGCTCTGCTCTGTTCCACTGACCAACGGTAGCCGTAATGAATATCGTTTCATCGACGCCTTAAATCTGCGTTCGGTAATCGCTTATGGCCAATTGTAGGACGGGTCGTGTCCACGCGGCGGCCGTTTATCTTTCCGCTCGATAATATATCAAGAGAGCTTTCGACATCGCCTCCTTTCCCGTCGTCGCGCCGTTCGCCGTGTCGTCGGCCTGCGCATCACAATGGAATTTGGGAAATTTATCGGTCGGTTTGCGTAATATAGCTAGCTTCGCTTTATTGTTTAGATGCGATGATACATACATTCCGTGACGCTTATTAGTCTACTCATTAACAAGCTCGAACTCACAGGTATTTCTATATATCTAATACTTATTGTGAACGTTCTGCAATAACAAGGGCTTATTTCCTTACGGCAACCTTACAACCAATATGAAATGTGTTTTAGATTTTCGATCGACAGAACTCGAATGAAACGGAAAACTGATCCAGCCAGGATTCGAACCAGGAATCTCGCAATATAAGATCAGGTGACCTTACCACTATGCCACCCGTTCGTGTAATTTTTTTCAGTGATTCAGTTACCCGGAAACTCGGTAACCGTCCCCTCTATCAGCTGAAAGTTCCAAACCTGATAAATTAAAGGCGATTAACCCTTTGAGGACCATAAGCTTTGCGGTAGAGTATGGAATTTTTCGATACATAAAACATGTAAATAACATGTACATATGTCAAGTTTTGTGAACATTGGTATAATAGATTTTTTATAAATTGATGGGACATAAGTGTTCCTGTGGTCCATAAAGATGCAAAGTTACAATGTTTTCCAAAATTTATTTATTTTATTATTTAATTCAGAAATCATACGTACTTACTGAAAGAAAAAAAATCTAATTGGAAGTCACCATAAATATTTCATTTATTTATTTAAAATCGCCAGAGTTCGTGGGTCAATTGCTACATTTAAAAAAAAGCGGTGTATTTTTATAGTATAAATATTTTTTTTGCTAATATTAAAGATTTTGATGTTTCAATAACATGGAAAAATATAATTTATAAATGATTCGATAATTATATATATATAAATTATTCGATAATTATATAATATATTCGATAATTTATAAAATGAAGTTATGGGACACCAATGTCCCATGGTCCTTAAGGGGTTAACACATTGATATTTTCAAGATATCTATCTACTTAAAATCAACATGTATGAGCATAACGGAATTTAAAAATACTTTCTAAAAAACTTCGTACTTACCAATATAATTTAATGTAATTTTTTTCATTGTCAATCGTTATATTAGTCTTTTATTGTTAATTGGAATAATTTTGGATTAATTTACTGTATATCATTCTTTGTTAAATTGAGTAACTAAAATTAATTTAATATATTTGTTGTAACGTAAATAAATATTCTGTAAACCTTTTTTCAAGAGAATTCATTGAGGATGTATTTCGCCGTAGGATATTTTCTGATATCTCAACAGATTTCACAAAACTGTATAAAACTGTAACAACAGAAAAAATAAGAAAGTTGTTAGTTAAAATAAAAAAATGTTAATGATAAAAACAATCAGGTGGGCTGTTTAACTATATAGGTACTAATTAATACACCCAGTCTGTAAGTTTCGCACCTTAGGATTGGTCTTCAAAATCAGCGAATTTCCCAAACGCATAAAATTATGTGTGAAAGCTTTCCAAATTGTTATTAGAATAAATACTATTCTGTAAAAATAACCTTCTATACAAATCAGACAGACACTAAATGCATATTTAAAATCGATCATCGCATGGATATAAATAAAAATACATTACGAGTAGCATATTCATGAACTCAGTCGAAATTTATTCAACGAATAAAATCGCAGCGGCAAGGTGATGGTTATATAAATCAGAACCCAGGAAATCGCTCACCGGTTGGTCTTTTAACAGTAACCGTTTTTGCTGTTTTTTTAGGACTATCAATAAATGAATGCCCCGACCGTAGTCGAATTAGCTGGCCGCGGCCGTGAATACCAAATCGAGAGATGTGGCAATTTAAGCAGCTCTATTGAGAGTTGTGTTCTTGAATGTTGATTTGCGTATATCCTGAATACGAGCGGTTGATCGATTTGATATGATATTTGATTCAAATGCATCCTTTTATAGCACTCTTATCTACTCGTGGAGCAGGAAAGGAATTGATCACTGAAATCTCGTTAAAAAAACGATCGCGCCGGAAACAATTTACAACTTGAAGACATATCCGCATACGAGTAGATTACATTAGATTAATTCGCACCACCCCAGCTAGGAGTCACCCTAACCTCGTCCACCGGTATACCAGGAGGCACATTACATCGTGGAGCTGCAATAAGACGTGATGTCCTGGCTGATTCAGAACGCCTAAAGGTGATAGATGATGACCCACTGCACGGACAAGAACCACACCACATCGCCTCAAATCGCGAAAGTCGTTCATGAGCCGAACACAACCGCTCCTAGCAGTCAATCCGTCATCGAACCGCATTACTCAACGAAGCGTGGACGTAAAAGAAAATATATTACCGGGATCCCATCTCCCCTATACCACCTGGCGTAGTTTGAACAGACTGAGGGTGGGTGTGACAAGATGCCGCGCCAATCTTGTTCGCTGGGGCTAAACAGATAACCCAATATGCCACTGTGAAACGCTGCAGGACGAAGAACCACCTCCGACCCTGCTCGCAACATTCAACCCCATCACACACCAGGACCTACAAGAGGCAAACTATAAGGCTATCCAGGCCTCATATTTTTTGAGAGGCGTGCCCTAACCTGGCCCGGACACGTAAAGCGACAGGAGACCTCAGAAAATATCCGAAATGGGCGGACACGCGAAGAAATAGGCGGGGTCAATAATGTAGGGTTCGAACAATAAAAATCCAGCGTTGACAAAGCGTCAGGCACAGATTCCACGTCAGCTCGCGCCGGCGACCATGCGCATACGGTAATACGCGTGGCTACTCTCTTCTTTTAAAACATTTTAATAATATGTTTTCACAACATTCGCGGCTATATTAAGTTCACCCCCCATAAACTTAAACAAAAAAAAACACACAAACACTGAATTATAAGACTACTTATTTTCACGATTTATGGCCCGTGTGTTTTCGTTGCTTTTCTATTTCTCAGCCATTTCAGTCGCGACTATGTGCAGTGTGACTATATTCCGATCTATTTGGTTCCAGTTCTCATATCTGTGATTTTCCCCAAGTTTCTTCAAAGTTTCTTCTTGTTTCAGTCAGTTGTTCCCATTTATAAAATCCCCTTTTATGATTCTTATTTTTTTCCTATGTATCAAAAGTGATGGCAATAAACTATTTATTTACACGCTTTTATTAGGTCGACCTGTATGTAACTATGTAATGGAATCTAAGGTAACTAATTTAACCATCTTCCAAGGATCGTAGTGTCATGAAAATTGGTAGCTGTATGTAGTTCTGATGACAATACAATAATATGGTACTGTCGAACTGATCTGATGATGGAGTCGGAAGATATGAACTGGAACTTCATGATGGAACATCGTATCATAGCTGTGTTTGGATTTGTTAGATAAGTCCTGGAATGAACTTTGACCACGATTAGGTTTCAAGGTCTGATGATGAAGCCGGAAGATAGGCACTGGCATTCCATGATGGAATATCGTATCATAGCCGTGTTTGGACTTGTTAGAAAGGTCTTGTAATGGACTTTGACCACGATTAAGTTTCAAGGTCTGATGATGAAGCCGGATTTTTTGGGTTTTTACGTGCATATATAAAAGCGTGTTTTTAGGTTAGGTTAGGTTCGACAAAATCGACAAAATACGTACTTTGCCGTGTCATCACTACTTACTGCACTCGCTTAGAGGGCGACGACCGGGTTTTTCCTACTCAGGAGACAAACGACTCCGATTCCGGTGATGTTAGTTGTGGGTATAAAATTGCCGAGTCCGACGAAGATCGTTATTTGACGATTTATTTTAGCTTGGCCTCTCGGCTAGTTGATTATGTGTGCACTTTTACCGATGCAACGTTCCGCGATTGGCGATTGGCAGTCGTGCCGTTATGCGCCTGGCAGCTTGTAAAACCTGATCCCGCGGGTATTACGGCTGTATTCTGGCGATGGACGTGCCGTTTTGTTATGCCCGCGCACAACGGATGCTGGGATTACTGTCGGCGGCGCGGGGTCGCCGATGGCCTCCGCCACTGTCAACCCACCGGACTCTCTCCTTTTCACTCAACCTATCATCAAATAATCCTTGAACAGGAGACTAAAAACACATCGAGAGTCTCTTTCGCACTCTTTAAGCGCTCTCTCTAGTAGTGGCAAGGTCACTTTTTTGTCAAAACAACACAAAAAAATGTTTTTTTTTTTTTTTTTCAAATTGTAAATTTTGTTTTGAAAGAAGGTTGAGAAGCATTGCGCCATCTACCAGTGTGTAAAAAATCGCGAATAAACATGGCGTAATATCGCGTGGCGTTGAACGAGTTAATTAATTACTTGGTTGTCCTGTACGCTGACAAATTGAACATGTTTTTTTTAATTATATTTTTTCTGTATGCATATATATTTCCCGTACTGTATACTATAATAGTAGTTTATGCAACTGTCATATTTGACCTACCGCTAGATGGCGCAACGTGCTCTGCTCTTTTTATACTATTTTTTTTAAAAAAAACTTAAAAATATATATTTTTTATTGTGGTTTTTTATTTTATATAAAAGTTGTTAATTAGCATCAACGATGCCTCTAATAAAAAAATCCTATATAATATAACCCTTTGGCCTGCCTTTAGGCCTTAGGGATACGATTTAGTAATATGAAACATTGGTTCTTTCCGCGTAGTTTAAAGCATATGTCTTAAAACATATGCGGAATTGATCAATAGCATTATAGGTTAGTAAGTATTATCGCTACATAATCTTTAAAGAACTAAACATATCGACTTTATTGTGTACTAGCTGACCCGTGCCCACTTCGTTGGGCGGTAAAACTTTTTACTTGTGATGAAATTATGAGTGTGGTTCGGTTAGTTCTGAGTGCTATGATTTATTTCCTGACTGCCAAAAGAAGTGTTATATTTTTACTGCATATGTATGTATGTATTTGCATGCAAATTTGACTATATTACCGTTTTTTGTGAGTGTCTAAACAATTGAGACGATAAATTTACTTATTTTGATATGAATTCATAATTGTTGATAATGGGCCAGATTGCGTTTCTCTGTGAACTAAAACTAAAATTAGTCCAAGCAAACGAGACAGAGCAATACGTTAGAGCGGAATATGAAACGAACGATCGTCGATAAATACTACCTGTTGAACTTATACTCGTACGAATAAATTGAGCATATTTCGTGCGGTGTAGGATTTGACCTTTGCGAAAGTGACAACCGGTCATCTCACACTCCGCTCTAGCGTATTGCTCTGTCTCGTTCGTACGGACTAATTTCCGATTTTAGTTCACGAAGAAACGCAATCGAGCCCAATATGACCAATAAACATGACCTGACGATTTAAATTATTTAAAAAAACAAAACTACTTTTTGTGACTACATTAAATATAAAATTTAGACATATGCTGTCGCTGACATTTCAGTTTTCGGATTAATATATAGCCCTATGACACTCACAAATAACGTGGCTTTCCATTGGTAAAAGATTTTTCAAAATCGGTTCAGTAGATCCAGAGATTACTTTCTACAACCTCACAAACTTTACCTCTTTATAATATTAGTATAGAGTATAGACAAGAGAAAGCGGCGCTTGTAGTCACAGTTGCAGCGGTCACCGGCGGATGACTGAACTGCAATACGTGTTCCCTTGGAGCCGTTACCCTCTCGAGACGATCATCCCGCATTTCATAAACCAAGAGCGGCCATCTCGTCGGCTTTATACATATAGACGATATTCTTAAATTGTATACAATGTTTATTTATACAGCGGATTGATACATTCAAGTATCCTAGATTGGAATAGGAGCTGAATGTAACGAACGAAATATGTAGTCTGTTCAAAGAGTGTCCAACCCTATTTTTTTTCTTGTAAACAAATAAACCACGAGATGCATGCTTCTTCAGTCGATCAGTCGGTGCTATTCGGACTCTTTGTCGCGAATGGAAGGACTTGGAGGTGTCGACTACAACGAGCGAACCTGCCACCCTAGAAAGTTTTAACGATATTGATCGTTCTGTCTCCCGTGAGGTGAGCGTAGAAGACTTAGGGACGAAACAGTCCACTGTCTAGTTACACCACTCGCCCGTAAAAGACCAACACCTTACCGGGAGTCACCGGGTGTGCAGACAGCGAACCGACCTCGCGCCCTTACTTCCAGTTTCGGCCAGATTTCTGCGGCCTCCCGACTGATGACGGGTTCGAGGTCACTTACGCGATCCTCTTCCGTACGTAGCGGATCACCGCTACTTACGGAATATTCCGATGCACCGATGATTCGGTGTCTACTGAATCTATCGCGGACCGCGGCGTCATTTGCCCGGCCCGTTCTCTCACCCGGTATCGGGTAGCCGTTGATCGGTTGAAGAGCGGTTGTCATTAGTATAAAAACCACCCCCGCTCAATAGGAAACAAAGCCGTTTCCAGACTCAGTCGGAATGCACAGTCGATTGGCTGACGCTGCTCGGTGCACAAACCGTCAGGAGCGCCCGAAGGCCGATTCCCAGGGGAACTGTCCTGCAGGCACAGTCCTACCCGGGCTCGCACTTCTGGATAACGCCATAAGCATCTCAGCATCTCGAGGTTAAAGGAGTAGGAGCGTTTGGGACACTCCTGCACAATGTACGGAATGGACTGAACGGCAGCGCCACAGCCGCACGCGGGGAAGTCTCTCCAACCCCATTTGTGAAGCATTCTTGCGCATCTACCGTGGCATGTGAGGATGCGGTTTAGGGTCACCCATCCGCGCCGGCACAAGTGGGATGCAGGCGGGCGGGTGTGCGTGGATGAGATGAGGCCACGTTTGTCCACTCCGCAGTTAGTCAATTCTGCCTTCCAGGCGGCTACAGGATCGAACGTTTTGGCGAGAAGTGATCGGCAGATTCCCAGATAGGATTCAGCAGTTTTTTCCATCAGGGAACTTAGAGGCGGAGTGGAGTGGTAAATTCGGTTTTTATATGCACTTTATCCGCTCTCATAGGTTAGGTGCTGGCGTCTGTGTTCCACGTCGGATAGGTTGTTTAGTATTGCACAGTGTTACAACTACTCAGTTATGGTAATACTTTTCACGATAATAATTATTATTATCGTCGAAGTCAACGAATAAGAAACCCATTCCTTCGAAGGGAATCATTCGTTTACGAGCGAAACAAAGACTGCGTATAGTTTACATGTATGCAATTGGGCATTTCTCGGCAAGCAGCTACAGGGTGCGTCAACTCATTGCCCGCGCTCGCTCTGCGGTCGCAGTGAAAGTGGCTGATCCGGAAAAACACGGTGAAATTACAGTGGCTCGTGCGTGAGGTCATTCCACGGCCCTCCTTGCTAAACATCGCATACCTTGCCTTAGCTGCCTTAGCGCTACTGCTAACGGGAGACGAAGATTGCGTTGCACTTACAGCTGCGACCGCTGACCGCTCGGTTACCACTTGCAGGTATACACTTCGATGCTATATTTTCCACATTTTGCAGATAATGCTTGCGACTAGGCCTTCGGCCCTTAAAATCCCGCAAAAGTATTATAATCGTGCTAAAATTTCGTTTTGGAAGTGGTTGTTGTCCACCGAACCCTTCAAAATAACTGTCAACTTACTTTGAAATCGAGTTTCATTTGGGTGAATAATTCTAAACTAAGGAATTTAGGGGGTAAAACTATTACAGAAAAAAACATACGATTTAAAATCTAATTCATATTATGGCTTGGGTCTGGGGCTTCCAAACTTATGTAAGTCGTGGCACCCTCGAGAGGATTAGAATGTTCTCACGGCACCTAAGTTATATACATGATATGTATCTATCTTCAACGATAGTATTACCACCGAAGAAGCGTACATAGGAAGATGAAAAAAATGTTTCTGATAACTAGTATAAAAAGCGCTGATTGGTAGGTAAAACATCGCGAATATTGTTTATTAGCGATATTTTACCTACTGCTAAATAGCGCAGCGAGCTCAACGCCCGTCAAAATTTTGTTCACAAGTTATGTTGTTCAATTTTTTTATTAAAATTTGCATTTTAGCTCGTACTGATTCACCTACTTCAAGGTGCTGGTTAAATAAAACTCATCCTGTATATTTTGGCATATTTTAGTTGTAGTCAAAACTAAAACTCACCTCTGATGTCTTTTAGTGGTATTTGAGTTTTATATATTTCAATTATTAGGTCTTTGACGAGAAATGTCTGTTAACAAATATTGTGAATATTATCTCATTATTTCTATTATTGCTGCTTATTCTTTATTACACAAAACAAAAATATTACACGGCAAAAAAAACTAATACAGCACGAAACGAAAGCCAAACAACTATTTATCTACGTGACACCCGCCGCGTGAGTCGATTGCAAGCCCTTCTTCTCACATCTCTCACGCGACTCATCAAGTAAATCCAACCACTACCGATATCTATTGCCGTAAATAACTTTTTACCGACAACGAATTAAGAAGAGCTGTCATATAAGTAATTATACACATACAAATATGTTTCATATGGCATATGGTTTATTGTTATTGGAGGGTGGGCTAGGGTGGATCGTTTTTTTTCTTCAGAATTTAAAAACCTCCCTATACGGAAAAGATGTTCGATGATATATAAGTCAAGGAAAAAATCAAATTAAAAAAATTTTTTTTTGGTTAAGTACTGCCGCAAGGGGATGAACTTTAAGTGTTCGAGCGTTTTTATGATAAAAAGTCAAAGTGATTTGTGTTACAGGGAAACAGGCATTTAGTACTTTATAATATTTATATGAGGGGACACATACTTGTAACCGTTTGGTCACAATAAAAAAAAACAGATATATTTGCCAGCTTTTTAAAAAAAATAAATTTAAAAAAAATTAAAAAAAAACAACGAAATTACAGTGGACGGTTATTACGTTTGATGTTAAAAACGGCCATGAGGATTCATGTTTCCAGGCGATTTCTTATAAACCTATCTCCGTATGGTCCGCAGTCATCACCAGATGTTTCCCTTGCTATTTTGAGCATTTGTTCTGTAGCTCAGTGTGGCAGGAAAACCCCTTGATAGTAGGTAGTAATGCCGCCGAGTTTTTCCGCGTGGTCGGGTCGTATCACGTGGGGAATACTTAAGACGTACCGCTTCCGTCTTTTGAAGGGGTGGCAGGATAAAACGAGACATGGAAAAACTAGAATTGCTTGTATATCTCTCTGTAGTAGTAATACTGCTCTATAGGATTAGCGGACTGATTCGACAGGGCGTTGAGGGAGGACCTGCAATGTACGTACGTTGTATTGTTCGCTACTTACTATTCAGTGATCATAATTTTGGTTATTTATTAATATTTATATTGCAGAAAAACCATTATTTGAATCCAAAATCATCTAACAAAAATTAAGACGTATATTTTTCCCAAAAACTCAACCCTCTTGCGGCATTATTAAATTTTGAAATTGTTTTTTAAATTATTTTTCTGATAACCTCCATACCATAAACCATCTTTTTCCATAGTTGATACATAACATTTTTTCCCAAAGGTGCGCCCAAAGACCGGCATTCTTCTTTTGCCAGATTTTTCATGCATTGAGATGTAGAACGACTTCACTAAATGGGAGTGGAGTTGGGGGACCCAGAGCAGCGACGGGCTCATCGTATAGAGCGATTCGATCGCAGCGGCGCGCGCAGGAAGAACGAGTCCTGAGTCCTCCTCGGCCGGACGACGATTAATTCCGTCGTCCTGCCGGTCGACACGGCCATAATTTCTCTTTTATTGTGGCGGCCATTATTCTTGCTGTTGCGCGCATGCATTCTTGCCATTGCCAATATTATCTGCCGCTTCGAGTGTCGAGGTTACGGCCGGTCACAGCGCCGCGCGCCGTCCAACTCCTAGGCCGGGAGCCGAAAGAGGAGATAGATACCCCCACGATGTCGTGCACACGAATCAAGTTTATGTTTATGTCCCTGAGGGTTCGTGTCCACTACGACAGGCCGTCAAAACAGACGAAAGTTTTAGTGGCTAAACAATTTATATGAATCTGTTCACATTGACGGATCCGAAGAAAAAACAGATGCCGCGATTTTTAAAGTCGTCCTAATAGATTATCAAAAGAAGATGTAGACATTCTAAAGTAATTGAAGAAATTTATTTCGTTACTTTTCAGTTCACCCGTTAATGTTTGAAATATTCCATGTGAAAATCTTGCAATATTTTCTTTTTACTCTATTGCGTCTTTTTCTTTATGAATACCACCAAGGCATACTTCTCCTCTAATTCAAGCTATATTTCGTCCATGGTGCATCGAGTTCTGCCGATTTTCTTGACGGATCGACCTATATCGACGACCCGTCATAGTGGGATCGGGCACTAAACATTACAAAAGTTACAACATTTTCTTAAACAACAACGCATTACAATGTTTATTTCCGTCTATAAATATCATTTAACCTTTATCAATTTCTTGTTATTTATTTTATTATGTACGGGGCTTCGTTCTGATGAAACCATGTTCTTTGGCTTGAAACCAGGAAAGTTTTACACTTTAGGTACTAACCAACATAAACTTTCTTTTGAGACTTTCTGTAGATTAACTAGAAAATAAATAAGATGCATACTTAGTTAACATTCAGGGATTTGAATGTTAACTAAGTATGCTTGTTGTTGAGTAACTTTTGTTGAGTAAGTACTTTTAAAAGCAGTTTTAAATAGCTGTGAGATTCAATGCACTTTATTGTATCCGGAAGTTATTGGAAAAGTCAACCTTTGACTGCCTTGTATGTACTGACCTTCGTATTTACTGTTGGATGAAATGATTGCACATAATTATTGGTGTTTTGGCATCATGCGAATGGATTTTATGTGATAGCAAACTGATGATGTTTGAATTTTATGTGTATAAAACATAAATAATTCGTAATATTGCTGCAAATATTATACGTCAAAGTAATGTTTTCAAGTTAACATGGTGACGACCCATTATTTAAAAATGAGACGTTTTCTTTCATTTGATTCCTGTGCAAGATGGTGTATGGTAAACTACGTTCGGCTCGCAGTCTCTAGACAATATGCGCCGCCAATTTCCCATAGCAACTCGCTCGTACCTACTCGATCACGGGGCGATCTGATGTAGACGCGATTTCTCCATACTCGCCAAACACTTTCTTATGGTTTTGTTCATAAACTACGTGATTTAGGAATAGAGAGGGGTGAGGAGGGGGGGGGGGGGGTATTACTCTAAACCACGCGAGGACTGCTACTGATATATGACCACCATCTACAACCATGGCAACTAAATTTGTCCTTTCATGCGGTCTAACTTGCTGTCTCCCTCTACCACTGTGCATTGGTGCGCTGAATAATTTATTCTGTCGCTTTGTTGGTAAGGCCTGGACTTTAGTCTGTATTTATTACGCGTGGTTTTATAACAAAACCGCACGGTATAGCCGATTCTAAGGTTTTGCTTGTGTATGCTTGTAACCGTCCTTCTTGCTTGATGTTGCATTATATCGTTCGCAGTTCGGTTCTCCTGGTGGCTATACCAGGCAAGTGCCAACTGTCGCTAAAAACGAATGAATCAACCGTGTTTACCACTCGGGTTTTGGCTATCAACTGAGTGTAGAGTAGAGAGAAAAGGTTGGAGTGGAGGGAGGGGGGGGGGGGGCGTAGGTAGAAGCCGCGCGGTTTACTAGGAGATAGGAGAGAGAATGCACTCAACAAAAGGAACACAGCTCAAGGTCAATTCTAGTTGTTTGGTTGGGAACAGTGACTTCCCTCAACCTATCCCATCTTCCCCTCTCCTCCCCCACCTCTTTCAAAATGTTTAATTGAACAAATGTTTACTTCTCTGTGTCATGTTAGGCAGGTTATTGAAGATACAAAGGCAATTGTATATGACGAATATAAAGGCAATTGTAACATGAAAATTAGCAATTTTTTTTAAGTTTGCAGAATTTGCCATTTTTTAAAAAGCTGTATCTAAGAAACTTTTGAAGGTACTACTCCCATCCCGGTCTAAAATTATAGCAAATATAATGAATTTAAAAAACTTTATGCAGTTTCTGTCAAAAAAGAGCTTCTTCGCGATCAAAATGGAAAAAAAACAATAAAAGTGCAAAAATTTTGTGTTTTTGAGATATTCAAAAGGGGTCCGGAGGGCTGTCGATGTCGAATAGGCACATCCCATACAAGAAAAAAAAAACCTACTACCCCCAATTAATGCAACTTAGGCCATATATAACCATGTCAAGGCTACTGGACTGAAAGTGGAACAAAAATGTTTTTTGCACGGTAACAAAAACCTAATTCAATTAAATTTTCAACTAAGTTTTTCGTGTAGGTAGGTACAGTATTCTTTTGTGTGAGACAGTCTCCTTTTAATAAAAAATAGTAATTAGAGGATTTCATATACTGAACAACTAGTATGTGTGTAGTTTTGTGATGTATAACCTTTAATACTAAGAAAAAGATGCTTTCTCGTCCGTTCTGCGAACGCTGCAGTAGCGAAGCCAGTGCTCTGTAGTGCATTGTATACATACGTTATTAAAACGGTTGTTTTATTTACATTGCACCGTGGCCAATCGCAAAACAGTTACCCCGCGGCATGACGGCTGATAGACCGGCAATTGGTTGCCTCTAAATGACTGCCAATTTAAAACAATAATCCCTCAGTGCAGTACCGACACTCACCGTGAGATTGCATGCTGTTTTGCATGTGTGGGTACACGACATGCGGTCTTGTTAAACACAACAACATTTTCTGTTAATGGAAAGTCTTTGTAAAATGTCTTTCTTGTCCCAATAAAAACTACACTCCGGAGCAATGAATCCGGGTCACCAACATAAGCCACAACATCTTGGAAGCTAAGAATGTTAGCTTATTCAGTAGAAAGTATTTTATAGACTATTTAATACTACTCAAATAAAATTAATAAAATTTCTTGGTTGCTGTAAAGTAAATCCTGAAACTGTAAAATAATGAATAAAAACAAAAAAATATATGTTTAGACAATCGAATTACGAATTCACTGCATTGGTTTTTGCGTTTGTTTCTGATCTGTCATAAAATAAAAATAATAAGAAGCGTACCTGGTTATGTACACGATTAACTGCCCAACAAAAATGAAGTGTAATGTGTTCAGGGTTCATCTATGTATGGTTTCCGTTTCTTTATTCCACCATAACTTCTAAACGCTTAAACCGCTTTAGATGTGTGTGATATTGTTAGAATCGTTATGTCATCCCGAGTGTCTTAAACTGTTTAAAAATATATAAATTAACATAAATTTATCGTGTTTAGTGTCAAATGGAAGGTCTGATTAAGCACATTCCGGAAATATACACGTATCTATATGGATAAACCACACATATTTCATAAAAACCGCAATGAAAATAACTATAAATACAAAAGTTCACTTTCTGTAACGGCAGTTGTGTTTTTTATTTTTTTTTATATATTTACTTGTCAGTATTCATTATTAATGTGGTAACGATAGAATAAGCTAGCATTCTTAGTATCCGACATATTAGTAGGTTTAGTCCCGTTAGTGGTGACCCGGATTCATTGCTCTCGGGTGTATTATCTTTATTTTCATATGTAATCCAAAATCTTGACCTTTTAGACTATATTAGACCACAATGGCCGGTTCTCCATTATCGAAACTTGCCTAGGTGGCCAAGAGCTACAAATGCAGAAACCTTATCACAATTCTGATAGGTGCCAGCATTACCGCTTTCTGCATTATGTACCTGTTTGTATAGTGATGCTCTTAGGGACAGTGCTGTTTGAGTTATCAATGATTGGTACCTACTAAAAAAGCGACATGGGCTCCCCACATGTCAGCAACGTCATTGGCATAATTTTATCTTTCTCTGCTATGCCGAGATTGTCATCATAAGTCAGTGTAGTGAGGTCATCATCATGTAGTGAGGTCGATCAAATAAATCTCATATCAATCGTATAGGTCTGCTGCGCATTTTTAACTAATACTATATCAGACATATCCTAACTTCATTTCGGACCTCTTAAATATCAAAATTCAGCTCCCTATTAGTATAGACTTTTTATTATCTCTCAACTCCCCCAATGTCTACAAAATCATCTGTAAATTTATTAAACTCAAGAGTACGTCTAATAATAATTAATTAATGTTCCTCCATAGAGTTTTTGTGTTAAACGTATATATGTATTTCACTATATCTTAAATTATTATTCGATTTTGTGTTCCCGACGGAGTGATGTCTTAATTGTTTCAGTGACGTCCACTAACATAAATAAGTTTCCTCCTATTTAAACGCGCATTGGCAGAAATCACCCTCTTTGGGTGGAGCCATCAAATCAAAAAAGAAGACGACGAAGAAGACATATTCGCCACTATTGTTCGGTTAGTTAGTTCGTTCGTTTACGTGTCCGGGCCAGACGGCCTATTCTTGAAATATTTAGCACGCTAAATTTGTCTATGGCCAATGTAAATCAAATGGGTCATATACAAATTTGGCATGCTGATTTTTTTAAGAATCGCCCTCCAGGTTAGTAAACGTTTCTCCAAAAATACCCACCCTGGATGGTCTTGTCGTTCGTCTCTTGTAGGTCCTGGTGTGTGATTTGGGTTTACAATTTCGGGCAGGATAGGAGGTGGTCTTCATCGTGCAGCGTTCCATTGATATTGGATCCTCTGAGAGATTGGATTCTTCATCCTGCAGAGATATTGGATTCTCTATGTAGCCCCAGCGGACGAATGGTTATTATTGGCCAATCCCAATACAGAGATTCCCAATAGCGCTTTTGTTTTTTAAATAAAACACCTACCCTGTGGCACTTAGTTTGTCCATTTCTTCGCGCAAGCCCGCTATCTCAGGTTGTTATAACGACTGTTACTATCTCGTCACACTGAAATGAGTCGCAGACTTCCGAGACGAAAACGATCTATTGGTCCAGTTCCGCCACGGTAGAAACCAGACAGAAGCCTTCCTCAAACAACGAAAGGACACTGGCAAACCAGTGGGCCACCTCGACTCTGTCTTACCAGATTTCGATGGATTTCTCCGCCCTCTATTTAGTCTGATTCAAGATTTGAAGTCGCTCCCGTATAACTATTACGCGCAGTCCCGACCTACACCTGCTGTTAGCAGTAAATTTGTCGTGAACCGTGGCGCCCTTCGACCGCATCTCACTCGGAATCGACTGGCCATGGTTCGTTTCTAAGGATATTAACAGGATTATATGTCATTGTAACCTCCTGGGGTGACGGGTTCACCCGTTGTAGATGACACCTCGAATAAAAGTATCTCTCATCTGGAAAAGTCTGCCTATCTTGTCCGCGCGCATAAATAATGTCGACGCGCATTGTTTGCTACAACTCCGTACTAAATTGTCGTTAGAGGGAATTATAATAGTATGCAAAAATATTCTCCGCGGCCTGTCTCGACGAACGCGTACGGCCGCACACACTTTTCTTCGAGCCGCTTTTGGTAGGATCTCTTCACTACGTACCAACAACAAAAAAAAACACGCTAAGCAAGCTAGTAAGCGCGGATGCGATGGGTCAGAACGTAATTGTGTCCAAGAGTAAAAAATCTATTGTCACCTCAAGACTTTCTCGGCAAGCAGGCAATCCCCCTGCCCCCGCGCGCCACACCCCTTAATCCTCACGTATTATCGGTTTATAAAATTTGAACACCTTGACTGTTAAATAATAGTTTGACGAGCATTAAGCGCGCTGCGCCATCTAGCGGTAGGTGAAATATCGGTAATATGGTTTATTCGCGATATTTTCCCTACAGCTAAATGTCGCAGGACCGCTCAACGCTTTTTATACTTTTTTGGAAAATGAAATATAATAAATATATAAGTTTTAAACCACATGGTGATGCATTTGTTAAAGCTGGGCATTGACGGTCAGTTTTTCGCGTCAGTTGAACTGGCGTGCATCCAAAATTTGATCGTGAATGTCGAATCGTCACTCCATAGTTTTAACTGACGACGCGCCACGAATATGTTCCGTGTCTACTACCATAATCCAACTGGCGCGTGGCGACAAACTGACCGTGAATGCGCAATCGGCAATCCAACGCAATCCAATCAGTTCGCTCTCAGCGCTCGCGGACCGCGGTGACAGCGCGTGCTGCGTTTTTGTTTTTGTCATGGCGGTGTCGGACTTGTCATAATGATAGATTTCATCAAAAAATATAGAAATTCAGAATGTTTATGGAAAATAACCGACAAAAATTAAAAAAATAAACAGTATCGACAAAAAGCTGTAGAAGATTTTATTTAGATAAAATATTCCAATTTTATTTAAATATTATTTGAAATTTTGCGCGCTAGACAAGACCCTATGATTATCATTAACCACAAGTAATCCCCGACAAGCATACATTAACCGCCGAAAACACGAATTAGACGTAATATAAAACGACGTACTTTCACGTTTAAAGAATTCATTAAAGACATTAAAAACATCGATCAATCGAAGTGCTGGCGTCGTCCATTAATTGATGGCTTCGTGCATCGTAATTATTATTACGCGGGGCGGAATAAGTACCAATTATATGCGTGTGCAAGTTTCTCCTCCGGGCCAACAGGCGATAAAGCGGAGATTTAACGAGAATACTTTTATGACGGCGCGGAGACGAGACGAGATAGCAGCAGACAATCCACTCTTTGATAGCGCGTCGCCATATTAGTAAGATGGTGGCTGAAGACCATGATTTCGTAATATCTCCTTAGATGACTTACGAACTAACGAATTGTGTCACCCCAGCCGGGAGTGGCTCCTGAGACGGTAAATCAATCGTTTGTTTTGTTTGGAAACTTACTATTTGTTTGAAAAACACACATTACAACATGGAGTACAACATGGTTGGCCTATTGCCGGGTGGAAATGTCTTACAACCATGCCGTCAGGGTTATAGTGGCAAACGGTTATAGTGATAGTGATAAATGTTTATGTAGCCAATTTAACCGCCCTACCTATACGAACGTACGCGTCAAATCGTTCCTACGATTCTAAGGGGCTCTCTAGACAATCAAGCATGCTTGTCAAGGATCGCGTCGCGGTCTGGGAGGTGATCGTAAACTGCAGGAATTACGCAATTTAAAAAATATATAATTATCACAAATGCCTAATTTTGTAGTTTATACCAAGGAGTCACGATTAGACACAATTAATTGATGGATGACGTGACTCCCTGGTATAAAACTACCAAATTAGGCATTTTTAGCAAATATAAAAAAATATATTTGCATATTTCCTGCGGTTTACCTGTCCAGCCGACGCAATGCTTGACAAGCATGCTTGATCGTCTAGAGAGCCCTTAAATACAAAAAATGGTATTTAACTGGTCGATTGTGTAAAAAACATTGTCTGAAGTAATGAAAAAACCTAACGATTTTTTACCTTCTTTTTGTATAATAATCCAAAGATAGGGCAGTTAATATACAGGTTGAGTTTTTAGTTACTGGTATCCTTGAAGTTGGTGAATCAATACGGGCAAAAAAAAAAATATTTTGAAAAAAAAAACTGAAAAATAGTATGAAAAGCATTATAAATAGGATAAAACGAATTTACCGCGTGAAATTTGTTCGGTTCGGTAACCCCTCCCCCCACGTAATCAAGCGTAAGCCTCAGCTCCAACCCCCCTCCCACTCGGTGATTACGTAATATGTAGATCGCCCCTTACCTACCGCTAGATAGCGCAGCGCGCTTAATTCTTCTCAAACTTTTTTGTAATAGGTAAGATTTACAAACTCGACAAAAAGAAAAGAAATCAAAATATATTTTTTTTTCCAAAAAAAATATATTGCAATGTGCCTACTTGCTCGTACTAATTCTCACCCCTTTCGAGGATGGGGGTAACTTAAAACTCACTTTGTATCACAAGTGAGATTTTGTAAAGAAGTGGTCATAATCAATGAGTGCAGTTACATGATAAACATAATAGTAAAAATAAGACGGAAATTCATAACCCATGTTAGCTCACTATCGCAGGGAGGAATAGGATATAAGATCGAGCTAGCAGACAGATGAAGGGGGGAAGGGGTGAGGAGTATGTAAGTAAATACCTCTTGCACTGATATATAAGAAAGTAGAAGGATTAGAATCTAATATTGTGATGCAGTAATTAGTAATTGTGGTCTTCTCCTTTCTTTCGTCCATATTTAGTTTATTGTTTCGATGGATTTCGCCGTAGGGTATTAGATTGCTTAATGCCGTATGCGTTGGCAGATAGGATTTTACTACAAAACGCAACGTGTAGATGTCACACATAGTTCCAAATGTTGATTAATCTTCTCTTATGTTCAATATGGCGGCGTTCTTAGTATAGCAGTATGGCGTTGAGCTATACTGCCGTCGTAAATGAAAACACAGTAACTTCATTTACTGTGTTTATACAAGTTTGGTTCTTTAAAATCACGTGTTGGAGTACTATGAGGCAAATTTTTCGGTTTGTCTGTCGATGGATAATTATCGTGATACCTTAGATAAAAACACAGTATTTATTAAAAAAACAAAATATTTTTTATAAAGTACACAGTATGTATATTTTTTAAGTTAAAATACAGTAACCTATTATTTACTGTGTTCTTTTTTAATACCTATAAGCATTTAAGAAATATTTTTGTTTGGTTACAACACGGCTTCTTCAGATACTGTGGTTTTAGGTAACATTTTGTTAAAAGTTAATTTATTAATACACGAATTAATCACAGTATCTCAATTACTGTGTTTAAGGTGCCTGCAGTATTTTATTTAATTAAAAAAATATATATTTATTTTACATGGTTAGAACACAGTAATGGAAAAAAATTACCTATAACACAGTAACCACTCAGTTACGGTGTTATAGCTTAAAAATATAAAAGTTATCAAATTATTTTCCTAATTTAAAACACAATATCTAATTTAATTAATTAAACAATTATAATTTAATATATATTTTTATGCAGAATTGAAGTTCTAACTATTTTTTAACATTAAAGATTAAAAGAAATAATCTATATTGATTACTTTGTTCATGAAAACAAATATTTAACAACTGAACTTTGACCGCGTTTTTCTCAAAACGTCTTTTTTCAAGGTACTTTGTTTTCATTTACGACGGCAGTATAGATGACGCTTTGAACACGCGCCTATACGATATCCTATCGCGAAATAAAATAATAATATTGCTCCTATAATGCCCACGATCGACTCAAGACTCGCTCGAATAAATCCCGCAAATCTGTCCAAAGCGTGGACCTGCCCCCCGCTGTGATTTGCGAGCGCGCGCCAGGTGCCCCGTCCGATACGATGCGAAATCGCCCATATCGCGTTGAATGAATGCGACGGATTTCGCGAGAAGCGTCGCGGTCGAGATTTGCGAGCGATCTTTGCGGCAGATCGTATGTCTCCGATTCGTTCGAGATTCTTCTACATTTTGCATGTACTCTATTGCGCTCACCTTAGTCATGCGAGTAATAAAACTACATAAGTACATAGTAGGTACATGGCCATTTCGACATCCGAAATTCCTAACATTTTACTATACAGGTGAGTTTTTAAATAGTGATATCCTTGAAGTGGGTTAATCAGTACCTACGAGCAAATAAATTAATAGTTTAAAAAAAAAACACGCTTTTATAAATGCACGTAAAAAACAAAAAATATTTACACGTCAATATACATCGTATATAGATATATCAATATTATTCTATTTACACTCCATGTACAGGTCTATATACATTATATACAGACACCTATGTCAATATTTACACTATTTACACTCAATATTTACAAGTCAATATATAATAGGTTTGTTATAACCTTGAAACCTGATCGTGTTCAAAGTCATTGCGTGACCTTTCCCACAAGTGCAAACACGACTATGATACTATATTCCATCATGGCATGCCAGTTCCTGTCTTCCGGCTTCATCATCAGACCTTGAAACTTAATCGTGGTCAAAGTTCATTACAAGACCTTTCTAACAAGTTATTTTGGCCGTAATATTGTTATTATTATTTATTAACTTAAGACCTGTGCGCTGTTTTTCTCTTTTGTTGGAATAAAAAAAAAAAAAAAAAAAAAGTCTAAACACGGCTATGATACGATATTCCATCATGGAATGCCAGTGCCTATCTCCCGGCTTCATCATCAGACCTTAAAACCTAATTGTGGTCAAAGTTCATTCCAAGACCAAACGTTCATTCTAACAAGTCCAAACACAGCTATGATACGATGTTCCATCTTGAAGTTCCAGTTCATATCTTCCGACTCCATCATCAGATCAGTTCGACAGTACCATATTATTGTATTGTCATCAGAACTACATACAGCTGCCAATTTTCATGACGTTATGATCCTTGGAAGATGGTTAAATTAGTTACCTTAGATTCCATTACATAGTTACATACAGGTCGTGTTAAAAACGGCTACATCACATCCACATTTGCATATGAAAAAGCTCTCCGCCCGGTGGGTGCCTCGTTTGCTTACCGTCGATTAAAAAAGTTTGGACCGTTTCGAGAGTAGACCGTTTAGAGCTGTATTTTGCGGAGATTTGTGATAACAAATAAAACATGGATCCGCCACTGTACCTACACCGGAATCCGAAATTCAATCAAAACAGTTGACAGAATCAGGTGATCCGCTCCAAAGAAGCTAAAGCTGGGAAATCGGCTGGGAAAATGGTGACATCTGTCTTTTGAGATGGAAAAGGAATTTTGATGACAGATTATTTCGAAAGATCAATCTATCAAAAGCTATCATATTCAGCAAAAAATACTAGGTTTGTCTCGAAAAATATAACCTTCCACCAACGCAAGGGTTTACACATGCGTTAAGGCTATGGCAAAAATCATCGAATTACACTATGATTTTGTTGCCATATTACCGTCAGAATTCCACCTGTTCCCCAAGCTCAATTTTTTTTGGTAGACACAAATTTCAGACCTACGCTACGGCTGCTGTAGAGGATTAAGTTGTAGTCCTTGAGGTTGTGGAGCGTAGATAGCCCAGCCCAAGTGCGTAGATCTTAAAGGAGACTATGTCGAAAAATTAAAAACAATTTTGCCACGTTAATTTAAACAAGTACTTCCTTGCTAGTCCAGGCACTCATCATCCTCCCCTCGTAGGATTGAATACAACCGAAAGAGCATCAAAACGGTAAGGCATGCGCAACTCAACAGCCCTAAAAAAACCAGCCCCAAATATCTCGTTTATTTTGATTCGAGCGCATCGCACTCCTTTTTTTTATTTGTTTATTCGCCGCAGGGTCGATCATCTTGTTAAATGTTGATTTAGGTGCACCTCGTTTTGACGTCGACATCGTTTAATATTTACCCTTTGGTCGTGTGAATGATTTCGCCTTCAAAATATATACAAGTAGGTACATACACGTGTTTAAACGCTTGACTGTCGTAATAGCCCCCCTAAATATTATATTTGAAGCAGCTCCTTTGTTTGTTTTTTTTTCAAATTTAAAGCATGTTTTCTTTTTTTTTGTTTTCTTTTTTGCTTTTAAGAATTATACAGCATTTAGTTAAATATAGACAAATATTTAGATTAGGTATTACTAGTTATTTACAAAAATACAGTTGTTTTTGTTGATGCTTAACTAAATGGCAAACAATGGTTTGGTATTAATAATAAATAAACAGAAATTTTAAAGTCGAAATTGACTGAAAATTTTAACATAATTTATTTTAATAAATTAGGTAGGTACATAATAAATTCAGTTTTTGGTGTTTTCTTTATTTTAGGTATTTATTTATTTATTTCATTTCTTATGCAAATCAAAATAACAGTTTAAACCAATCCGTTGAGATGCAATATAAACATAAATATAAAAATTCGAATTATTGTACGTACACATGTTTAAATAAGCAATAAATACAAATAGAGGCATTATGATTAGAAAAAAACAAATTTACAGAGTACACAAAGACGATTATGTGTAATGCTTCGCAGTTTGAGCTTTTGTGTGTTCGTGTGTGTGTGTGAGAGAGGGTGAGGGTGGTGTGTGTGTGTGTGCGTGCGTGCGTGCGTGCGTGCGTGCGTGCGTGCGTGCGTGCGTGCGTTCGTGCGTGCGTGCAAGGGTGCGTATGTATAATGCCCGCTCCACACATTCGCCAGTGATGGCCTCATTGCCTATGTCCCAATCGCTCTTTCTCATACATTTTTCTGACGTCATAATGGTGTCGACTCGCTTCCACCTTAGCATGATTGGCCATCATCGGCCATTGTGAAGAAGGGCCATGAGAGTGAGGGTGTGTGCGATGGTGTGAACTTGCGTGAAAAGTCTGTGTATTGTATTGTTAGTTCTAGGGAGCTGGGGGTTTGGGGAGCTAATGGGCCCATGATGAGGTGGCCACGATGACCCATGTGTTCAGGGTCGGTCACACTCACGGGTCAACACCCATCCGATGGCCTCCACGCATGGGGTGCGAACCTGGGTAGGACACTGGGTCAACCAGTCTCCCCTGGGAATCAAACCTCTGGCGCTCCTGGACGGTCTGCGCACCGAGCGGCGCAAGCCAATAGACTGTGCTCTCCGACTAACAGTCGGGGGAGTCTGGGAACTGTATTGTTTCCTATAGAGCGGGGGTGGTTGTCTACCTTACGGCGACTGCTCTTGAAATGACCATTGGCCATCCGATCCCGGTTCAGAGTCGGGCAAAGGACGCCTTGGTCCGCGATAGATTCGGTGCACACCGTTTCACCGCTTCGTAAGGGAGAGGACCGCGCAAGCGACCTCGAACTCGGAACCAATCAAGAGACCGGAGAAATCTGGTCACAATTGGAAGCAAGGGCGCGAGGGTCGGCCCGCCAGGTAACACTGGCTATCTCGCGGTAAGGCGTTGGCTTCTTGCGGGTTGTGACGTAGCTGGACATTGGATTTGTTCTGTCCAAAGTCTTCTACGCTCACTGCAGGGCGATAGAACGAGAAAATCGTTAAAACGTCCTGTGGTGACGGGCTCGCCCATTGTAGTTGACACCGCAAGTTGTTAGTTATAGGGATGTACGATACCGACATTTCGGCCCATATAATCGGCAGGCCGATATATCGGCATTGCCAATTATAAACAACCGATATCAAAAACGTTAAAAAAAAATTACTTTCTTAACAAAAATCTGCCAAAAGTAAACTTTAATTACTGACGGTGTATCGGTTGTGTAATGAAAATTAATTCCTTAATTATCACTTTGATTATTTGATAATAATTCATAATAATAAATAAATACTTTCTTTGAATTTTGATTTGACATTTTGATTTATTTATTTTTACACTTCTCAAGGTTGAGCTTTTTTAAATATAGGTAAGATTTATTTATAATAAATATTAAAGACATATAAACGCCCGAGGTTCATACTTCATTATTTTTTATCTACTAAGCCATCGATATCGGTATCGCCGATTATTTACTAAAGTAATCGGTATCGTATCGGAAAAATTATGTATCGTTACATCCCTAATTATTTCATTTCTATAGTATAAGATCGTCTATGTAACACAAGCAACAACAGATAGTTGGGAAATAATGAACATATTAAAAGTATTTAAAAAAATAGTTTATGATTTCATGATTCTTTAAATTAAGAAGTAATCTGTAGATAATAAATATTTATATTTGTCTTTTTTAAGTGAATGCTGTGTATTTCTTATTGTATAAGAAAATAAGATTATATGCTTTAAATTTTAAAATCTATTTCTAAATTGAAGTATCTATATCTATCTATGTATGAAATATTTATAGAAACGCACACATAACATTTATTGGATTTTTCGTCGTTAGGTATACTATCGAATTGTCACAACAGAAAAACCACCGATCGGTGGATTTTCTGTTGTGACGATTCGCAGGAGGCTGATCTCCGTATTTATGGAATTATGCATTTATATGCGGTAAAAGTCGCCTTCCTTGAATTAGTTACCGTTATATATCAGTATGCGTGCACTAATACCCCTTACAAACAAATTTTTGAGGTCTAGAAATATGCCATCGTGAGTTTTAGTCCCATGTTAAAAAAAGCAAGTCGCCGTTATGAATTAATGCAAAGTTCACATCTAATTTGAGTCGGCTATATATTAGTCCTTAGTTTGTTGTTGTATCATGTACCATTTCCAGAAATACGCACGTAGATACGGCACAGCCCTTGCAAGTAAAGCTACGAAAGCCTCCCCCTTCCCCCCCCCCCCCTTCCTTTACGCTTCAAATGCGATCACTTTACACAAAGGCGTTTTGTGGTGGCTGGCTGGCTTGTTGGCTAGGCGAACACCTGCGCATCACTTGTTCGCGGTTCTCTTTTTAACTTCTTTCCCCCGACTAGCATCGTGTGAACAGAGCCTTCGAAGGCGAATGCCACGCCCGCGTTGCCTGCCGCTTCAAATGGTCCTGACGGTTAAATAATAGATTCGTAAAGCGAGATTCATTTGAGAAATTGATGGATTCGTCGTATGTCACCAGAGAATATCTACTTGGAACTTCCTACGTATAAAGATAGACTAAAACTTTCTAACGTGTAATGCTCTAAAATATCCATTTTTTATTTAAATAAGCCAACTCATACACACACACTCCGGTTTCCGACCTCCTTCCTTCTACTTGTGCTTCCATTGAAATTTTTGAAGATTATTCTACTGTCCCGGTCTACGAACCAACAAGAAGGGTAATGTGACGGAAGTATTTATTTTGAGCCCCTTCTGAGACGATTAATACCATTTAAAGATGGAAGTCTATCTGTATATTCTTTCAGGATAGCGGCCAAACGCTTAATTTGATTGATCTGAAATTTGGCATGCAGGCATCATTTGGTCATGGCAAGAGTTGAAAAGGTTGTGGTTTTAATCGGTCCTAATCATATTTCAGTCTCGAAATATTCGATTATTATACTAGAAATTTGGTACGCAGATGCCTTGTTGGGCTGAAATCACATTAAATCGCCAGTCTGTATATTTGCGTAAACGATTGCATCCAACGTGTTTAATGCGTTGCGTTTTCACTATCCGCGCTCGACGCCGATTATCCCTTTCAATGAGATCAGCCTCCTTTCCGAAGGGATATCACGCTCAAAATCCTTCTATAAGTCGTCCTTGGGTACTTGAGAACCGTTTTTTTAGTTACATATATATTTATAGTTTTACGTGCAAATATACGAAACTCGCCTTAGTTAGAATCATGCAAGACTCACCGCAAAAAATATTACTTTTCTATGAAGTAACCAGTTCTTCCCTTTTTATCTGGTTCCACTCCCAATTTTCTCGCCCTTGGCATTCTTAGTTTTAAATTCAAATTCAAATTCAAAATTCTTTATTTATCTATAATATTACATGTATTTTTAAAATTCAAAGCCATCCTAACTAGGCCTCGCCTGTAATAAGGTAGGCTTAATAAAAAAAAAGGTATAGTGGTTTTCGTAACTAGCTGTAATACATCTTTGTATATTATTATGGTACATTTGAGAAGTTAAAAATAGAATAAGAAAGCGTAATAATATTAAATTTAGGTATATACATATAAATATATACATACATATATAAATAAATATATACTTTATAGATAAATATAAAATACTACTATATATATATATACATATATCTCACAAATCGTGCACTATTTTAATATATATGTTATTAATGTCTCCGTTTCTTGTCGACCCATAGTCAAAAGTGACTTAGTTAGGTTTTTCTTTACGCCGTGACTATTCCTAGATTTCAATCCTGCAGGAAAAACACTATTCATTTTGTTGAACAGTCGAGGAGCAATGTAAGAGAAGTGTTTTTGTGCAAAACTTGTTCTCTTTTTTTGGATTAAGTGCTGTCTGGTTGTTACTCGTGTTTCTTTATGGTGTGTTGAATATAGATGATAATTGTCATGATTATAGTAGTAGAGTAGGACTACCTTAGCGTATATTTGACGAACGTCAAGGACTTTAGATTCAATTATGGACTTTAGGCAAAATTATGTATTTTATGCGGACAAACTTATTTATTAAAATTATATTTCCACAATTAAATTTTTATTTCCACAACCCGCAAATGTACCATTGCAAAATAGTGCCAAGTGGCAATAAGCACGTCTTTTTGTAATTGATTTGTTTATGTGCAAATAAAGACTTTCTTATTTCTATTAAATGTCATCATCAATAATGTACAACAAATAATTCTCCCTTTTTTTTATATATACTCAACTGAACTAAACACACACGGATGCATCTGGTTGGACTTCACCTATGTTTTCGTTTCGATAACGATTACTCTTCATCGTTAAGTCATAGATCGCCGCGTCTGCGCAATTGCATAAATCCGTTTTCAATGATAGCCGATCGATCGACCTCTTTCCGTCCGCAAGCGGGATTGCAAATTTGACCCAGTTCAATGCACCGGCTCGCGCGCTTGCTGTTCGCACGCTCAAGGCAATAACTTAACGCAGATTCGCCCAATTGTTTATTCATGTCCGCTCTATTAAAACAAAGAAAACGATTCAGCGTTAGCAATGACCGCGATGTCTACGATTAGCACGGGAATTAGCGAAATGGTCAGTTAGTGGTAATGTGTCGATTGATTAGCTCGAGCTAGATGGTCTGTGTAAAAATGTTTGTTTCGATTTGAGACGGTGTGATGTCTGTGGATGTCGACAGTTTGGATGAATCGCTCGGCGACACTTTTAAGTACGACTCCGAAAACGATGATAATTCAAAGAAAGTATTGTAAAACTTAAATGCACTCTGTGTTTTTTTTTTACTTAAGAGTGGAGCAACTCTAAAACATTTTTGCTTTGGAACACCTCAAAATGAATTTCTGTTTTCAAACATGAACATCAGTAGGTACCACTATCAATAACACATGTTTTCCACTTTTTTGCACTATTACCTCGCTATCATCACTGCTGTAAGTGTCAGTATATTCACTTTGTTGGGTATTATTTCCAACTAAATTGTCTTCAAAAAATTCAATAACAATTTCATTTTCACCTTAGTTTTCACTGATCTCAAAACTTTCCCAATAATCTCTTTCTTCCATGTTTTCTCTTTCTTCCATGTGTTATTTAAAATATAAAACAAAATTCTCTAAGAGTGCACAGCAACTTTGAACACAGAATCTGCCAGTCATTAAACGCAAATTATTTTGGATTTTAGTAAATTATTAACTATTTTAGTCTTAGTAATCAGTGGCGCCATAGCGGCGCCAACGAAGTTAGTGCACTGATTTGTTTATTTATTTATTTCTATATTACATATATTTTCTAAGGTTACATAGGAAAAACAATTACTTTCTAGTCAAATAAAGCGACAAATTGATTCACCTCAATCCCATGCAACCTGAGGCACGTCACACATCTAACTAGGCTTACGCCTGTGCCTAGATGTGTGATTTAAGACTTTTTAGATTTAAGATTGCGAGCTGACTTTAAAAGGTGTTTACTAGAGATTAGAGATTAGATTTAAAGTAGTTTTAAAATATATATTATATATGTATATACAGAATATATTTCAACCAAATTTTTTTTGCTATATAATAACGAAAGAATAATAATAATAGCAATAGATAATCATTCGTAATTTAAATATTTTAAACAACTTGAACGACAATGGACAGTTCCCTTTCCGTTCCAGAGAGCCCAAACTCCAATAGCCATTTATTAATTGCATTTTGAAAACTTGGAATGTTACCTAATAATTTAATGTGTTCATCTAATTTGTTGTACATTCGGGGTGCAATGTACCAAGCCTGCCTTTGTGCGAACGCCGTTTTTACCCGAGGTATCTCAAAATTTAAACCTATAGATAGATATCATATTGGCGCAGTATAGCAAATGGCGCTGATGGCAAATGGCACTGATAGCAAATGGGGCACTAGCGGCACCTACGAAATTCGGGCACTGATAGCAAATGGCGCAATATCAGCGTATGGCACTGATATCAAATAGCGCAATAGCGGCGCCTACGAAGTGCAAAGGGCTTAAAAAACAAAGTAGTTAAATTTAAGTCATATTCGTTTTGTTTTTGTCTACTCTTTATAGTGAATGAACGGATTTATTGCCATACGAGTATCTCTTACAACCCATACTAATATGAAATGTTTATATGTATGGGTGCGTGTAACATGTGTGTAAGTGCGTGTCTTGTTATTGCATTCGATCGACAGAATTGAAATGCATTACCGTTAAATTTATCCCAACGGAAAATCTGGAATCGAACCCGGAACCTTACAATGTAAGATCAGACGACTATGCCACCGGGCCGTGTGGATTGATTAATGGAAGATTGATTGTGGATTGATTGAAGAAATCATGCACTGATGGAAGTTTTTTTTTTCGGTACTGATTTTTCCTTGCACCAAACGTCGACAGGATTGTTGAGCTGGCAATTGCTTTAGAAAATATAAATGTGCTCCACTTTTTTAGCACTAATGAAAATCGTTATTAACTTGGTCGCATGCAACTTTTTCGTTACTGATTTCCCCCGTCACCAAACGTTGATAGGATTATTCAGTGGCTTATTCTAAATAGCGGACATGTATTTTGTAGGGGAAATTTCCGAAGGCTTAACCTTTAGAAGGCTAACCATGGGAATGAAACTCACGACCGCATGTTTTCAACCCTCGAAATTTTCTTTGTAGGGGGTGTTGCATAATTAATGTATGATGGTGGCTTATTCCATGAAGACGACTTTTTCCGCGTATAATTACATAATTGATTGCATAAATGCGGAGATCGATCGATCGAAAAACCACCGATCGGTGGTATTTGCGTTCCAGCAGTTAGCTGGAAAATGCTTTTGAAAATACAAATGTGTTGCACTTTTTCAAGCACTAATAAAAATCGTTTTACTGCCAAGTCGGATGCAACATTGATTAGAAAAAATAATCTGTTTGATCTTATTGGTGTGGCAAACGTGTCCGGGACTTGAAAAACCGAATAAATAGTGGCCCTTTTTTTGTAGACCTGAAAATTGGTCAGATGCTACTTAACATTATAACGATGGTTTTGGATAACATCTGGTACATTTTGATGTACGTTTGTTAATACCTTGCCAGACTCGTTTATTGCACGTCGGAGCACACACTGCCACAAACTTCAGGAGAGTCTGGCGAGGATTTAGTTATTATAGACATTTAGTTATTATGGCCCTGGAATTATTAGTTCTTTTTGACAGTTTTTGTAATTATTGAAATATTTCCGCCAGACTAGCTTCGTTCAACTGTAAATAAGCCAGATTAGTTTTTTGTACATTTCATGATCGACTCTAGTGATTGGAAAGACTTATAAATGGGAAAATAAGTACAATTTGATTGTACCTCCCGCTCACCCTTGGATTGGATAATCTTTTTTTAATTTTTGTATTGATTAATATTAGATAATACTTGCCGGACTCGGAATGTCTTGATTAGCGTCCAGATTTAATTACTTTCACAAACTGGGAAAACATGTTCTAAAAATATTCATTACCTCCCCGACTATGAATATGCAGTCGCTTACTCCCCTGATCTGCTTCGGCGCGACATTTCTTTTTCTAGAATTTAAAGTTTACATCAAAGAACACAATCTTGCGTTTTCATTTATCCATCGATCAAGAAGCTAGACGACAAACTGAAAGCGATTCGTTATAGAGCAACCATACATAAACCAACCATTTGCTTACATCGATCCTGACTTATTGTTTAGATTAGTTACAAGCTAACTTCACTAATCGCAAATTCCAAACCGCGATTTCTACAACAATTAAAGCGAAGTTAAAGTAATTGGCACTTTATTTCAAAATGACACTAATTTATTAAGCCGACGCGACACCCCCCTTTTGTTCGTGTTCCTCAGCGTCAGTACAATAATTGGCGGGTTCGGGTCAACGTTAATTGAATAGCAGACATAAAAGTGAAACGACCTTTATGTTGGTCAAATGGTCGTCGGTTCAATTTGTCTGATGCGAATTCGGGCTGTTGACCTTTTGGTCTATTGCCGGTGTCATTTTAATTAGTTTTTTTTTTTCAAATTAGAAATAAAAAATTGAAAATTTGCTTTTATGTTTTAGTTAGATCGATTATCATATATGTATGCCTTGAAAAAAGAATCTGAATATCCAAAAATTGAGCATAAAAATACTTTTACTCGGTATCTTAGTTTTTCATACAGATTCCCGTTTAAAGTCCCGTATAAAGTCAAAATCAAACTAAATATTTTTCAGTTTTATTGTATGTTTCTTATACGGACATTTGAAAAGAATGACGAGTTGTCGCGAACACCTAGTGCTAAGAAAATTGTCATAAAACTAGTAATGTGAGGGGCAATCTAGAGTTGACAAGACCGTACAGAATGGATGTCCAAAATTTACAAAAAAAAAACGGTTGTCTGTAAAGTCGGTTTACTGACGATAGTTGAACGTGACAACGTCATAAGAAAATACTGATGGAATGGTTGCATTTAAAGCAGTTTCATTTAAGATTCTGATATTGTTTATTACAAACACTCAAAAATATATGCTTTTATACTCATCGATTTGACTACAACATGTAAATGTATTATTGTATAGCAGTATAATTGTATAATTGTTTATTGTTTAAAGTTTATTGTTTTTTTTTAATTTGAAAGTTTGAAATCTCAAACTGTTAAATAACGGTTTGAGAAGCGTTTGAGCACGCTGTGCTATCTAGCGGTAGGTAATACGTAGTAAATAAACAATATCAGCGACATTCTACCAACCGCTTTTTTTTTTTTAAATAAAAGTTGCTTACTTCGTTGCACTTCGTTGTACCCACAAGAAAATTGTCCGTTCAGTAATAACATTCCGTATATCAAGAATACATATAAAATTATGTCAAGAATTTAAATCAATCTAGTGATTTTCATTCGTACTATTTTAGACTGAGGTTAGTAAATAATTCTTTCGCAACCGGTAGATGGCAGCATTTATATTGAATAAAAAATATAATAAATGGAACGCCTCAGAGCGAGGTAACGCCGCATGAGTCATGTTTTTTCGTGCGTGCAGCCAGCTCCATCGAATTATAAGGCGTTATCACGTCAAAAACACAATATTATTAACCGCAGTACATTATTGCATCACTATCCGATGCTTCTTTGTAAACAGTAGTAAAATAGAGAGCGCCGCAGTCGAATATTTCTTCGAATCAACGCTGTGATTAATAGGCCTAGGCCCGTACTAAAGCAATCGTACCAAGTAAAAAATGGCTTGTGCATACTTCAAATGACATCATTTTAAAAATAAGTTAGGTGTATCAAAGTACCGTCGTGTGGGGCTTTGCTTTAATTCTACGAGTTCATTTACTTAATTAAGATTAGAAAATATTCAAATTCATTTATCACTTAGAGAAAGCATTAATGAATACCTTATTCGTCATATCTATTTTTGTTATATACGTCTTCTATTTTATATATTTTTTTTGAATTTTGGAGCAAAGTAACCTCTTTGGTGGGGGAACATTGCTCCATGAAATTATTACTGTAGTGACAGTAAGATAATCGATCTGGCCGAAGAAACTGTTATATAGTATCGACCATTATTATTAAATCAGGTATATTTTAAAATAAAAATACGGAGTTTTAATAAAAAAACAGATTGACATAGTCACTGTCACCACAGTCACCATGAGGAAATAAAACTGGACAACATTAATGTTCAAGCAGGAGCTTTTGAGAATGATGATCTACGAGGAGGCTATGATGATTGTCAATCTTCGATAGGACACGTCACTCGGCGAAGAAGTGACCAGCTACTTAAGTAGAAAGCTACTAGATATTTGCCTAGGTGACTGCTCACTGGGCTGCTCGGCTGCAGCGAATCCACTAGGTTTCTCTGGCGAACCTGCATGGACGATGGTAGGTCATTGCCACGACACCGACGAAGGAGCAGTACGGGTCGCATCGCCATAGCCTCGCCTCGCCCGTCATATTACGTCGACATTTATTATGATAGATGCAAAAACATTATCGGCAATTAACCGAGTGCGCGAATACGCTTAGCAGAGATAAGGCGCGGAGGAACCACCCCACCGAACAGTTAAACTGTTACTGTTTGTTTGTATTCTTTATTATGAAATTTCACAAATGGGCGAGGGTTATTATCATACGAGAATATATAACAGCCAACTTACTTTTAAGTGTTTATATGTATGTATACGTGTAACATTTGTGTAAGTGTGCGTCTTGTTATTGCATTCGATCGACAGAATCGAAATGCAATTCCATTAATTTTATCCAAACCGAATATGATGACCCAGTCGGGAATCATATTCGAAACCTTACAATGTAAGATCAGGCAACATAACCACTATGGGCCGTATATTTGTCATAACGAGCAGTTAGGCGGTGTCGACTACAACGGGCGAATCCGTCACCCCAGGCTGGTACAACGATTTGTGATCTTTCTTTCAGCCGTGAGATGAACGTAGATGACAGAGACGATACAAATATACCGTCTAGCTAGGCCAACATGCCCGTTAGAGGCACCGGGAAAGGTACACAGTAGGAAGCCTCGCCCCCTAACTACTAGTCTTGGAAGGATATCTCCGTTTGGAATTAACCTTCAGGATACCTCAGTCCTCCTGACTGGTTACGGGTCCGAAGTATCTTGCGTGGCCTCTATCTGTTGTGTTACAGCGGTAATTCAATTTGAAATTATCGCGGACCTGGGCGTCCTTTGCGCGTAGTGCCACACGTGATCGGGTGGCTTATAGGTCATTTCAAGAGTGGCATGACAACAGGTCAACATCCACCCCCGCTGCTTAGGAGACAGTATATTTCCATAGTCCCCAAACCCCTTTAGTAATAAGTCAGGGCGCACAACCGATTGGCTGACGTTGAACGGAGCACAAACCGTCCAGTAGCGTTTCCCCAGCGGAAACCGATCTACCAGTCGCGAGGCCTGAAACGCGGAAGACCTACCCGGGGTACTTCCCTCCACACGAGGAATAGAAGCTGAATCGTGAGTTGGACTGACCCGAGAACAAAGTGGATCTTACGGCTCAAGATGCGCGAAACCATTCGCGACCTGTCGTAACGAGCAGTCTGGCTGAAGTAGGTAGCGACAATGGTTATATATTTTGTTAGATAACCAGCGAACTGCGAGGAATAGCATTTTTAAAATGCGGCATTTATTTTGTAGTTTTGTTGCGCTTGAGACTGGTCAAGTGATGGAAACATGGACCTTGACCCAACATGTGGTAAACATGCTTTAGTTAGGCTCTAAAAACTACTGACCCCTGAACGGCTCAATCTTCGCGAATCAAATCCCGACCGATCTAACGAACGTCCTATCGACCGATCGACCACTGTATTGATTCTTCATAAATATTAGTGATAGTACTCCACTTTAACATGATGCAAAACTTGAAGTTGACCGTAGTTAAGAATTTCAATCACAAATTTTTAATCGTGATTATGATTGAAACTAATCAATCGTTTCACGGTTGTCGACTAAACTAATCAATCATTAGTCATAAATCACGATGAATGTATTCAATCGTTAGTCATCTATCGTTAGTCTGACTAGATTTTGCCCAACCTTGTTTTTTGGGTAGACAATGAATTCATAATTTTAAAGGTTCCTAGCCGCCTTATCAATCTGCGCGTATCCACCAGAAATTATTCACCCGCTCATGGTCGAGCGAACAACCGCACGGTGCATGCATATTAGAAAGTTATTCAAATCCAAAGCGAAAAGGACGTCTTTCTCGTTTTTAAGCAGTTTCAACCATTCACTGTTATTTAGCGTTCGTTTATTGGGTTATTGGACAGATTTGTATAAATATATATTTCGCGATGCTTGTTTCAAAATATGTAAATGATATAATCTGTGACAATGGTCACGATTATGACTGACGCTGCTTGCTTTATTGCTCGGACAACTATGTAAAATAGTGAACCAATTTAATTGAAATGTTTCATATATTCAGGCAACTCATATTTCTACAACATTCATCCATAATAATGTCCTTCTTTGAACGGGATTGATGTCTTGTTATTTTATTCCCTGCCCACCAACTGACGAGGAGGGGAAAGTATTGTGAACGCGCTTAAAAAAACCTTCGATATGAAGACGGAAATATCAATTTTGAGACCGATGCGACGATTAAGACCATTTCCAGATTGAAGTCTGTATGTGTCTCTTTGTTGTGTATGTATTCCTCCACGATATCGCCCAAACGCTTAATCCGATTGAGCTAAAATTTGGCATGCATGCATCATTTGATCATGGCCCCTAGCTAAAATCCCGGTGTTTTTTTTGTCGTCTATTATGTGATGTCACATATTTGTGGTTGAAATCGGTCCACCAGGGAAGGGCACTAGTAATAATTTAATATCGAAATATGGACTTGACATTTAGTACACAGATAGATAGATGCTTTGTTGGGTCGAAATCACGTTGTGCATGTCGGTTGGAATATCTAATATGCAAGCTATACTATTAATTACGCCATACATTTTAATCAAATATTAATGCCGAGCCGCCCGGACTAACTAAGAAACGAACCGCGCCGCCCGAGGCAGTTGCATCGGGATCTAACCGGGCTCGTCCGCCGGCCGAGAGAGGGCGCTCATCGATTTTATTTATTACATAAATATTTTGATAAAATCAGTCCTTGGCTACTTGCTGGGAAAGTCTTCAGGTGACACAACCGATTTTTCGATTTTTGTGTACTGTGAACGCGGTTAAACTGGCTGGTTTGGAGAATTAACCGAGACTTGTTGTGAAGTGTACGTATAATGCAGTAGTCCCGGTTCGCAAATGACTGCTCTTAATCACAGAAGTGGCGGTGTAGGTGCGTTTACCGGACGAACGTGGGATCATTTCGTAACTCGATCGAATGGAGGTAGAATCTGCATAATGTTGCGCATATACTATAGTCCAATTGATTGACCAACTGGGATACGTTAGAGTTTTCAACTACTACGGGCGAACCTGCCACCCCAGGAAGTTACAACGATATTAAATCGTTCTTTCAACCGTGGGGTGAGCGCAGAGACTTAGGGACAACACAGTCAACTGTCTAACTCCGCCATTATATTTGTGAGAGTCCACCGGGCTGACCTGGCGTCTTTGATTGGCCAGATTTCTCCGTCCTCTGGTGTGGTCACGGATTCGAGGTCGGTTGAGCGGTCTCTACCCGACGTAGCGGTAATTCAGTTTAAATATATCACGGACGGAGGCGCCCGTTGTCCGCCACGGTTACTCAAAATCGGGAGACCAACGGATTGTTTCAAGGATAGATGACGTCAGGTCGACAACTACCCCCGCTGTCATATGAAACATACATCCTGCAGACCCCCCTGGTTATTCGCCGGATGGGCAGGATGTCTAGCATGTCTGGCATGTCTGGCATTTTAAATGGTACATTTGGAGTTGTCGACTACAATGGGCGAACCCTGCACCCCAGGAAGTTATAACGATAGTGAACTTTTGTCTCCCGTGAGGTGAGCGTAAAAGACTTGGGGACGAAACAATCCACCAACTAGCTCCGTACCGCCACGGCCCGTCAGAGTCCAACGCCTTAGGCGAGACACTGAAAAACACCCAGCGGGCCGGGCCGTCTCTGCCCTGACCACTAGTTGCGGCCAGATTTCTCCGGCCTCCCGACTGGTTGGTTACAGGTTCAATGTCGTTTGCGCAGTCTTCTACCTTATCTTAGCGGTGACTCGGCATCTATCGAATCTATCGCGGACCACGGCATCCTTTGCCCGGCTTTTACCCGGTAGCGGGTAATCCGAGTGGTCGTTTTAAGAGCGGCTGCCTGTCACAAAAACAACCGCCCCCGCTCTATAGGAAACAAAGCCGTTTTCGGACTCTCCCGGCTATCTGTCGGAATTCACAATCGATTTGCTAACGCCGCACGGTGCGCAAACCGCCTAGGAGCGCCCGAGCTACGATTCCCAAGGGAACTGGCCCGCAGGCACTGTCCTACCGGGGCTCGTACTTCTGCTCTGCTTGGAGGCTGCCGGATGGGTGTTGACCTGTGAGTTCGGACGACCCAAACACATAGGTCATAATGGCTCAACTATACTAGGCCTATTAGCTACCTCGCTGTCATTTTTGTAAGTAAGGAACTAATTTTATTTTTGAAAACTCTCCATGGGTGTCGAAATTTTAAATTAAAGTATTACAATTGTCAATAGAACAATAATCAATATTTAAAAAAATAATAATATTAAAATTTTATTTTATAAAACAACTTAATCACTGTAATCAGAATCAAATTAATAAGACAATGGAATGGCCTGTTAATTTTACCAATAGCAGTTTTCCAACCTGCAAACAAATCTCAGCGATTTTGTTTGTTGTCTAAATGTGACGTCTCATTTTTTAGAATCTCTCCTGCCCGCTTTTTATACTCCCCCCTCCCCCCCATGCGTAACGTATTTTATGGATAGCCCGTAATTTTACGGTATAAGCGCAAGGTGGTCGCGAGTTAAAGGCAAGCTGCGGCTGCCACGTCAACGAACTCTCCTCGGGCCGTTCGCCGGCCCCCGCGTCGCACCCTCTCTCTGCGCAGCATCCTCTCGCATCAGTTACGCCGGCGATTGTCAACAGTCAGCAGGTCGCTCGCCTGCGCCACCCCGAGTTCCAGCATCCTTCGTTTTTATGCTAGCAATCATCTTTGCGCCGTAGTTCCTTGATTAGGTTGATTCAGTGAATTTCAGTGCTCCTCGGGAAGCCCAGACTCCGTGATCGGGGGCCTCATTGTTCACATTGAAACAAGGGTGGAAAGAAGATCACACAACGTGATCTTATACGAATCAGATATTTTTTATCTTTAGCAAGTATAATACATGTAGGTTCCTAATATTTCTGTAGATGTGTTTACCTGGAACCTTTCTGACCATCATGTACTTATAGTCTTTGTGGTGTTCAACTTCGACCCATTTTGTCACATACTTTGGTAACACTGTCAAAGAGGGAGATGGAGTTCTCCCACGCTGCCGGTATTAGTACAGTAACACCTGGAAAATCTTACAATATTCATGTTTACGCTACTGGCATTGACCCCACTTTCGGATTTATATAATGCTTCCATAATGATGCACTAGGAGTAAGGATTAATAAGCAGATGTGATATTATGTAACCCTGTCTGACTCTGCGCCTATCTCCAACTCTTCAGAAATATTCTGGCCAACCTTGACGTGCGCTTGTTGGTGCCAGTAGTGATTAGTATGGATACGCAAGTCTGTCATGTATTCTCACTTGTTGGAAGATTTTCACCACCTTATGTCTGAGGCTCTGTTGCTCTTACTCTGGCGACGAAGTGTTTAATGGCGGCACGAAATTTGTTTTTTTTTCACGTTTGCAAGAAAATACAGATGTGGTATCACCCAGGCAACTGCATAAAATGTCAACTACGTTCACCCAGGTATCACCCAGGCAACTGCATAAAATGTCAACTACGTTCAAATTTTTTAATGAAATTCTGACAACTCGTATGAAGGTGTAGTAGCCTCTGCCAGTGTCGATGACATTTTCCGAAATTGAACTTTCCAAACATTCCTAGTTTAATGTCGATATCGCAAATTTTGGAGATATTGTTTTAGTTCGGTCGCTTCTCACTTTGCTTGTAAGGTCTATCTATGGCAGGAATCTCGACCGCACTTGTTCAAATACGGTGGCTTTGTGGATGATGTTATATTCCGTACCTGATACATTTTATTTTGTTTAGACATTGTTACATTTTATTTTGTTGTAAAAAATAATAAAAAAGTAAATTCTTCAAAAAGTGTATTAGTTTTCTGAAAATCTATACCAAACAGCCTGTACCAAACAATATTAATTCAAGAGCAACAAGAAAGTGATGAATTGTACCAATACCCCAATAATTTATGGTGCCGATACCTTTTTTTTAAATTCTTTAATAAAATCCTAAGATTTAGCTTATAATGATATGAAACGAATCACAACTGCACGGTGCGATCCTTCGGAGGGAACGGCAGTTTTCCCTTTCACTCGACTCAATCGCTCTTTACTCTTTCCTCGCGGGACTGGCCGAAGTCATGGCTTCTCAAACAGATTTATAAACGAAGGACGTCGATAAACTAGGGATAACAAAATTACCAAAATTCCTATAAAACCGATTCCATCTACGCTTATTATAACACTAATATTGCATACAAAATTAATTAAGATTACGTTTTCGACGCATTGCTTTAAACAAATAACTTAGCACTCGAAAGTATACACTGTTCACAAGTATTGAAAAGAGTAAAGTACCGAAATGCCACAGTGTTCCTAATGATATGGCCAGGTACCCAGGTGAAATCGATGTAATATCCTGATGAGTTTATGTAATGGTGATGATTTTTGTTTTAGAGATGTGCATTTTCAATCCTCATTCAGCTCTTTTAACATCTCATTTAGGTCGTGGACAGATTCAGAGAATATAGCGATGTTATCTGCAAATCAATTGTTAACGTTTCCGGGCCAGGTTAGGACATGTCTCTCCAAAAGTAAGCGGCTTGGATGGCATTGTCGTTCGCCTCTTGTAGGTGCTGGTGTGTGATGGGAGTTGACAGCTGCGGGCAGGATCGGAGGTGGTCTTCATCCTACAGCATTGGACAGTTGCATATTGGGATCTCTGTGTAACCCCAGTGAACAACTAGAGTTGTCGACTACAACGGGCGAGCCCGTCACCTCAGGAAGTTTTAACGATTAGTCGTTCTGTCTCCCTGAAGTGAGCGCAGAAGACTTGGGACAAAAACAGTCCACCGTCAAGCTCCGCCACATGCCCGTAAGAGGCCAACGCCTTAACCGCGAGATAGTTAGGAGTGTTACCCAGCGGGCTTACACTCACTTACCCCAGTGAACAAGATTCGGCATCTTGTTACACCCACCCTCAGTCTGTTGAGACTAGGCTAGGTGATATAGGGGAGATGGGACCCCCCCCCCCCCCTCCCCGAAATGGGACTCTTCTTTTACGTCCTCCCAGCATATATTCAAAACTAAGGCGTGACAGATAAACCTCGGCAGCATTGACGACTTTTTTGTCCCAGTTGAGCAGTTTCTACATGTTTCTATATCATCTATTCGGGTGAATAGGTTCGGAGACATTGCGTATGCGCCTGTAATATATTTTGTATTTTGAATGTGGCTGCACGGTAATTTATATTATAAAATTTTCGTCAGACTCCCAATTATTCATGGGAGTTATTCATTCCAATTATGTATTCGTCTTTATTGGTTGCGCATCTTCAACTAGAAGTGCGATCTCCTCGCTCGTCGAAGGCTGTCGCGCGTGATTCATGAGAGTGTGGATGTACCTGAACGTTTGAGAAAGAAAAGGAAGGGTTTGGAGAAATTGCGTATGCGTCTGTCGTTTTCTTAGGAATTTGAATGTGGCTGGCCGGTAGAGGTGGATCTTTAATGGATCTTGCTCTTTCCTCTTAGAGGTCTCTAATGTTTGCTCTTTCTTTCCATTTATGGAGATTCGGAGATTTATAAATTTTCGTCAAACTCCCAATTATTCATAGGAGCTATTCATCCCAATTATTCATACATCTTGAAGTATAATTGCGACCTCCTCGCTCGTCGAAGGCTGTCGCGCGTGATTCACGAGATTGTGGAAGTTCCTGAACGTTTGAGAAAGAGGAGGAAGGTGTGGGCTCGCCGAGGCGAGTGTAGGCTCGCCCGTCCGGCCGCCGACCGACACTCACCCAGTCAGTCCCGCACCGGACGCCACGCGCTTAGCACGCATGCGCGAGCGCGCGCGAGAGACATCAACGCGCGACGTTAAGCGAAAAACCACACCGCCTTCAGTGATACATTGTCTCGTAAGCCCGCGGCGCGATGTCTCCGGCGACGTTCTAGTGAGTGATCCAGTGCGTTGTCCCTCCCAAACGTGAGGTAATCTTACCTGCAAGCTGACTAAATTTAATCCACTTTCTTACAAAGCGAGGGGATGGTCAATTCGTGATGTGTGCGTGTACCAAGATTTCGTATCATTGTTTGCCAAAAAAAATATTCTTTAGTTATAAGAAATACAGCATAGAAATAAACACCACACCGACGTATCAGAAAGTCACCTTTTAAGAACACTATCGATGATGTATATGTAAGACAAGACCTCGAACGCGCTAAAAAATCAAATTTCCCTATTTTTTATTGTTATTGCTCTAAAATGACATTTCGGATCTTTATGTCCATGTTCCGATGGCTCAATTGCTTAGTTTTCTTATAAATCTCATTACAGTAGCATCTAAGCATGAGTTGATAATTGTATACGGTGATACCTCTTACGCGCGTTGGTAAATTTTAAAAATGGAAATACCATTTCTTTTAAAAGTCGTCATGGATTGTTTCCCTCCGTAGCCCTTCAAATGTATTTTATCTACAAATATTATACGAATACTTGAAGGTCTAACGTTTCATATGCGTAGAGTTTTATGTAATAATCTTCTATATACTGTATCTTCTATGTACATCTATGTTCTGTACTCTGCGGCTTCGAAAAAAGAACTTCACAAAAATATCAAGTCATTGACCAAGTGATATTCCGCCGTATTTTAGTAAAAAACTAGTAAGCTTCGGAGGCTTTCTAATTTGTTTAGATTGTTCTTCAACTATTTGACTTTGAGATTAAAAAGATTTTTTATTTTATATTTCTTTAGTTATTATTTTGGTCCTCACGCGAAAACGCTTTTTGAGCTTTTTACAAAATTTTCCCTGTTGTTTTCTTGCTAGATAAGACATACTATACATATTTGTTTACATCGCACCTTTGGTATTAGGATTCATGTCCATATAAAGGGCCTTAAGCTGAAGGTTGTAACTGAAAAATTGTAAAATCGACTTTTTGTGGAAAAATCACCCTATTCGGACATTCTACAACACACTGAACAGTGTCTTTTAATAAGTTAGATGTACATGTATTTATAAAAAGGCATAACATACAATCGTAACATATATTCGATAGTAGTATAGCGTTGAATAGTCTCTCTCCTGTAAAATTGCACATTTGTCGATATATAATTTATAGCAGAATAATATATAATAGAATATATTATATATTATAATAGAATATATGGTACAACCCAGTCATGGTAGACGACGCTATAAAATCTTAAAACAAATAATTGATTGTATAGCTGTCTCAGATTTGTAGCTTATATGGAGATTCATTCCCATTCAAGATTTGCTTTAATTTTTAATGCGTTTGCCGAAATCCAAAGATTTAACGGTCAAGATGCCCTCCCTCCATACAAAGATGAACTTTTCTGAAACAAAAGGCGTTATAATCACTTCTTCGAAATGCTGGTTCTGTTGGACCTGGTGAAAGAGGTGTCTGGGATCATTCAGCTGTTTATGAAAAGCCTGAAAAGGAAGAATATTCACAGAGGTGATATTCAGTACTGTCTCCTTGTTTCGTCATTTGTGTAAATCGTCGCGTGGATCGAGTTATAACTTCTTATTACTAGTCATAATCTTTTTATCGGCGCACGGCGAACCAGTCGACGTTTCTACTTTGACGCCGAGTCAATATTGTTATGCTTTACAAAACATAAACAACGCATATGGTAACTCGGATTTGCATTGCTGACCATTATGTGAATAAATGTATGAAGTAGTCGCTGGACTAAACTAGAACATCGACATTTCCTACATTTAGCAATATAGACTTGCCAACACATAAATGTAGGGAAAACATAGGTAAATGATTATGCAGGCTGAGTTTTTAATTAGTGACATCCTTAAAGTGGGTGAATCAGTACGAGCAAATAAGCGACTTTTGATGAATATTTTTGTTAAAAAACATTTTTTTTACTTTTTTATTATTATTTAGAATTTTTTAAATAGTACAAAAAGACGTGATCGCGTTGCGCCATCTAGCGATAGGCAAATATTGCGAATATTGTTTATTCGCCATATTTTACTTATTGCTAGATGGCATAGCGCGCTCAACGCTTAAATATATAAAAAAAATAATATGAATATATATTATATATTGGAAAAACATATATTATATTACGTTCGTATCCAACTAGAGAATCTACCGCTCTTAGACATGTCACTATGTAGTAGGTAGTAATATACACCGTGGAATTTAAATGCGCACAAAATGTTAAGGGGTGATTCCACCCATTAAATATATCGTGAAAATATATTTTTTTAATTCGATTTAAAAAAAAAACACAGTATAATCTAAAACTATTCGTGTGCCATACTTTATTATTTTATTTGTTTTTTTTTAGACTTTTTTATGTTTGTTTGTGATCTATTTAATGAATAGAATCACCCCTTAAAATGTTGTGCGCAATTTAAATTCTTCGGTGTATAAGCTACAGTGAGTAACAGGTTGTTTTCACAAGCTTTTTGCATGTTACTAATTTGAGTATAACCTATTTTAAAAACAAATACAAAATCTAATGTTTTCAGTGTCATAACCGAAATAAATAATTTATGTAATAACATAATCGTGTGCTGTGATATTTCCCGTACAATTTTCACGAGGTAAATCCGTTTTTGTCCTATTTATAATGTCAAATAACCGCGATAGTCTCCCATTTCATATTTTGTCTCTTATCTACATACTCGTATATCTTACTCAACTTTGCACGTTTTTTTTTCCTGGAAATAATCCTACTCACGAAACAACCGCTTCTTTCATTGCTGCATATTTTTTTTTGCAAAGTGCGATGTCTCCACTGCTTTTATTAAACATGTTACCATGCGGGCTAGTTTCTTTTTCGCAAGGTAACCAGAATTGCGTTCACTGAATATCAACGCGAATTACGACAAGTCGGGGGCTAGTCGCTCGTGTCGCACTCATATTTCATTAGGTGCTCGTCCAAAATCTGTCTGAAATATGAAACTATCCGAGAAAGTGGGCATTTTAGTGTGATGTGTGGCCGCTCGGAAGGAAAACACGGTCGACTTGATCGGCGCAATTGCTCTGCGTACGTCAAGCGCAAATAGTTTTATAGCCCAGTCAAATGTATATACGCGACTGTTGGGCAAAATTTAGTCGACTAACGTTAATCGCGATTGACGACTAACGATTGATTTGGTTAATCGTCAATCGGCGACTAACGATTGATTAGTCGTCAATCGTTAGTCACGATTGACGATTGATATTCTCGACAACGGTCAACTTCAGTTTTGCGTTTTTCGTCGGTTCAGTCGGTCCGGTCGGTCCGATCAGCCGACCGACCGGCAGACCGACCGGCGAGAATGAATTCTCGGGTGGCATCTGAAGAGCAAGTTAGTCGCGATTGACGATTGATAAATAACGATTAATTGAGTTAGTCGCTATTACTTCAATCGTGATTAACGTTAGTCGCGACTAAATCAATCGTGATTGATTAGTCGATTGAAATATTCAATCGATTGACCCAACACTGATATATGCGAACGCTAACTTGCAATAGGTTATGTACATACAATTTTTTTACTTTACCGGCCCACCAACCGAACAGGAGGAAAGATATTATGAACGCGCTAAAAATCGAGGATCACTGGTATGATTGAGACCATTTCCAGATTGAAGTCTGTTTATGTGTCTGTCTGTCAGTTTGTATGTATGTATTCTCCTCGACGATAGCGCCCAAACGCTTAATTCGATTGAGCTGAAGTTTGGTATGCAGGCATCATTTGGCCATGGAAAGAGTTGAGAAGATTGCACCAGAGCGCACTAGTCATATTAGTTAGGAAGCCAGCGACAAAAAAGTTTAAGAGGCCCTGCAAATACGCCGGTACAATACCAGCGTGAAATCAGTCCTTGGCTATTTACCGGGAAAGTCTTGGGGTGCCACAACCGATTTTTTAATATGTTAGGTCCTGCGACAATAGTAAGAGACCAAGTTTGCAGCTTCGAAAGACCTATGCAATCTGCGCAATTCCCAAAAAGAAGCAAAAAAACGCACTAATTTTTGACTAAATTGAAGCATAATATGCCTAAACTTAACACCGTATGTCCAGACTGGATACAGCTCTTCAAATATTGATAATGTCTGGCAATCTCATTACAGCGCCACCCTTTAAATCACCAAGTGTTTCCTATACTCTCCAAAGACTTTATTG
The DNA here is from genome assembly GCA_944548615.1 of Micropterix aruncella. Lineage (NCBI taxonomy): Eukaryota > Metazoa > Arthropoda > Insecta > Lepidoptera > Micropterigidae > Micropterix > Micropterix aruncella. Next base: position 25,436,391 of record OX155959.1, on the reverse strand, counting down.
TTTGTAGTGTTTTTTTTTTGTGGGTATATTCGTCACATACTCCAGTGATTGTAATTGAAGAACTGGAGTTCTTTCCCACTGCCGGTACAGTGCTATTGGTATATCTCAATTATTGATGTTGACACAATTGAAGCTAATATCTAACCAGCAACTTTGTAAAAAAGAAGTGAAACCCCGGCTGCAGAAACCGGGCGAGGAAAGTAACAGAAACTTTCGCCGCCATCGCACAGAGTTGTTGTTGTCTGTCGCGGAATATAGTTATAGCTAGGGTCCTAACATCATATGAAAAATCGGTTGTGTTACCGCAAGACTTTCCCGGCAATTAGACACCCGCCTCCCACTTCTCCCTTTCACCTCGCCGCGCCAACCCAACCTCACGCCGCGCGCCAATTCGTTTTATATTTGTAGTATTTACCGTGGTATTAAAATGGTATTTTTCCAAAAATGATGTAGCTTGTCTTTAATATGGCGGATTTTAAATAATATTTGCGTCGCTTATATACGAGATATATCAACCAAATTTTACAATTGATTTCGGTACAACAAGGCATCTATCTGTGTACCAAATTTCATTTTTTAAGTCCAATATTTCAAAATCGACTAACGCGCCTTCTGGTATGGTATACTAATTTCAACCACAATCTTTGCAACTCTTGCTATGACCGAATGATGCCGGCGTGACTAATTTCATCTCAATCGGATGAAGCGTTTGGACGCTATCGTGGAGGAATACACACGCACTTACTTACACATAAACAGATACACAAACAGGCACACATACAGACTTTAGTCTAGAAATGGCCTTAATCATCTCGAGGGAGGGGGAGGGGGTAAAAATGCATATATCTGTCTTAATCTCGAAAAAAAATGCGCGATCACAATACTTTACCTCCTCGTCGGTTGGTCGAAACGACATTTTGTAAGGTCGGATACATTGACAAGGCTATAATAATATCGTGGTATGTTTCGGTCTGATTTTAAAACGTTTCTCTTTAATACGGACCTCTGTGCGCTGCCGTCGCGCCGCTGCAAGAAGCTCCCAGCGAGGTGCGCGGGCAGATCCGCCGACTGACTGGTTTGGTTCCCCTCGCAGTAAACGAGAGCGATTTTTTCTCGTTTCGAGAAACTTGACACTACACGCAGAGATGTGTTCCCTCGGTGCCGTTCGCATTGTGCGAACGCACGAACAACCGGCGAGAACTCTCGTCTCTCGCGCGCCTTGTTTGTACACTCTTATCGGCGCACACCACGCAAAGTGGCATCAAATCAGATACTGTAGGAATAAATTTATAGGTATATGGTATTTTTCCAATATGATATATTATTTTCTTAAAGCGAAAAAAGCCTCGAGTGCAAAGGGTTAAATTTGGAAAAATTGATCGAAATTAACAAAGCTCCAATAAAAGTAAACTTGAAGTTGTTGCTAATGAATTCGAATATGATATAGTCTTCTTCGCTGTCACCATTGTTGTCATCATTACAATGATCGCTGTCACCATCATCATCATAATAATCGTCTCGTCTGTGGTCTGAGCGACTTTGCTCGCTCAGTAGGAGGTCAGATGGTTTGACTGCTTCTTGCGCGGACGCTACCAGTGTTAAAACGTCCGAGTGCCTATCAATCTGATGTCCTATCACCTCAACTCAATATCTTCACTATTCTGATTGCCGAAGTCCTAACTACGTCTTATCATTAAAATGCCGATGACCTCCAAATTTATCTCTATGCCATACCTTAAGATCTGTCTTCTGCCGTGTCGACTATGAATTCAAATTTAGATGACTTACCAGGCTGGACTATAAAAAAACATGGCATAATCATAAATCAATTTCAAGCGATTGTGATTGGTGGCCAGAAATAGAGGTATACTATTAATAAAACGTATTTACCGCCCCTGCAAATAAACCGTAATATTAGTGAGTATCCCAAAACTGATGAATCTTGGAATGGTCTTAGACGATTTTTTTTCATGGCAGGCACACAAGTGTCTACTGCAGTGTGCGGTGGGTCGCTGCCACTTTCGCCTCTGCGTTTAAAACAAAAGTGCCATTATTGCGGCCGGGCAACCGCTGATGCATATGCATGATCTTGCCAGACGCTTCCTGTGCAACAATGCGAGCAAAGTGAAGCGTTCTCTCTCACCGGACTTTTTCTTAATTGTCTTCCTTTCTCAGTAGAGGATCAACTGCAGTCTTTAAAATTTTCCGCCGTATCGACTCTTCTTTCACAGCGACTGTTTAATGGTTCTATGTAATTTACCTGCTGTATAGATTTCTTTTTGACGCGAATACTTCTATGTCACGCCAGATACTAACTTAATGACACTTCCTTGTTTAAATAAAATTCTGTAAGGAATCATCTGTAGGAATCTGTAGGAATCTTATTTTTTTTTTAAATGTACGCCTAAAAAGCAGATTGCGTCGCACTTAATAATTGTAAAACACAATAAAATAATTATTTACAAGTCATGACGATACATCACCGGATAACTGTGACACTAAAAGACCGACAGGGGTGGTTATAGTATCATTCTATCGGCGCTTGCTACCTTTTCACTTAAACATTATTCCGCCGCTGCAAGAAGGAGAAGGAGGGGGGAGGGGGTACCATTATCAAAAGCTGAGAGGATGACGAGGTACAGAGCACGACAAAATGCGGAAGTGTCGGAGACACTCATTTTCTTTTATAAATTAAACTATTTGTGACACAGATCTTTCTAACTGGCATGTTCGCTTTGTTCGAGATATGTAAATATATTCTTGCGTCTTTTCTGGGTTGTCATAAATCTGTGTCAATTCCTGAAAGGATTTGCACTAAGCCATTAAATATCCGAGCCGGCATATAAAAACTTCGACTGTTTTTAAATCTACTACCGCGTCCCAAATATTCATAAAATCATTGCCCGATCGCAATCGTCAATGTCGAGTCGATCCATCCGAAACGGGAAGGCCGCAGAATCATTAAGTAATTTGCTTAATTCGGAATTTCTCAATTTATCAGCGCTCCGGTCAGCAAAATCATGCGTTGCGTTTCGATTATACATATTATGCGTCCTCGCGCGTTCGATGGTGATTGATTTCGATGCGTTCTATATGCTAATGATGAGTTCACACGCTTGCTTAATCGAATCATTAACGCATTTAAAAGAAGATTATAGAAAGACTAATAGAACAACGGGACAGCAGGGGATCATATATTGAAGGCTGAGGAAGGGCTGTTCTAAATCGAGATACTAAATTGGCTAGCTTTGCTCGTTATAAATAGCAGAAAGGATAAAGAAGAAGATGCAGACTACAAGTTGTAAAACAAAACAAATGAGCTACGCAGATAATCCTACTAATATTATAAACGCGAAAGTTTGTATGTATGTATGGATGTTTGTTACTCTTTCACGCAAAAACTACTGAATGGATTTTGATGAAACTTTACATTAATATAGCTTACACATCAGAATAACACATAGGCTATAATTTATAAAGATATCGTGTGAATTATCTAAAATATAACGATAACTGTCAAGTAAGTAGGAAAAAAATCTAAGAAATTGACATTGGAAATTTAAATTCTATCCTACTATCCTACTAATATTATAAACGCGAAAGTTTGTATGTATGTACCTATGGATGTTTGTTACTCTTTCACGCAAAAACTAATGAATTAATTTTGATAAAACTTTACAATAATATAGCTTACACATCAGAATAACATATAGGCTATAATTTATAAAGATATATGGTTTCTATCATCATTATCACGATTTTCTATCACCACGCGGGTGAAACCGCTGGGCGCAGCTAGTGATAAATAATATATGAAAATAAAAGCGGTCTCTCATCGCCTTCAAGAAGCCAATAATAACTGAAAGAGTCAAAGAGATTTGAAATCGAAGACTATCGCGGTTGTTTGACATTATAAATAGGGTTAAAACGAATTTACCGCGTGAAGCTTGTAGCAGCCGATGTTTCGGCGATGTTGCAACCGCAGTTATCTAGGGTAGACTTGTACATGAAAGTTGATGAGCTGAATAATATTTCTTGAGAGCGTAATGGAAGGTCATGAGAAAAAAGCAGAGAGGAGAGATTATACAAATAATAAGGCATGTTTGAATGTACAGAAGTACACGAAAGAGTAGGGTGAATATGTGAAAATCCCGACATCGTCTAATGTATACGATGTATACGCAAATTCATGCGGTATAAAGCAAGGATCTATGATTTCCTGCCTCTTTTCATGTCAGTCTGTTCGGTTGCATATTATAATGTCCGGGATTACTATGTGGTCGAGCGTTTAATGGGAGCCATGGCGTGCGCTCGCCCGACGACTCCCGTGTCGTCGGTCGCTGACTCGCTGCACTTTGTGTTCGCGTTTCCCCTCGTTATCTATTTCGAGAAGCTTCCGCTTGGACGCAGCGGCCACCACGAGAGCAGCTATGCGCGAGCGGCTACCGGAGACAACGCGTACGTCCCCGCCGCTGGACGACGACGACGCGACGCCAGCTGAAACCTTCGTTATAAAAAAAGGTCGATAGGCCGTCGCACACGAACTATATAACACAGTATACAAACAGTAGCTTCACTAAGGTCTCTGCGGGTATTAAGTCTTAAAGAGAACCAATTCACAAAAAATAGTCCATAACTTAGTAAAAATTTCAATATGACATAAGATTTTGATAATTCCAAGAACATCATACTGTAAAATAAAGAAAATATCCTGATAGTTGACACTTCCACCCCCCCCCCCCTTCCGAGACGATTAAGACCGTTTCCAGACTGAAATCTGGGATTCTGTGTGTATTCCTCCACAATATCGCCTAAACGCTACATCCGATTGAACTGAAATTTGGCGTGTAGGCATTATTTGGTCATCATAGTAAGAGTTGAAGTGGTTGAAATCGATCCACCTCTTTTTATTTGTTACATTTGTATTTTCTTCGCTTACAGTTATGGGCAGCCAGTGCCATTGTTATCGCGTACCTATTACACTGCGCACTACTACCTATGAACCGCGGCTGCGGTTCGTGTCTGCTTACACCGACGTGCGCTTATAAGCTTTTTCACTGGATTTCCGCTAGGTGACGTTACGCTACTATGCAAATGTTTCGATTTTGCTCGGAATAAAATGAAACGTTATTTATGGTTATAAATTCCAATGTTGTTTACTAAGATAACGCATCTTCCAACATACCTGTGACAGTTACTGTGATGCCGGGAAAGTCTTGGGGTGAGAACTGTTTTTTTTTTCGGCGAAGGCTATATTTCGGCCTTGACCATTCATTTTTAGTATGCGATTATCCATTGTTATATTTATTTAATAAGCAGTTTTAATTATTACAATATTTTCTGATTATTGACGATTTTCATACCAAATATAAAATACTAATTAATTTATATACCTACTCATAACTATGAGAATATTAGAATAGTATTGTTTTGTATTAGAACAGTATTATAGAAGTCGGTACAGAAAGTCTTTCTATTGATAAATACGCATATTAAATAATCAAAATCAGTTACTAAGTTGAACAGTTCATTTAATCACAATATACCTAATCATAATATAATAAAATATAATCAAGCAAATAGGTACTAATTAATCAAATACAACAAAAAGAATAAATTATAAACACATGAAAAGACAACATAGGTAAGTCAATGAACTGCTATGTTTTTTCAATATGTTGAATAATTACAAAATCGCGGTATTCAAAAATTCAACACGCTTTGAAATGGTCTCATGAATGGTGCCAAAGTGGTGACGTGCAAGAATAGGATTAAAATTGTCTGTATTCTGTTGCTACCCGGGGAATAAACAATAATATGCCTTATTCCCGAGGCAGATTGACATACGCGAGAACACAGCACGCCTTCGAAGTGTCAACTTGTTAACGTCATACGTGAGTAGTCGAAATATCCTGAGGAATGTCGTAAATACAACTCAACTAATACAGCGGTTCTTTTGTTTTAATGTGGTGAATTGCAGCCATATATGGGTAAAATAACTGACCAATATAAAAGTACGTTTAATTTGTTGTATTTCTTCTGGTCTGCAGAGAAATTTTAGCGAAACTTTTTTCAGGTGCGTATTTTCGCATTTTTAAAATTTCAAGAAATTTCGCATAAATTCGCATGTTTTTCGTAAAAATTAAAATTTCGTACGTCTAATAATAATTATTTTCGAAATATGAGTGCCATCTAGATCTACATTTTCCGTTTCATAATAAAATACTGGTTTCCTTATATAGTATAGAATAGAATAACTTTATTGTGCTATAAAAACATAACTTAATGAATATTACGCTGGTTTTATAAAAAAGACAATTTATGCACAAATGGCGGACTTATCGCTATAGCGATATCTTACAGTCAACCATTTGATAAAAAAAATCCTAATTTTCACCGTACAATACGCAAAGAAGTAGTAAAGTTAAATTTAAAATAAACTTATACAGATACATGTCAGTAACTTATGCTAAGGTTGCCCAGGAAAGGATAAAGGAGAGGAAAAGGTGAGGTATTTGGTTAGTGGCTGTGTAAAAATAAATGTTTCTTCAACAATTTTTTGAAAGTATGCAGCGAAGGTGCATGTCTGATAGAGTGAGGGAGCTGATTCCATAAACGAGCAGAATGGACTGTAAAAGAGTGCGTGTAAACAGAAGAATGATGTATCAGAATGGCGAGTGTGTTATCCCGGCTTGATCGAAGTGGAAGACCGTGGCCTCCCAAAGGGTGGAAATTCTCCTTTAGATAGGAGGGTGAAGTGGGGTTATTGAGTATGTTGTAGAGTAGCGACAACGTATGCAAATTTCTTCGATCGCAAATAGAATCATAGTCAGCCCTTGGGCAATCTAATGCGTTTTATAATCAATGATTTTGATGATTTCCTCGGGGATAAGCGTCAGATTCGACTTCACCACACTTGACAAATAGTATCTACAGAGTATGATAGGGCGCGCTATGTATGATAGGACGCATCTAGACTTTTTCCTAAATTGTCCGCTACGCATCATTTGTTAGTAGCTCGTCTGCGCGCTCGCGCTTGCGCCCGTGCAATTACTGTTCTTTTATGGCAACCGGTTACGGCGCATCGAAGCGACAGACGCGTCCTCCGGATGGCTGCAGCACTCCTGCCACTCGCTCGCCATCCACTAGGGTCGTCGACTACAGCGGGCGAGCCCGTCACCTCAGGAAGTTTTAACGATTAGTCGTTCTATCTTGAAGTCGTCATCCACTATACTTGAATCTTCAGAAACAACATAAGTTACGGTTTTTCACAAAATGTTTTTTTTTGCATTTTAGTGTAGTTTGTATGTAATCTCACAAGTACACGAGAAACCACATAGTCACTGCAATAGCGAAAGAGCAGCGGCACGACGAAAACTGCGTGTATTCTATAAACCGGACTCAACAAAAGTCACGGACTAAATGGGGTTTCTGTAATACATGTCTGGCAACACTGAACTGTCACTGTCACCTTCTTGTATTGAGATTTGAGATTAGTTTGAGAATTTAATCGAGCAGGTTTGTGTCGAAATAATTTTTGTGAGTTTTATTGTGATAAAATTGCAATAATGGATGAAGCAAGTGACTACGAGGTACCACCAAAGAGAAGAAAAGGTGTGATAAATAAGTTTTCTTTTAGTTAGTTTTTTTCATGTATTTTAGAAACCCCATAAAAACACAGACTTTGGAGGCATTTTTCAGGTACTTACATTCAATAAAAGTTATCTTTTTTATCGACATTTATAAAACATTGTGTTATGACATAGACAAACAAGTAGTAAAGAAAGTTAACATAGTTTAAAAGGATTATTTTTGTAGAATCAGTTTTTGGTCTCTCCTGAAAAATCATGGATGCTTGACTTATGTTGTTTCTGAATTACGCGATTCACTTCTTCTTCAAGTACCCTGGCCCCAAATGCGATTCTCACTTCTCTGGACTATTTAAAAAACCGTTTATCTCTTACAGAGCCAGCCATGCAAATGACACTCACGATGGCATGTTTTCAACCCTCGAGAATTTGTTTGCAGGGGTGGTAGTGCACGCATACTTATAACGGTGGTTTATTCAATGAAGGCGACTTTTACCGCATATAATTGCATAAATACGGAAATCGGCAGCCCGCGAATTGTCACAACGATAAAACCACCGATCGGTGGTATTGGCATTTCAGTGATTAAACTTACAGCCAGAGTGTGACTAGGAAAAAAATGTGTGTTGGGTTTTCTTTCGCTTTCATACCACTGCACGCATTTTGGAATTCCTTTTTAGCCTTTGGAATTCCTTTTAGTTTTCGCTCTTAGCCTTCCCGGTATTGAAAGACAGCTACCTTTTCCCAAGATTGGTTTTATAAACGACCCAAAATAACCGAAAGAGAGGTTTATCTTGCAAAGGGTCTAGTATTTCTAATATTTGGCATGGTTATATAGCTAGTGCTCGGTTAAAACACGGTTAAAGGAATAAATATGGATATTTTCCCCCTCTGACTTCTAAGACTATTTTACTCTAGGGCATATGTATTAGGAGAGTGATATTGTGCAAAAACTGTTTTTGGTCGCTATTATTTCAAGATAGCGGCACGAATAGAATAGAATAGAATAAAATTATCTTTATTTTATATAATTTATCATACAATTTTGTGGCTCGCCAAGTTCGAGCAGTGTTGTTTACATATGTGTCTTGGGGTAAGATCTAATGTGATAATATATTGGGCTCAGTCCATATGAGAACTGGCTCATGCTTACGCTATATGTCTTATTTCTATTTCTAAGGCTAAAGGATAGGGATGCGAGGAGGGACCGTTCGCTTGGAGAGCGGTGATAGCGGCACGAGCAGCGGCGCACAGTATTTCATTTCATACAAAGCTAGACGGTAATAATTCTGAAAGTACTTACAATCTCTTATGGATGCAATTATTATATTATGATGAAAATGATGATTATGAAGATTTGATGTTAGGAATGTTAATTTTACTTTTGGACACTTACAGAAATTGGAGGGGGGAGGGGCAGACGGACTCAGCTCATTTACATTATTTGAAAATTGCGTTATTATTTATGCGAAACGCTTTTTAATCACTGGATTTAGGCACTGACCGACCGACCGATACAACTAGTGGCTATCAAACGTCAAAATAATCGTAAGCGTAGCGTTTACAGATTATGAAAATATCCATTTTATCAAAGCTTCATTCTGGAACGTAAACAATGAATTTCTAAGAAAAATAACAAAAAAAACGGAATTTTGGCGCATCTTCAAACGAAAATTAACATTCTTAAAGATAAGTTTGTTTGTGAGCTAAAATAATGAAACTAAATATAATATTTTAAATTATATTATATATAAAAATAGATTTAGGTATATCTCTCCGAGCTTAATAGACTCCGAAACCGTTTAACCGATCACCATGAAAGTTGGCACATATATGTATTATTCATGGAGAAGATTTTTCAGCACATCAACTTCTATACCGCTCAACTGATCGCCATGAAAATTGGTATACCTAGACATTTGAGCACGCATAATATTTTCGGACTATTATCTTTATTGTAACTCGCCACTAGATAGCACTGCAGCCAACTTTTATATTGTTCAACCAATCGCCGTGAAAACTTGTAGACATGGGTATTTGAGCACGGATAATATTTTCGCGCTATCCACGTTGTTGTAACTTGACACTAGATGGCGCTGCAGCAGGTCAACGTTTATACCGTTCTACTGATCCTCTTTAAAATGTTATAAATTCTAAAGTGGAAGGAACTCCGATAACCGTAGGCTACTTGGGGGGAAGGGGGACGCGGAAGAGGAGGAGGAATGGGAGGGGAAGGAAACGGATACCCGAGCATCCCCGGGTAACATTTCCACTATTAAGTTATATAAGTAATAAAACTTTATAAGAAGAATTAGAGTGTCTTCCGTACTGACAGTACCAAAACGCAGCAACCGCCCCACAGCAAAAAAGTAGGCGCTTGCTGCGGATTTCCTCAGGAACCTCCCAAATTCTGGACCGTAGAGAACCAAACGGAATGCACTATCAGTTGCAACGTTCAATTTCCGCGACCTTTTCCTAAAGTTAAATAAACGTCTCACCGTTTACGCAATGGATAAGCCGTTTCACTATTCTCTAATAAAACCGTAATCAATTCATGCAGATTCAAGGCTTTGTCTTGCGGCGCAGCGCCTACTTGCGGCGTCGGTTTCCACGCAGACGCCGAATAATGGATTTGTGTGGACGAACCAGTTTCGATCAACAGGTGATACGTAATATTGCATGAGGGGCCGATCCGATGCAGTTTTAGAATGTTGTTATGCTGGACGAGTGAGCGCGCGTGGTTTGTGGGATTTATCGCCGTTTGATAATTAAAATCGGGGAGGCGTTATACTATACCCCAATGGAACACGCGCGGCAGACCTTGGCATGTATACTTTACAGTTGAAGTTTGTCCATTCATCCAACTGACGATGTTATAACTGGATGATTTACGTAAACTCCTCGATTAGTTAGATATTAAAAATAAAGTTAAAAATAGGTTAACCTGTCGGAAGCCAGTCGTGCTATAAATAAATTTTACAGATTTTAAATAAATACCAGATAATTCGTCCAATAAAGACACTTCAAACGGCGTGGAGGCCACCCCGAGATTAAAATATGGTTAATATATTACATACTCGAATGGGGCAAGGCCGGGGTTCTGAGAAAGGGATGAGGATGCAGAAATTACGACGGCCGAGGGTCTAACAGTGGCATAATAACAATAGACCAAGGAAGCCATACATCAGCTGGTAAACTGTCTCGTCCGCCTGGAAAAAGGAAAAAAAAAAGGTCCGTCTAGAAACAAGAGCCGTAAATTATTGGCGGCAGCGGAGGGGTAGGTGCTCTGGGGTGGTCTTTAAAGGGGGCCATAATCAAAAACCAAAATATGCGATTGAAGCGCTATAAAGGTATTGTGTCTCCCACTCGAGTACTTGAGAAAGCGACCGACCCTTCATATAACATATTTTATAAATAAAATTAACGCTAGAATAAGTCTATGTTAAAACTTGCCTGTACACTTTAAATTAAAACGTTTCTCGCTCGTTATATGTAGCTGATATTATCTTTATAGTTATTTTAGACAGTTGATAGAACCTAGCATATTATGTTTGAATTTGAAATATTAAGATTTTCTGAAAACACATTTAAGCCTAAGTTTCACACGCCCTCATGTCTTCGAAGGGGCGTGGTATGTATTTTTTTGTTGCTAGCCGGTGCCGAGTATAGCCAATCCCGGACCAGGGGGCATAGACGAGTTGGTCAGCTGTATTTTGACGCTGAACTCGTCAGTCAGTCAGTAATATATTGAGAGCGCCGCAAATAGGTGGCCGGTAAGAGAACTGTCTTAGCTCGTATAAAATAGACTTTCATATTAACTCCGGGCAATAATGTTGGAAATGTGTTCAGTCGTGTATCGAGATTGATGTGTACGTGTACCTTGAATCAAATAAAGACATTAAAATTCAGTGCAAGGTTTCGTCAATCACCTGCTCTCCTAATCACCATCATCCTCATCTCCAGGGGAAAATCGCAGTTTCGACTCAGGATATCGAAGAAGAACTAAGGCGTGAGTAATTATTGTACAGTCCACTAATTATAATCAAAGGAGTCTCACGCCCTCTCCGCAACGAGCGGAGATGAAATAATGGTCGTTCCGGTCATTCAGCGAGAGGTCTGATCGGATCTAACCATAAGTGGTCATTCGCAGCCGGATGTGACGAAGAGATATTACAATAGTTCCTGTTTCGGAAAAAATAAATTACTCAAAAAATCCAAGATGAGTTCTGTAAACGGATCTCATGCAGCATCGAGAAGCAGCCAAAGGAGCGATAGGATGCAGGAGATAAAAGATGCATCAGAGGAATTGAGAAGAGTGACACGGCAGCGGGCTAAGGTTGCAGCGGAAAAGAAGAAGATGGAAGCTCAGCGCGCGGCGGAAGAGGCTGACCTCGACGCAGAATCGGAAAAGCAGAGGTCACAGGAGGCGGCGGAGAGGAGGAAACGAGAGGCGCGGCACGCCGTCGGACAAGCGGACATCGATGCGGAAATGGAGATGCTAGAAGCCGATAGCCAGCACGCGCTGCGAATGCTAGAAGTGGTATCTGAAGCATTTGGGAGCACTGAGGGAGGTAGCGCATGGGGAAGAGAGAGGAGCCTCGCCGAAGACGGAGATGCAGCCGAACGCACGACGCAGTGGGCAGACTACCATACGCCTACGGCAGAGGGAGGAAACGCAGCGTCGGAAGCCGCAGCGCGCGCGTCGGCAGGAGCGGCAGAGGGAGACGCCGCGCGCGCGGTCGAACGGGAGCAAGCGGAAGGCGCAAGGCGAGACAGGGCGGTGAGTCCGGCGGCGGGAGCCGCCGCACTTATCGCACCTGAGAAGACGTCGAGCGATCAACGGGGGGCGGCCAGCTCAAAGGCTGGCGCAACTACGGAGACCGGGGAAGAATTTATCGAAAGGGTAAGTCGCTTAATCTCAGTCGCTTCTTTAAAACCGCAATTTAATAAAGAATTACCAACCTTCTCGGGAGACCCGTTACACTTTATAGCGTTTAAATCCATATTTTTTCAATCAACAGAGATATTAAAATTAAGTGATGAACAGAATTTATTAAGATTACAAACCGCTCTTAAAGGTAGGGCTCGCGACAGTGTATCAGGATTATTGATGGCTCCCCAAAATGTAGGAGAAATCATGAAGTCATTAGAATTGCTTTTCGGTAATGGGAACGTAATATTACAACGCACTTTAGCCGAGATAAGGAAAATAAGAGAACTTAAAGAAGGTTTAGATGCTGAAGAACTCTTAAGATTCGCATGTCAGGTAAAAAACTTGGTGGCGACAGTACGTTCTTTGGATAAAACCGAGCATTTGTGTAATCCGGAGTTGCTTACGACATTAGTATCAAAGTTGCCAAGGAACTTAGTTATACATTGGGTAGGAGATAGAAACAAATCAGGATTATCTGACCCAGCATTAGTTCAATTCGCGAGGTGGCTGGAAGAGATGGCGGTAAGGGCACTAGACGCCGGAATCAGCGCCGGGGACTCGGGAAGGAGAGAGGAAAGACCGCGAGAGAAGAGAGGCAAAGAGGTCCCTCGAAAAAATTACGTAATGCACGTTCATAACAAAAACTCCCCAAAATGTGCTTATTGTAAAGGCGAACATTATATCAGCCGTTGCGAAGGGCTGAAAGCACTTTCACTTACCGAACGCTGGGACGCTGCAAAAAAAGCAAGGGTATGTTTTAAGTGTCTAGCGACCGCGCATAGCCGCCATAATTGCCCGCTGTATAAAAAATATCCAAAAAACAAGTTTCACTTTCTGTTGACGGGCAGCGCAGAGGCGAGGAACGACAACGGAAGTACGGTAAATGCAGACGGGCAACGGGATATTGTCGCAAATACCGTAGCTTATAACGGAGTACTTTTACAAGTATTACCTATTAAAATAATAGGACCTTGCGGGGAAAAGAGTATATACGCCCTTCTTGATAGCGGCTCCACGATCACGCTATTAGATCAGGAAATAGCAAAAGAATTAGGAATCGGGGGTTTGAGAAGCTCGATAGAAGTTGCCGGAGTGAAAGGGATGAGAGTCACTACGCAAGATGCAGAGGCTGTAAACTTTACAATTAAGGGCGCATTGAGTAATCGGCCTTTTGAAGTGAGAGGATATAGCGTGAAAAATTTGGACCTTCCGACGTTAAAGTGTTTTTCAGGCAAAGGAACACGGCGGGCGGTCGTTGCCGCGTACGAGGCAAAACAGCTGATCGGCATGCAACCTAAATTATTACTAGGAGCGGACTGCGGAGACCTGATGGTTTCGCGTAATGTTTCGCGCATAAACAACGAGTTACACCTATCACAAACAAAGTTAGGTTGGGTACCGATCGGGGGAAGTTCGTTTAATAGCCCGAAAGAGACGGTTTATAATTTCTGCATTAATGGAAACAGCGATGATTCGTTACTAAACGCTTTGCTAGAAGAAAATATTAATCTAGAGCAAATGTGGCCCACTAAACAAAGGAAAACGGCGGCCGTAAATAGGGCAGAAGAATTACTGGAAGCAACCACTTCTCTAAAAGACGGTGTTTGGACAACTGGTTTATTATGGAACGATGACCGAAGACGACTACCTGATAGTAGACCGCTCGCGCTCGCGAGGTTGAACTCAGTGGAAAAGAAAATGGAAAAAGACCCGGAATATGAAAAAGCATATTGCCTAAGAATGAGTCAATATATAAAGGCGGGCTACGCCGAAGAAGTACCTCCGGACGGTTTGACGGGGCGTGAAAATATTTGGTTTCTCCCTCACCTTGGGGTGAGCCATGCCGCCAAGCCGGGGAAGGTGCGAATTGTTCACGACGCCGCTGCACGAGTGCACGGGGTGTCCTTAAATACACAACTACTGCCCGGCCCGGATTATTTCAATAATATAGTAGGAATAATAGGCAGGTTTCGCGAACACGCGATCGGGTTTACCGCAGACATCGCCGATATGTTTTTACGGATACGGATAAAGGAAGACGATAGCTACCGACAACTATTTCTTTGGAGAGGTAACCGTAAAGACATCGAACCCATAACCTTTCGGATGAGAACCCTAATATTCGGGTCTCGTTCCTCCCCCGCCTCAGCCCAATTTGTGCGTATTAAAAACGCAGAGAGATACCGAGATCAATATCCGGAGGCTGCAGCAGCTATAATTAATAATTTTTATATGGACGACCTTATTCATGGAGCAGAAACGGCGAAAGAGGCACGGAAATTAATCAAAGAGATTAATTGGATTAATGAGCAAGGTAACTTTAAATTGACCGGCTGGGCGAGCAATGATCCCGAAGTACTGGATGTTTTGCAGCGGGAAGAATGCGGCAACAAGACGATTGCGCTAGAGAAAAACGAACTTGGTGCTCAGCGTTTACTTGGTTTAGTGTGGATGCCGGCGACCGATGAGCTGGCTTTTAACCTTCGTATGGAAAAACTGGGCGATAATTTAAAGACAGGAATCGGGGTTCCCACTAAGAGAGAGGCGTTAAGGCTCATTATGTCATTATGGGACCCTTTAGGTTTGCTGAGCCCCATAACTTTGAGGGCAAAGGTCATAATGCAGTCAATATGGGCGAGTGGCGTGACCTGGGACCAACCGGTTCCACCAGAAGTACTCCATAGCTGGAGAGACTGGCTGAAAACACTGCAAATGGCTCAAAATGTGCGGATCCCGAGGCATCTGGGTACAACCCGCGATCCTACCGAAAAAAGAGAATTACACGTGTTTTGTGATGCGTCAAAACAAGCTATGTGTGGCGTCGCTTATTTACGAATTGAGCGAGGAAACGGAGAAATAATCGTGTCATTCGTTGCGAGTAAAACTCGAGTAGGGCCGCTAAAGGGACTGACTATACCTAGAATGGAGCTGACTGCGGCGCTATTGGGGGCGCAGCTAGCAGACAAAATTATAAAGGAACAAGCTATAGGTATTCATGAAAAGATCCTGTGGACAGATGCCACTAACGTCTTGTGGTGGATAAGATCTCAGAGTGAAAACCATCAACAGTTTGTGGCAAATCGACTAGGGGCCCTGGACGATTTAACGCAACCATCTGAATGGCGATGGCTCGATGGGAAAAGCAATGCGGCAGATGACGCGACTCGCGTCGTAACAACAATCGATATGTCTTCGAACAGCCGTTGGCTGAACGGGCCAAATTTTTTACGCGGCCGGCGGGACCAGTGGCCAGCTGAAATACCGCCACAGCCAAACGAAAGTGAAAAGAAAGCGTTAGAGTTTAAACCAATAGCCGTCCTCGCGCTGAGAACCGAACCGACTAGCCTTATAAACGTGGGTAGATTCTCACAACATCGTAGAATCGTACGTACGATGGCCTATGTAATGAAATTTTGTCAAAAACATAAGAAAGAGGCGGAACTGGGCGGTTTGGACGGGCTAGATATCGGCCGCGCTGAACTCGCTCTCATAAAAGAATCTCAAGTGAGGTGTTTTAACAGGGAAATTGATATGATAAAAAAGGAAAGGATCTTGTCGAAAGATAGCAGGCTGCACGGTCTCAATTTGCATGTCGACCAACGGGGTATAATTCGAATCAGCGGGAGAATTGATAACGCTCCCGGGGTATCGTACGATACCAAACACCCTATGGTACTCGACGGCCGAGATTTATATACTCAATTATTGATTAAAAGAACGCACGAAGAGACTGCGCACGGCGGAATAGAGCTAGTACTTTCTGTCCTACGTCAGAGATTCTGGTTAATAAGCGCGCGAGCCACGATAAAAAAACTTATATTTCAATGCGTACCTTGCACTATGCGAAAATCTAAACCAATGACCGCGATAATGGGTCAGCTACCAGCTGAACGTATCAATGCACATTCTAGGTGTTTCGCGTCGGTTGGCGTTGATTTTTGGGGTCCTATGTACGTCACGGTGCGCAGGAGGCCTGAAAAGCGCTACGGTTTATTATTCTCTTGTTTAAGTAGCCGCGCGTCTCACATAGAATTGGCACATGACCTGTCCACAAACTCGGCTATGCAAGCAATACGTAGATTCATAGCTAGGCGCGGTAAACCGCAAATCATTATGTCAGACAATGGCGCGAGTTTTAAGAAAGCGAGCGTTGAATTGAAAAAAGCGGTTTCCGAAATGAATAACGAAGAAATTCGAGATCGCCTCAGTAATGAACAAATTACGTGGAAGTTCATCCCGCCTGTTTCACCGAGTCATGGAGGCGGTTGGGAATCAATGATTAAATCGACCAAGAGGGCTTTAGAAGCCGTGTTAAAGGAAAGAGCTCCACCGGAGGAGGTTCTGAGAACTTTACTAGCCGAGGTTGAGTTAATTCTGAATATGAGACCGATCTCACACGTCACCGATGATAGTCGAGACGAGGCGCCCCTAACTCCTAATCACTTGCTACTAGGACATGCAGGGGGAACTTCAGCCATGGGGGAATATGAGGTCGATAAGGTAAACAGCAGGAGGCAATGGGTACAGACACAAGCGATGGCAGATTCATTTTGGCACCGGTGGAAGCGCGAGGTATTACCTACGATGGTGCAACGACCTAAGTGGAAGGTCCCGCAAAAATCTCTGGAGGTCGGAGACCTAGTACTATTGCTGGATCCCTCCATGGAGCGGGGTAAATGGACTCGGGGACGAATTGAGGCGATTTACCCAGACAAGCAGAAAGTCGTAAGGAGAGTAGATGTCAGGGCAGGAGGCAAGATTTATCGTAGAACAATAGGTAAATTAGTTAGGCTGACCACGGAAGTGCAGACATAAGAACGTAAAAATAGGTTATTATTGAATAAGTAAGGAAAACAACTTATAGTAATGTAAATAATCTTAAGGAGCTTTTGGCATCGAATCGACAAACAAAGATGCCAAAAGGGGGGAAAATGGATGATTTACGTAAACTCCTCGATTAGTTAGATATTAAAAATAAAGTTAAAAATAGGTTAACCTGTCGGAAGCCAGTCGTGCTATAAATAAATTTTACAGATTTTAAATAAATACCA
Organism: Micropterix aruncella; assembly: GCA_944548615.1. Taxonomy (NCBI): domain Eukaryota; kingdom Metazoa; phylum Arthropoda; class Insecta; order Lepidoptera; family Micropterigidae; genus Micropterix; species Micropterix aruncella. Next base: position 25,418,818 of record OX155959.1, on the reverse strand, counting down.
GATAATTCGTCCAATAAAGACACTTCAAACGGCGTGGAGGCCACCCCGAGATTAAAATATGGTTAATATATTACATACTCGAATGGGGCAAGGCCGGGGTTCTGAGAAAGGGATGAGGATGCAGAAATTACGACGGCCGAGGGTCTAACAGTGGCATAATAACAATAGACCAAGGAAGCCATACATCAGCTGGTAAACTGTCTCGTCCGCCTGGAAAAAGGAAAAAAAAAAGGTCCGTCTAGAAACAAGAGCCGTAAATTATTGGCGGCAGCGGAGGGGTAGGTGCTCTGGGGTGGTCTTTAAAGGGGGCCATAATCAAAAACCAAAATATGCGATTGAAGCGCTATAAAGGTATTGTGTCTCCCACTCGAGTACTTGAGAAAGCGACCGACCCTTCATATAACATATTTTATAAATAAAATTAACGCTAGAATAAGTCTATGTTAAAACTTGCCTGTACACTTTAAATTAAAACGTTTCTCGCTCGTTATATGTAGCTGATATTATCTTTATAGTTATTTTAGACAGTTGATAGAACCTAGCATATTATGTTTGAATTTGAAATATTAAGATTTTCTGAAAACACATTTAAGCCTAAGTTTCACACGCCCTCATGTCTTCGAAGGGGCGTGGTATGTATTTTTTTGTTGCTAGCCGGTGCCGAGTATAGCCAATCCCGGACCAGGGGGCATAGACGAGTTGGTCAGCTGTATTTTGACGCTGAACTCGTCAGTCAGTCAGTAATATATTGAGAGCGCCGCAAATAGGTGGCCGGTAAGAGAACTGTCTTAGCTCGTATAAAATAGACTTTCATATTAACTCCGGGCAATAATGTTGGAAATGTGTTCAGTCGTGTATCGAGATTGATGTGTACGTGTACCTTGAATCAAATAAAGACATTAAAATTCAGTGCAAGGTTTCGTCAATCACCTGCTCTCCTAATCACCATCATCCTCATCTCCAGGGGAAAATCGCAGTTTCGACTCAGGATATCGAAGAAGAACTAAGGCGTGAGTAATTATTGTACAGTCCACTAATTATAATCAAAGGAGTCTCACGCCCTCTCCGCAACGAGCGGAGATGAAATAATGGTCGTTCCGGTCATTCAGCGAGAGGTCTGATCGGATCTAACCAATAACGACTGTTGTCGTCTTGTAATCCTGAAATGAGTTGCAAAGACTTTAAAACAAAGACGATCTACTGCTCCAGCTCCGCCACAAGCTCGGCAGAGACCAAACCTCAAACCGCGAGGCGCTGGGAAGAAGTCCCACTGCACATTATACCGAGTTTGCGCACAGTAGGCGCACTCTCGAGTGGAAAAATGTGGCGGGGATAGTCCGAGAGATACGTTACACCAAACGCGTGTAGTTAGCGTTACGCGCGAGTGGGGGCTGTCAAATTTCTCAAACGTTTGAATATCTGCGTCGGCGAAGTGGTGGCTATAAGCGATTAACCCTCCTGACGTCGCTCGCTTCGATTTCAATTTTGTTCTTAGAGTACTATGCCCAGTGTGGGCCCCTCGTGCCGTGCATAACAGATTTGGATGGAGTTCTCCACCCTTTAGTCTCCTTGCAGTTTATCATCGGGTAGGGAACTTGTCGTTTCTAATGATAGGTGAGAATAGGTCAGCACCTACCAGCTTGTCAGGAAACATAACGACTCCCGGGTAATTCGCTGTATTTAGCAATGTCTGACGTGCGCAACCGCCCAAGGCAATTCCCTCGCCACACGGCAGATCCTATCTACATACAAACTGCAGGATACAGTTGCAGAGTTCACTGAAGTCTTTCAATGTAGTGCCTTCAATGAGGAGCTTACACCATGAGTTGTTCCGACCAACAATATAGTCGGCCATAAGGCCCAAGCTGAGTGAAACCGTTGTCCTACATGGAACCGCATAATCTACTGCGGTCTGCGGTCCTGCGGTCCTCAAAGCAGCTGTTAGTTTTGTCCAAAAAGTGCAAGTTGCAAGCTTATAGGTTGCAACATATAAGCTATAACTAAGTTGCAAGCATACGTCTGTATGCGCAGACGTGCGAGCGCAAGGCACCCCGATCAGATCAGCTTGCGTCTCTGGATGCAACGGTGTCACATCCCTAGCCTAATTGGCGTTATTTGCCTTGCACACTTAGGAGATAGACGCTTCTGTGCGACTGGATGTAGATATAGTTGGTGCTCGAAATGAGCGCTTCAGGCTGAGGCGCTTAGAGTGCGCCCTGCTCACAGGATTGTCTGACTTGACTACACAGGTTCGTCTGACTCGTGCAGTTACTGGGAGGGGAGGACACCTAGCACTATAGCTTCTCTACAGACTAACTGGGGGAAGGAATGGGGGATATCTAATTGTTTTAAAGCACTCGGTGTTTATATTCAGCCCTCGTAATTCCGCACCCATTAATTACCGTGTTTAAACAACCGTTGGCCATTATCGCGCCGCGATGGCGTGATTCGATTTCATTTAGCGGCCGCTTTTGCAGGTCCAGTGGTTTCCGGGTCACCCGGTCGCCACACCTGGACAGCGCCGCGCTGCACATCTTCGCCATGGCATCGCCAATCGCCATACTCTTCCATCTATGTTTATCATTGGCGGCCGCCGCAAAAAAGTGTTAATGCACGCTCCTTAATTGGCGCCTTTTAATTCTGCATATTAACGCTCAGCTTGACCTGGATAACTCTTTCAATTGTCCGGCTGACGGATCGCCGTTTTACTTTTACCATTCCGACGGCAGTTGTTTTCGTTGTCGCTATTAATCACGAGACAAAGAAACCATCACTAACAGATATGACTAGTGTTCTAAGTGAGATGGCCTGGATAAATCACTTTCTTAGTCTGAGAAATCTCTTCTTTAAAACGAACAGAATATCGAGTAAATTAATAACTTCCGACATATTTTTATCCAAATAGCTTACGTAAAAGGTTTAGGAACTACTACACCCCCCCCCCCCCCCACCCGTAATAGATTTAATCATGAGCAATAGGGTTATGGTGCAGTAAAAGGATCTACAGGATTTTCTAATCGTTTTTAATGTTTCGAAGTAGGTAAATTATGCCTATATCAACTGAAAACAACCAAGTACGTTGTAAACACCCTTTCGTTCGTTAGTCATATTGAGTCATCTTATGATAAAAGTAATTGTCTATTGTTTTACCCCGTGTAGTAAATAATTAATAGTCTTTTATCGATCCAAAATTGCCTTTACAGTTGGATATGTCAATAATAAATGTTTAAAACACAATCTTATCTCCGTCATCTGTCTAGAATTCTAAAATTCTATAATGTGAAACATTCTGAGTACCTACTCCAATTTAGTTGCTGCAAATGAACGAAATTTAAATTCAGCTTTAACCCTTTGTAGCCCAAGATCTTCAAACAAAAATTAATGTTGATAATGAGATAGGTTTAGGCAAATAAAAAAACACGTATTTCTCAGAAATTCAAAAATATGTATTATTAATCATTTATTTCACATTTAAGGGAATGTTACATTACTGTAACATTGAGTTGAAAGTATAAAAAAAACATTTATGTTTTATGGAAAATTTTGAAACAATTATTTTGTTTATTATAGCATTATATTATAGCATTAACACACTACACTGTATTTTTCGCAAATTGTTTGTGAAACGCCAGTGCACTTGGGAATCTTGCAACGTATCCTTTTTTTAACCCAAATTGGCCAATGGAGGAACATGTTGCGCAGGGCCCTTGTGTTTTTTGGCTTGAATTTCGTCTTCTATAGACCTTCGACTCTTAATGTTAGGCTTCAGGCCAAGCTCGCATAAGGTCTCGCCTATCTCAAGTCTAAATTCTGCTGAAGACATTTGTTTGCCGTTGAGATATTTTGCCTTCCTTACTCTTCGGTATAATAACCAAGAATTTGCCATAGTCAGTTCCAGTAAATGTTACAACACTTTTGCTTCGAAATTTTGAATGGATAAAATTATATTCTTACCTACAGGTTTCCACGAAAACCACACAATTTTATACACTTTTTATATTTTTTATCAGTCATTCAACACCTGCCTTTATTTCTAATTTATCACTTTCATCAACGCGCAACATTTAAACTCACATAAGTCGCTTAGTTACGCTATCTATGATTTTCACTCGATACTAAGTGGTAGGGTACAGTAGTGCTAGACGGATTCAAATGAACTAAATGAATTTAGTGCCTTATTTAGGGGGATTTTAGGGGGATTAGTAGTTTGTTACAGAAATGCACCCTGCATTTCAAATTTTAGATTTTAATTTAATATAATATTGTTAATCGGCAATTGTATTTTTTTAAAGTGGAACTGCTTTATTTTATTCCGAATATAAAGTTCTAAATTTAGTACACACCTGATTTTTGAAGTGTTATTCCAATATTGTTCCACAAATTTTGCTTCAACTGGGCTTGTCTATACTCTTTTGATTTAATATTGTACAAGGCTTCATGATTTTTATCAAAATCAATTAATTGTTCGTCATTTTCGCTCGTCCAAGTCACGTTTTCAGTCATAGTTTTTAACAAAATGCTCACCGCTACACGCAAAAAACGTCCCACAACAGTTAATCACCGCTATGACGGCCGTCATGCAACTGATAACACCGCTATTTGACGTTACGGTGACACTCGACGTTCTCTAGGAAACTTACGCCGATGGTTTTTATAGACGTTTTGGTGACGTCACCCAACGCTACATTACGGCCGCTATATAACGGCACCGCTTTTTTAGGAACCCAAAGCTTTATTAACCTGTGAATAGTGACGCGCTAAACTATTATACAAATGTTAACGGGTGGTCGGCAGCCGCACGCGTGACAAACACGCAACCGATCAACCGGCGAACTGAAACGAGCCTAGATTCAGGTTGGTTTGGGTTACTGGGATATTGGCGAGTCATCAATTGTCCCTTTTTACTCTATAGTTTAAAACGCTCCTATTACACCTACTTACCATTCGTAATGTTTTTTTTACTCTGTGCATCCGCTCTCTCTCTCTTTAAGCTAATGTGTACTTTTCTACTTCTCGTTGCTCCGCGTGTGTAGGTGTACTTGCCTGAGACAACATCCTCCGCGGCGTCGGCTCAAATCGAAAGTTTGGAAAGAGGATGATAAATACTGGCGTCTAATTATTATCGTTGGTGGTCTCTCGTCGCCGTATTTATAGTCTTTTGTTTGAGATTGAAGCTGCTCTTACTCGGAAGAGCGTAGGACGTGCTTAGCATGACATATCGGTAATTATGACGTTAATCGCCTACTGTTCTCCTCATGTTCCATTCGCTGTCTACCGCGACATGTATTCCCCGATGTTCACTTGTCGCAGCTCGTTCGTGCCAGTGGAATCCATTGAATCATTAATTAAAAGAAAAAATGTTGAATTTTAAAATTTTCGTGATTAGATAGAATCAACTTTAATGGCGCATCAAATTTAGCAAATAAATTTATTTATTTCGCGTACACGATTAATTCACTTATAATTAATAGAATAAACTACACATAGAAATATACATAGTTATAGCCGAATGGGCAAGTGCTTAGTTATGCCTTAGCTATGATATGTCTATCTATGCCTTAGGGAGCTAATGGGCCCTGTTAGAGTTAGGCCACTAAGACCCCGTGTGTTTAAGGGTCGGCTAAACTCTTGGGTCAACACCCATACGGCAGCCTCCACGCAGAAGTGCGAATCCGGATAGGACTCTGGCTTGGATCAGTTGCCTCTAGGAATCAACCTTCGGGAGCTCCTGGACGGGTTCCTTTGCGCACCGTGCGGCGTCAGCCAATCGATTGTGCATTCCGACTGATAGCCAGGGGAGTCTGGAGGCGGCCTTGTTTCCTATAGAGCTGGGATAGTGGTTAAACTTACGGCAACTGCTCTTAAACGACCAATCGGTTACCCGATACCGGGTGAACAGCCGGGCAAAGGATGCCGTGGTTTGCGATAGATTCGGTAGACACCGACTCACCGCTACGTAAGGGAGAGGACCGTGCAAGCGATCTCATACCTGTAACCAGTCGGGAGACCAGAAAGTAAGGGTGCGAATGTCGGCCCGCTGGTTGATAAACCTGTTTATCTCGCGGTAAGGCGTTGGTCTCTTAAGGGCGAGTGACGTAACTAAATAGTGTAATGTTTTCGTCCCAAGTCTTCTACGCTCACCTCACGGGAGACAGAACGATCTAATATTGTTAACACTTCCTGAGGCGACGTGTTCTCCCGTTATTCGATCAGCTTGCTGCTAGGAATAGTCCTATAACTAGCTCTATATGTCAACTCCTATCACACACCGGGACTTGGCGACACGAGGCGAACGACAAGGCCATCCAGGCCGAATACTTTTGTAGAGACGTATCCTAATCTGGCCTGGACACGTTAGCTAATGAACAACTTTATTTATATTTTTCATCGTCACAACATGACTCGAATGCGAAATGCTCGGGCATGCGAATTCGTGGATCCCAGATACGTCCTTCTAAGCTAGGAAGCCACCAGCCATGGTCGTCTGTGAAGAAGAAGATAGTATTATTGATGATAGTCTTGCCCCATATGCTACTCCTGGCTAAACATTGGACTTCTACTTCAAAAGCCCCAGCAAGAGTGTTTTCCGGGCGTTGCTGGATTCGAGTTCGTCGGCATCGAGACAATGAACTTTGGCGATTCCGCTATCGGTCAAAGCTCCACGGCAAAGGGCGAGAGAGTGAGCCGATAAGAGCCGACATGGACATGACCGCTGCTATTTTCAATGGCTGCTCTCGGATGTTAAGTGTAAACGCAATGTAATGGCAGTCAGTCGCCTTGAGAGCCGCGGCGAGCCGGCGCGCCCCATATAAGGCGCTCGCGGCGCGGGACAACCATATGGCCCACCATCATTGCTAGCGCGCGCCACTGAATACGAATCAATCACAGTCTCAAGCCGCAGACGAGCAGGCGGTAGTGAATAGCATACGAGCGATCCATAACAAACGTACAGATTCGTATTTAACCGAATCTAGCTGAAGTCATAATAAAAAATACCGCGTGAAAAAAAAAACATATTTCCTGCGGTTTACGATCCCTGCCCAGCCCGCGACGCAATGCTTGACAAGCATGTTTGATCGTCTAGAGAGCCATTAAAATATGCCATAATTGTTGTTTTATTTCTTTACTTTTAATAATAAAAGTTGATTATTATACTGTAGGAGTGTAATATCTTGAGGCTTCATCTATGTATGTTTTCCGTTTCTGTATTCTACCATAACTTCTAAAAACTTAGACCGATTAAGAAGTGTGTGTTATTGTTAAAACCGGTGTCATCCCGAGCGTCACAGGGTATCATAACTGTCCAAATACCAAGTAAGTAGTTGTCAAAATGAGAATATTACGGAAATATACATCTGTTTGCATTGATAAATACATAAACCTCAAATATTTCATTTAAAAAACCGTAAGGAATATAATTATAAATGCAATAGTTCACTTTCTGTAACGGCAGTAGTTTTTAAGCTATTGCATAGCTTTTATCGCGGGCCTTAGGCCAGCGCGGCGACCGAATGAAGAAATTTCTTAACGAAAAATAATGATTTTAAACTGATAATTACGTCTAAACGAGTACTGCTTACGATTCGAAAAAAATATATGTTAAACAAGAACATTTTCCTAATATTCTTAGCTTTGAATATTTTAGATTTTGTTTATATCACATAGTGTAATTAATTTGTGAAATTAGGTCTAAACGAACACATAAACGACTACTACGCAAATACTATCTGGCGTATTATTATGAAACCTGGACCATTTTGAAGATAATTTAATTATCTATCTTTTTATCTACGATTTTTTTCGAATAATCCGGTTTTGTTGCTTTATCGAATAAAAAATTCGTGCGCGGCGCTCTATCGGAAGACGTTCAATTTATTCCGAATCATTTGCTTTCGCAGCCGCAAATGATTCGGAATAATTTCAACGTTTTCCGATAAAGCGCAGTTATCTGATATCACAAAAAATAAAATAAATAATTATAATTGCATAAGTTGTTAAAAATGCTATGCAATAGCTTTACCGTGGCAGTCCCCGAGTGCCACACGTATTTTTATTCTTTTTAATATATTTACTTGTTATTATTAGAAACCTATATCTTGATAAAGTCATCGTTTCGAAGCGATTCAGAATCAGTTAGAGAGAGAGAGAGAGTGACTCACAAAAAGGTGTGTTTAAGATTCCTATATAATATAGGAGTATCTGAGACTCCACGTCCAGGGTAGTGTTCACTAAAATATATATTACAAAAAATCATAATCTATGTAATTTGTTAATCAGCATCTTGACATCCGCCACCCATCGCAATATAATCCTTGGCAACGCGCAGGAGTCCGAGTCGATTTCGATCGTTTGTCTGATCGCCGCAAGATTGCGCCTTATCTCGCATCTTAACAGTCCTACTCTGTATCGCCCGACCTCATCTTCTCCTTATTCGGCTCTGTAACTCTAATTCATTTAGCGTCTATCTCGTCGTTGCGTATAATACAACATGTGTTCTCCTTATCATTTATCTTCGCAAATGGCACTTTAGTCACTCCCGCTGCGCTACAACCATTTGATTTTGGTGTTTCTCGCTTTCTACCTGTCTTGACGCGTCAGAGTTGGGTTGTGTATTCAAAATTCGGACGAACCGTCTTTGAGTCGTAATAAAGTGGCATTGAACGCGAAACTGATTGAGCTCTATAAAAGTATGAATGAATAGTCTGATGATGTGCAATAATAATTGAAAATACGACAGTGTCGGCTTGAATCAACTTTCACTCCAAAGTATCTCGTCACTTTTGGTCATGATTTGGCCTCTGACATTGATTTTGCCTTTCAGGTTTACGAGCATTAATTGCAACACGATTGACACAATCGATCTCATTATTTTAATTAGTATATTATCTTTTTCTGTATCTCCTCCCAGATGATAAAGTGACTGGATCTGGATGAAAAATCTATACAAACGCGTAAAACGTATATTGAGCCCTGGGGGATACAGGTAGACCCGAAAAAATCATTGTGCTGTCTTACTTTTGCAGTAATACATTGAATTATTTAAGCTTGACTTATGTATGGATTGGAAAGTGCCCTTTGCTTAAAATATCATTTTGTAAAACTCCTAAATACTATTCTAAAACTCCGTAATACGTGGCGAAGGTCTGTGATTTTTTTAAAATGCTATTACTGTTTTACCCATTTAAAATATTTATCTTTAAACCTAACCCAATTAATCTCAAAGCTAGTAAGGTGAAGAACGTTTAAATGAATTAAAAACATTTCAGGGTGGTGTTTTTATATGAATAACGAATGAAATCTGAAAGATTTTTAACTTTTTTAGAGAATATTTCCGAGTCAGTAAGTTGATACTGACTTAGAAATTGACACAAGAACATGTTATTTTAAAAATGGTATTCTAAAAATCGTAAAACCATTTTGGCTCGTTTTTATCTATATTGCTTCGCGAGTTTTTCTTAGGATATGGATGATTTTAAATAAAATTATAGTCATATGATATCTTATTTTTTCATCTAACTTCATATAAAATTTCTAGTTGAAGGATTTATAAATATACCTACCTTTTATTTTGATTTTGCGATATGTTGTTTTGGCGTTTACGCATGGTTATATCCTGACCTTAAGCTGCAGTAAAGTCGATGAAGAGTTAAGCGACTGGGTGACAATTAAGTTATACGCTAGGGTTGGATATCCTACATATCTTCCCTTACTCAGAAAAAACAAACTTTGGAAAAAGTTACACACTTTTTTGTACATATGGTAACTACTTGTCAGGATTGTAATTCTGTGATTCGTGCAAGATTTTTTCAGATTAGGCTATAGCAGGATAAAGAGAGTCTAGTGCCCTGAAATAAGACGCTAACGCGATACAAGTTGCAGGCCTCCGAAAAAATAATTTATAAAAATCAAGTGGAGCAACTTCTTAATAAAGTCGCGAAGACCAGATGCTGATATTTTTAATAAAATTGATAGCACCGATTGTTGGACCATTCTCAATGCCTAAAATCATCTTGCACGGCTAGTTTGTCGGGAAAAGGACAATAGGTAGATAGACAATATAGACAAAACTACTTACTACGATACCAAGAAACCCGTTGATTATAGATTATAGAACTAGTTATAGATTAAGAAGAAGCTATACTCGTATATTATCTCTCAAAGCATAAAGGGTCAATCAGCATTTCGCTCGTCAGCCCACTGATTGACTTGTTTAGTGTCAGTCAAACAGATAAATTTATGACTGCCATATATGTATCATAGCGGACAACGCGAGGCATTAGTGATAAACGAAAATCGGGGTAAGGAAGCCTCAGCATTGCGGTGCGGCGCATACCTCTGATATGAGCTCTCTAATTCTTTTATTAGTAGTCGTATTTCACGCTTCGATAATCGGGAATGGAGGTGAAAGCGCTAAGCCCTGCGGTGATCCAACTGACTTGCCTGGACCGCTCAAGCGTAACATCCTTGAAAACTGATATTAATATTTTTTAATCATAGCAGTTACGACGATTGCTGGCCACTGCAGCTTTGTTGATATTTTATGTCACATTCTATTGTTTGTACTGCAATCTCATTAAAAATGCATTTTGTGCAATCTTTTTCATCATTTTTTTAAAAATAATATTGATGCTGCTGGATGATTGGCAATATCGTCGATATATACAAGTTCGCAGTCGAGAGTTTTATTGGACATAGAATGTTTCCATGTAGTATTGATATTTCAGGACTGACAGATGGTTCTTGAAAATTTTCTCATTCAGTGGTTAATTAGTAAAGAAAGATCGGAAACCGAATGTATTCTCATGACATTTCAAAACTAGCTAGCATTTATACACACATAATTTACATACCCTCAGATCTCTGACAATGTACCTATATGTATACAAGAGTGAATTCAGATTTTTATTTATATTACGTAATATATTTTTGACTACTTTTATTATTTAATGATCTTTTTGTTTATTTAATGATTATTTTGTCAGTTTTTATTTTAGTTTACTATTACAATTTCGTAACCATCTTGATCTTAGCGTATGAAACCAATAGATTAGAAAACATCTTTTTCATAAAATTACATTACCAAAAATTACATTTCATATAAAATTTGTGTCTTCTTTGGAACAGGCACTGCCTAGTTAGGAGTGACGCAGGATCATTGTGTTTAAATGATCCTTATATATTTTTTGAATAAATGAAATTAAAAAAAAGTATCACAGAGGTCCATCGGTGATATTAAAATCCTTGGTACCGAGGAAAGTGCCATCAAATGCTAGATTCTTCTATCCTATATCTTTTTTAAAATTTCGATAGCTGTTGTTTTTCATTTCATGTCTTTTCTCGTGAATCTCTCTTGCTTTCTCTCCAGTCGTCTTTATCTATTTCTTTTTGCGCTGCTCTATTTGTCTTTATATTTTCTATGTATTTCGTCAGTTATATCAAACCTATTCAATTACTATTAATCGAGCAACACTTATTACTCGATTACTACTTATTTTATTTTAGTGTTTGTTTCAAGCTAAAGGCAGTGCAAGTGGCCGGACGGAAAGTGTTGGAGTCGTTGACCAGTCGAGCTTACGGTCGCCTAACCACACCCACGCGATTTTCAAGTCGAGAGCTGACTCCGCACTTATATAAACATACGATTTTTTTGTTTGTTAGTACTGTACCAAGAGTCTGTTTCTTATTGTTGGTCATTCAGCTTTTTCGTTTTAGTTGATTGCATACTTCTTCTCATGACAACTGGCAAAGGCAACTGGTTTATTTTATCGCTTTTAGTGTACTGCAGTAGTCGCTCCTGTAGTATTTTCAATGCTTATAATATGGCCTTTTAATCAAAAGTTGTACATACCGGTTTTGTCTTGTCCCAAGGCTTTGTTATACAATATTTTTCTTATTTTGTTTTAATTTTAGATAATGTCGTTAAATCAAAACAAATATTTTCCTGTAGTTTGGTTAGTAAATAATAATAATCAACAATTCTTGCAAATTGCAATTCTTAATATATTTGACAGCTGTCGTGTTGCAATATATTCTTAGTTTAGGCTGTTTTTCGTCGTTATATATTCGTCGAATACAGTGTGCATTTTTGGCTTTCTATTACCGCGAACAGACATCGACGTTTTATTTATAGTAACGTATTAAATTGTTGGTTATAGTGTGTTGGATTTATAGTAACGTATTAAATTAATCTCAGATTAGATACGATATCAATATAAGCCATATCACAGTAAAATAAATATATATTCTGGTTTATACTTTGGTGTTAAAAAGTCCGTTACTTCCGTTCCGAAACTATATTCATGGTAAAAATGTCGAAGTCTTGGTACAACACAAAAACGCCATGTACAATTTTCGATGAGCATGCCTAACATTTCATCGACTGCTTCTGTTAAAGTATCGTGTGTGATAGTGTGTTAATTTTAGGTCGGTCGTCGAACTTCCCTACACTATCTCCAACTTCAATCGAAATTTCCCAACACTTTAATTAATTTATCTAGGGCTACTTCATTACCTATCTAATTTATCGTTAGGATAAGAGCTATTGGTTTTTTCGTGTCTAATTTTACCGTAGCGACAACAACTAAAATAACTGATCAAAATTGTCACAACATAATGATTATTTACCAAGACATTTTAAAAATGGGAAAATGTTTTGCTTTTGCTATAATCATATTGTTTTTGCTATGCCTTTTTCTTTAAAGAATATAGATTTTGACTGTTTAAAAGGGCTGTCAAGATCGCACCCGTAAAATGTCAGACGGTGGCGTAGTAGTTAGGTCGCCTGATCTTAGATTGAAAGGTTCTGGGTTCGATTTCCGGCTGGGTTACCGTTTTCTTTTGGGATAAAATTAAGGGAATTGCAATGCGATTCTGTCGACCGAATTTAATAACAACACACACACACACACACACACACACATGTTACACGCACACATACATAATATAAACCCTTCATAATAAAGTTGGTTGTAAGAGATTGTCTTGTCGTATGATAATAAACCCTGCCATTGTGAAATTTCACAATGGATGTGTTTATTATACAAACATACAAACAAACTTTATATGACCCTTTTTCAGACTTGCAATCTTAAATCGACTTTTGAAATTCTTAGAATATGGAACGAGATGTATAAATTTATAATATTCTATATTGATAATAACGCAACCTTGAATTGACTCACCCTTAGCTCTTTGCCTGGAAATTAGAACACTCATGTGTGAATCTAGAGCGAGCGAGCTAATCGGATCACCGCTATGTTTATCGACACTCCCCTGCCTCGATTCGTACGCGTATGTCGCTTGCAAGTAATTTTACCCGCGCCCAGTGGCTCTAATTCCAGAAAGTGATCGATACGTAGTATTGCCTAGCCAATATTATCGGTATTTCGACGCCTAAAATGTGATTTGTCCCCGCCGTTGCAAAAGTATCAGTGATTTCCTTACGTGTTGAGTGCGTGTTCGAGTGTCTTCGCGATGGTGACTTCGAGGATTCCGACGTACTCGCTGAACACGGACTTTAACCGGGAGTTCAGGAGCTTTCGCATATCGCGGGCGACGCCGCGGTCGGTGCTGTACGCGCCGGCGATCGTCCCCATACACGAGTACCCGCGCGTGAGCGTGCACGAGCGGCGCGAGGCGCTCAAGGCGGCGCTGTCGCGCACCGCTCGCGACGCCGACAACAAGAAGCACGACACGTGGGTGCCGAGCGTCGAGTCGGCCAGGAAGAACCTGCCCTTCGGCGAGTTCAGCCGGAAGATACCCAGCTGCTGGATCAACGGCGACGAATCCACCAAGAAAATATACAACGGACGCTCCGCCGACGACCTAGTCAAAGAACCGAAACAACCGCTCGTCGATACTAACTCAAACTACAAAAAAATCGATGAACCTACTTTGACAAACGGCGCCGTTCGAAGCAGAATCATCCAAGTAGACTCGCTCATATTAGACAGCAATCGATACGCAACGAAAACCAATATAAGCAACAGATTTACAACTACGACTAATGGCGACGCTACGAAATGGTCTTCGAAGGCTTCGGACACATCTTCAGAAAATGGTAAACATCAGCAGCAGCCGCCTTCGGGCATCAAGCATCAACCCCAGCACCTCAAAGCCGTGGTCGAATCCAAGGCATCCGAGCTTCCGGCCTTGTATCTCACCATGGCTTCGTGGACTCCGAAATCCACCGCATTCAAGGACAGCATGAAGGAGCACGAATGGAGTGTATCGTATGTTACAAGAATTTTATTTACCTAACACTAGTTTTTAAGTTACGCACAATCATTTGCATCAAAAATGAAGATCCGGCTCGAAGGACCAATCCGGATATACTCACTGACTTCCCTGGGATCTACAACTATAATGACATGTTAATAATTAAAGGGGGAAAGTTTTATGTGACTAAAGTTTTATTTAATAATCTTCTATATCATTATAACTTTTTTAACCTCTATTGAATCCATCACGGTTTTAACCGCTCGGAAGCCAGCCTTCGCGCGCAAAAACATGCGCCGCAACTTTATGGTCGATTTTGTAAATAAATTAATTACTTTTGTTAGTGATATATATTATACATTTATTTAATATACCATATATGGGGGCCGGCCGAAAGGGCTACGCGCGGATCTGCCCAGAGTGAGCTACTAGCGATGAGTTCCAAACGAAATATTTACCACAGTATACAGACAGTCGCTTCTCTTAAAACAAAATTGATATCGACGCGAGCGACGTCACGAGTCTTAAGGGCTACCACAAATCGTAATATAATTACTAGACATTGAGCACAAGCGGCGTTCGAGCCGACTATGGCCGCCACTCCGCCGTCGCAGATATTCAAACGAATTTAACAAACCCCCATCCGCGCGTTACGCCAACTACAGGCATTTGCCGTAACGCATTTTCCCTCGAGTTATCCCCGCAACGCCTTGCCACTCGAGAGTGTGCCTGCTGTTCTAACTCAGTATACTGTGTATTTACTATGGTTAAACCACCTTGATGAACCATGTGAAAGCAGAAAATTAGATGATGCATAAAAGATTCCAGATGTCTTGAGTCCATGATATTAAACAATAAGTATGAGTTAGTTAGTTAATGTTAGTTACCTATATATAATTCTCTTTTTCGTGTATGCAATGTAATCTTTCATTTGTCAGACGTTGTTAATTTATATGCGGTTGTAAAAGGGGGAGGGGGTCTCTCAAATGTGCGTTAGGTTACAACCTTACACTAGCAGCAGCATTCATTGAACGAGACAGCACGTCGCTCGCACGCAACGCAGCAGTTGCAAGCCACATGCTATACCACACATTGCTTACGCGTCCGCTTTTAACATCATAAATTCAGCTGGGCCAAATTGAAGTAATTAATAATATGCAAGGGTTACCAAACACTTTTTCAAATAAGCGCAGTCAGTGATGACTTCAAACTATTTCATGAATAAGTTGAAATCAAGGTGAGGATATTATCGGTAGGTATAATATGGTATACCTACACCATGTCCCCGATTAGAAAACCAAAACGAAAAAGTATTGTAGATTTATGTACCCATGGGTTATCAAAAAAAATGTTTGTCTGAAAAAAAGTTTGGGATATTAGGATCACAGGAGATTATTCTACACGAAAAACTTCGTTGGAAATCGTTTAAAACTTTTTTTGGTTTAATTCTTGGTTATTAAGGAAAGCATTATTTATATAAAATCTTTGGATATTCATTATTTTTCTCTAGATAAAGGCTTTATAAGAAAAGCTGTAGATGACTTTCCCCTTAGTTTTAGTTGCCGAATAATCTCGTATATAAAAAAATCTAGTATCTAAAAATATTTCTTCAGAAATAGGCAAATCGAAAAAAAATATTTTCTTGATTACTTATTGGTAATTACTATTTCAGTTTTTGTTTTTAATAAATAGAGACTAGGAGAAAATCGGGTTAGAGAAATTATACCGAATTCAATGAATTATCTCTTGATATGGCAGTTTTTCCAAAAAATAAACAGTAGGTGAGGTAAACGGTGTAAATTATTTTTTATTGATGGTAACCCTATTCATGCTTGTTTTTCATACTCAGTGGTTTGTTTTAAGAGGAATGAATACACGTTCGAATGGCTTCTACGCCAACAGCTGAGTACTTTCAGCTTCTCGTCTGCTTTTTTTATTAGCCATATGGCATAGAACATTGGGTTAAATTTGTGGTTGCACCATCATGATATTAATGTTATAGCCGCTCTTGCGGTAAGAAATGTTACTCTTTCTAAAACCACCTATAGATTTTCAATTCTTTAATAAATTTTTTAGTGTGAAAGATACCTTATTAGTTTTATACTAAAGTAGTATTAAAGGACTGATTTACGATATTTAATATTCTTAAAATGTACAACTATGTTTATGGTTATTCATTGAATTATTTCATTATGTACTTCAATAATATTATCCTTAACTTTGCCGTTTAACGGTGAGAATAGTCAAAGTAAGATCGTTTTGCATCACTTTTATATACAGAAATATAAAGCAAAACCTACTTTTCTTTTCTTGGATATTGGTGTCGTTTTTTATGTGTAATTCTCGCCTTCTTTCGTTTTCGAATTCCAGTCTACTTGCTTGTTTGGAGGTAACACATTTACTAAATTAAGTTATATTAAAAAAAAATGTTAAAAATAGACGTAAGAAAATCATTTGAATCCAATGCCTATCGACTTGAAAATGATCCCTTTTTGACACGTTCCTTGAATTAAATAAAATAACATGAATATTGAAAGTGAGCACTGTTCAAAAGTTATATTTTTCGCTCCTCTTATCTAGTTTTTCTTTCGCGTGGAGTTATCTCACGTCATTACCTTAGCTTTATCGTTTTGTTTTCTGGTCACGCAACATGTCACGCGAGTCGACTCTCATAATCGCAGCCATTTTAAAAATCTTCGTTTTAAAAAAAATATCGCTTTCTGTAAGTAAACGCCCAATCGTTTAAAGTACAAATCCGAACGGAGCCGATGCGAGACGGGCGACGGGTGGGTGGAATTGTGTACATTTTTCGCCGTAATAACAACGGGTTGGTATCAGTCGCCGGTCGGTTCTGTATTGCATGGTGACTAATGCCTGCTGCTAGGCTTTTCTCAGCCAATTTCTCAACGACAGCGGCGGGCGGAGTCACTAGGCAGCCGATTGTGCAACAGTCTGCACTTCGTCATTTACAATCTTGTCATATTATTATGCTGGCGATTGCAGCTGCATCGATATTGTATGCTATATGTTGAAAAACAAACGAGAAACCCGCAGGGGCAATAAGTATGTATCGATCTGTGACCTCGCTCCTTTCGTGAACTGACGCTCAGAATAAACGAGGATTTGCATTGATTGATGCTCGGAATCGTTTCATCCCATTCGACCAATCGCCCGCCATTCTGATCATGATAATTACACCCGAATCTATAGTCGAGTGGCTGCGCATTTCTTAACCGAGCGTTGCTCAAGCGCTGGCTAATGCTTAACTTCTGGGACGCCATTACCACAATTTAGTGGTTTTTCTATTGTGTCGATTCGTTACTGAAATCAATTCGCGAACAAGTCGTTACATTTTCATAACCACTGTGGCAAATTATGTCAACGCCGCATATATAATTACTTCTACATGATTTTAACTCCTATTTGCAATGCAATCCTTGACCGTCGTACATACTAAATCACGACATGTAAATATCAAACGATGACAATAAGAAAATGAAATAATTACATAGACAATGTCGCATAATGATCACTCATCGAGATCACCTCCCAAGATCTTATTGTTTATTGTCGGCATATCAATATAAATTTAAATACGAATGACACGTGGAATGCACTGCGTAACGTTCCTAAAATATATAAAAAAATAGTAAAATAAGTATGTCAGTAATGCAAGAAAAAATCTTAAAAGTGTTTTGTGTTGAAATACATTAACTCGATTGCGCTAAAATCAAATTTCCTTGAGAAATATTCATTGGTTTTGAAATGTAAAATGCACAAATGAGGGACTTAATTATCACTACTGCGATATCCCACAGTTGACCATTTCATATTTTAATTTTTAGTTGTCATCGTATAGTGTTAAAATAAAGTAATAAAAATGAAAACTTACGGGAATAACGGATTTTTTTTGCTTATTCCATTTTTTAAATTTGCTTACTTGAAAAATGACATTTTAACAAGAGTTTGAAGCGTTTGAGAAAAAAATATTTTTTCTGTAAACCAAATATATTTGAGTTTCAAAAAAAATACATTTTATTTATAGTTTACACCAGAAAAAAACGAAGACTATATATAATATAAGGATAATATAATAATTGTAATATTTGAGTTTCTCAAAAAAATACATTTTACTTAAATTATAACTCAGAAAATCAGCTAAAACGTGGAAAAGTCATTGGCCTTGATCAGTATTTCCCATGACAGTTCCTCCTCAGCGTCAACCGTAGGGTCATCAAGGGCACACCTATGGACCTGACGGGAAATAATCATCAAGGTCCACCGTCCCCGCGTGGTCCTTGATCTTTCTTTCTGGTCTTACGTTTTTTTTCTTCTTTTATTTAACCCTTTGAGGACCATAAGCTTTGCGGTAGAGTACCTATGAAATTTTTCGATACATAAATCTGTTTAAGGGCGATGTAAATAACATGTATGTCAAGTTTTGTGAAAATTGGTTCAATAGATTTTGAATAAATTGATGGGACAGTGTCCCTGTGATCCATAAAGATGCAAAGATACAACTTTGTTCAAAATTTGATTATTTTATTATTTAACTCAGAAATCAAGTATCATATCAAGTATCAATCAGAAAGCAATCTCATACATACTAAAAGAAAAATAAAAACAAATTTACAAAGTCGCAATAAATATTTTACTTATTTATTTAAAATCACCGGGGTTCGTTGGTCATTTGCGATATTTAAAAAAATATACGGTATATTTTAAAACTTTTTTGTTGTTGCTAATAAGAGGGAAAAATATAATTTATAAATTATTCGTATTCGATAAATTATAAAATGATTCTGAAGTTATAGGACACATATGTCCTATGGTCCTTAAAGGGTTAAGAGCAGTCAATGATCTTATCGATTCATGCTTCGATCGTTTGGAACAGGCCACAGGATGGTGTAATTATCTAATATTCACAAAAAAATGACATTGATCGTTTTCCCTGTAATCCTTCAAATATATAAGTAACAATATGCATTTTTTTACTATTTTTGCTCAGGGAAGGATTTAAAAGAGGATAAGATGAGTATTTGGTTATGGGCTGTGTGAAAGCAAATAAGACTTAATTGAAGTCGATGTATGTCTCGGTCGAATGGCGAGTTTGAGAATGTTACGCCTAGGCTATCGGAGAAAATGACTTGAGTATACATCTGCTAACAACGAAAGCCTTGACTGGTCGAATTAGCTCAAGAAACGCGACGAATTCGAGTGGGTCGCAGCGGTTTCAATGTAACAGCATAACTGGTCGCGGGAGTAACAAGGTCTACCAATTATGCCGATACCCAAAACATAATTATGTTTGTAGTATTAAAACTAACCGTCACAAATTGACCATTTTTCGATAATATCCGACGCTTTGTCGAATATTTTTAGTACCCGCCGAGCAATTTACATTATTTTACTGCAGATTATTCAAAATTACGGTACTCGTACATAAAGATCCGTGCAGTTATAACTGCACGGATGCACTTAATTGTGCTCTATGGAGCACAATTAAGAATATCGTCGCTCTACAGGTTGAGTTATTTACTTATTTTCTCGTATTGATTCACCCACTGAGGATGTCAGTAATTAAAAACTCAACCTGTATATGTGGGATCTCGAACATGCCAACAAACAATCTTTTCAGGGCATACACAAAACTGATTACTTCATTCACGAGGCGTTTTTTTTAGTTGCGTAAATATGACGAAATTTAAAAAATATTGGTTTTTCTGTACTAACAATTTAAACTGTCAAAGAGTTGAGTTGTTTGCGTGAAATCACTACTGAACACGCAAAAGCTATCACCAGATGAAATCATCAACTCATGCTTACGAGATGCCACTACAAAGAGAATTACAAGAGAACTAAGCAATATGAGCCATCGGGATATGACAGAGCGTGATTTTACACCAATAACAATAAATATTGCATATTGGATTTTTTGGCGCGTACTAGGTCCAACATATAGATCGACGATAATGATCCACAATTCTTTCTTTTCTAAAGAAGAGTCCGTGGATCTCAAAATAGTACTGTTACGCTTAGTTTACTCTGGTACATGTATGAAACTTAATTTTTGTGCGGATTTTCTACCTTTTACTTTTAATTTTTATGAAACATTAAAGTCAAGGATAATTAATAGACTCATTTATAAAATATTATCAGGTTAATAGCGCTATCCATTTTACTAATTAGTATCGACAAATTATGCTACCGTTTTTTTATATACATCTTTTATTTTATATAATATTGAAATAGAAATAGAAATAAAAATTCAAACCGACGAAAATTGTGACATATTCAACAATAACTGCAATGACACATTTATTTAATACGATTTCGTAGTAGAATATTTCGTAAATAATATATTTCATGGCAGACATCTCGGAACTATAATCGCTTATTTATTCCAGGTCAAACAATATAAAGAATTGAATTACATCGGTTATAGCTATCTGTTATTTTCCATGAAGCTTTTAATATTATATCGGATTAAGGAATTATTTATTTAAAATACCAAGTTACGTGACGAGATATATCAATTTTTCCTGCATTTGGAAATGGGAATGTGAGAAAATGTGTAGAATTACGTTTTTCGAATATTAAAGCGTCATATAACACAATTCGAACAACAGCCAGAATATTTTGTGGATTTTTAACATAGTTTTCACCCTTTTCATTATTAAACTATCTTGTTTTCACGCTGAATTGCAGCTACGAAAAGTGACACTTTAATTATTCTGCGAGGGGGCGCTGGTTGTATTCGTGCACGGTGTCTATACCCGTTTTTATTATGCTTATTATGTGAGCAGGAATTATTTAAAAATATTTATATAAAAGGATTTCAATAAATTGCTTCTGAATTTCAAAATTAACAAAACATCAATTTTAACAAATATTTGATCATTCGGATGATCGGGGCACTAATAATATAAGGAAAAATATAAATAATAATAAAATGTAATTAAAAAAGTACCCAAACAAAGGTCATTCTCGCATATTCAAATGGAATAGACGAAATCACAGTCTTTAACTTGCGAATCTTATCAGTTTCTTAATCTTTCTGACTTAATGACGCATTACACAGTTAAAAATTGGAGAAATCCAATTCAGCCCCTTATAATTCATCCAAATCGTCTTGAAATCCGATTTGAACTACAGTTGATTGTTACACGAGGAGGAACCGATCGGATATTAATACGTATTATCGCACGGATTGCAAATATTAAAACTTGATTATGTCGAATCGTAGATGCTGTTAATCTACATTACCCTCAAATAAGCATTTTAATTATATTTTACAGTTTCTTTGCAATCACTCTGTATTTTAAATTGTAGACACTACACTATTTATATTTTATTTCATTCGTTTTTAACCTGATTGATTGATTAGATTGAGTTGACTTAAGATAATCGTTCACCGCCGAGTGTTAGTCATTTAAGTTGTTGTTTTGTCAACAAGGCCGATTTTGAAATTCGGCCTTGTGTGGCAATGATTTTAATTCCGAATTTGTTTTCATTTAGTATAATTATAATCACTCACCGAAAATCGCTATAACTAAATTTACTTGGATCTCTTGCCCGCGATGACCTCTAATAAGAACTACTAATGTCACAACATTTACTGATCAGCCTATAACCGAGGAACTCCCGTAACGTTTTGCTAGGGTTTTTTCTCGCGCCTACGTCTCATACATCACCGCGAGCCAAGGTATGGTCACTGGGCCCGCTGGCCTATCTAACAACACAACAACACAGTATACAGGACTCTATATACTGTGCTTACAATAAGCAACAAGGGCCACGGCGCGGGTTCGGTACCACCGGACTGCATTTACTACCTTCGTGGCACTCAATTTTGACCCACGTTGCTATTTTCTTTAGCATATTTTTGTAACTGTGTCGGACACGGTATGATAATAAGCTTACAATGCTTATAAATCGGAGTACGAAATGCAGTCAACATCTGAACAGTCTTTTAAATAGGAAGGGATTTTGTTTCGTTTTCGTTTCATTGAAAATTCGCAAACTTTTTTTTAAATATGCCGTTAAGTACTTAGATGCCTGGAAGTCAATATAATAATTTACTTTCTGAAACACTCCAAACGATATGTGATCGAATATTATTTGCGGTCGGGTGTTAAGCTTATTTTTTTTAAAACTTGTACTACTTCTTTTTTAAACTTGCACTAAACTGGACTCACGAAGTCATAATAATAGGCTGCTTGCTCGCTTGTCTATTACGAGATACGATTGCAGGTGTCTTTGCTAACGATGCATATTATTGTAATAACCTGCTCCCTTTCTTCTTACTTTTTTGACAGCTCGAAATACACGGACGATGCACTACTCACTACTTAATTAGTACTTACTGTAATGTCGTGCTGCACGCTATCACAGATTTGATTTTCTTTCATTGAAGCCTGTTAAGTACTCCTAAAGATAATAGTACAAGAGGCAGCTACAAAAAAGTGCAAGAGTTTTGTAAAAGCTGATACTTTCAGATCAGACAGTATTTTGGCCATATAATGCTGGGGTAGAGTCAGCAGGCCAGACTCCGGGACACCTGGCGCTGGCGTACTAGGAATGGTGTAATTTTAATTAGTGCCTCCAAAGTGTTTCGGAAAAGCTGAATATTCATCAGTAGACAGTGGATGCAATAAAGAACTCGAAATAAATGGTCAGACTGCTTACTCCATAGCTCCATAAATGTCTTAAAAATGAATTCCCTGCAAATCAAATGTCCCTGCACAAAAATGAAGTCCCTTAATCGGTAACTATTACCATTGATTTTATAGTGTAATAGATAACGCCATTCCATACTGCAAAATGGAAGTCGCAATTTAATACAAAAAACGGCAGGTAGATGGCCATCGTAGTTTTCAAACTCGATTTAATGCGCTTCCATCTTCAATAAACCAATATTTGGCCGATAGATGGCGTTCAAACATATTATCGGACGCGTCCGTAAGCCGCGGCTTACGAACGTGTGCCTAGTCGTCCGCGACTGACGTCCTATAATGTGCACCGCTCAATAGAAATTCATTACACAGATCGCGTGCATAAGCCACAGGCATAAGCCGCGGCTGACGGACGCGTCCAATAATGTGTTTGCCCCTTTGTTTGCCCCTAAGCGTGTGCCGTTAGAGTAGCGCGAGCGCGCGAGTGTGAACAGTAGACACGGGTGGACACGGGTGTGAACAATGCATCGACCGCCCGGCTAAGGCCCGCAGTCGTTCGCGAGCGCTTGTGAAGTGATATAGTTGGGAATTTGTAGAGCATTTTTATTGTTTTTAAGAAGAAAGATGGTTAAATGTGCAATCGATCATTGTAAAAATGATACTAGAAAACACACAAAACACAAATCTAGTGTCACATATCATCGATAAGCAATTTTGAATTACTTTTCAACCAAATAAAAGTTATCCATTACGGGGGTGAAGCGAGGAGCGCGACGTAAGCGGATGAGGAACACACTGCCCCACCCTTCCTTCGTCTTGCTCGACCGCAATCGGTCGCAATTGGTGTTCACTAATCGAGAATCGAGATATTTTAAAAGCGAAATCGATAATCGATAATATTTTTTTATAAAAATTGACAAATCACTTTTTTTAATTATAGGTAGTAATGGTAAAAAAATCTTATGTTAATATAAGTATAGAGTATATATGGAATATGATAAATAATCCATAATAAGGCCAATAAGGGATTCCTTTTTGACCACTCACATAGGTTTATCCAATTGCTTCAGATGGAGCGTAGATGTTTTTAGGGCGTACCTTTATATGCTGATATTATGCATGTATGAGTGTCTGAACGTAGAGAACGAACGTCTTGACGGGTTTTGACGTAAGTATGAGGTGTCGTTGGATTCGACGTGATACGGTGGTGCGAATACGTTATATTAAAAACCGACCAAAAAATTATTTTAATAATATTATTATTATTAACTTAGAAACTTACCTTACTTTTAGGTTTCCAAAAGACAAAACAAATATGATGAAGTAGATTGATGCTGTAAAGAAGACCAATTGGGAACCAAACTTTTGGAGTAGAATCTGTTCAGTACATTTTCCGGATTCAAACATGTATGAAACCAAAAATGGAATCCGTAGATTAACAAACGACGCTGTACCTTCGCTTTTTCTACAACAATCTCCATTTTCCGGTCAACAGTCGGAGGTTGCAGGGCTTTCCAATTCAGGACTGGTACACGACACTCCAAGGAAACGAAAGTTAAAAACAGAAATTATCCGTTTAAAAGACATTGCAAAACGCCGACGTATGCGGGGCAAGGCACTACACGCTGCTAATCGGCGTTTGAAAAAGAAAGTTGACAATTTATCTAAGGTATTAAAAGAACTGAAGCAAAAAAGACTGATCAACCAAGAACAAGTGGATATTCTGGAAGTGTGCCGGCTTTCTACAGCAGCTCTTTTGAAAAGGATGACTCATAAAGGGAGAGAATATCCACCTGAACTGCGTACATTTGCGCTAACCCTCCATTTCTATTCTCCAAAGGCCTACTCTTACGTACGTAGTACCTTTAACACATGTCTACCACATACAAGCAGCATAAGAAAATGGTACCAATGCATAAACGCCACGCCAGGTTTCACTGCAGAAGCTTTTAAAGCACTTGATCAAAAGGTCAAGTCTTCTGACAAGAAAATTCTATGCAATTTGGTAATAGACGAGATGTCGATTCGACAATTAAAGGAATTTGACGGTAATGCAGTCCAAGGATATGTAGATTTTGGTGCTGGGTTTGATGTTACCGGAGTTTCAATGCACCATGCAAACAAGCTCTGGTGTTCCTTTTAGTTGCCATTAACGAGCAGTGGAAAATTCCAGTAGGATATTTTCTGGTAATCGGCGTAACAGGTGAGCAAAGAGCCAATCTAGTAAGGATATGCCTTTCTAATTGCCACGATGTAGGCGTGGTAGTTGTATCTATGACATTTGATGGTTGCCCAGCAAATATAGCCATGGCTCAAGAGCTTGGCTGTTCGTTTAACTACCAACGTCAACTAAAAACCTATTTCGAACATCCTGCAACAAAAGAACCAGTTTTTGTATTTTTTGACCCATGTCACATGGTGAAACTGGTCAGAAATACATTACAAAGTAAAAAGGTTCTTAGAGATAATAACGGCGGCCTAATCAAATGGCAATATTTTGAAGAATTAAACACGCTCCAACTAAATGAAAATTTTCACTAGGGAAATAAATTATCGACACAACACATCAACTTTCAAAATCAAATAATGAAAGTAAAGCTAGCAATACAGCTGTTAAGTGCCAGTGTTGCGAACGCTATTGAATTTTGCGACAAAAAATTACGTATACTTAATTTTGCTCACTCACAACCAACAGTGAATTTCATCAACACAATGAACAATCTGACTGACATTCTTAATTCAAGAAAGTTTCCTGGCATTGACTTTAAAGCACCAATCAATGAGAAAAACGAAACGAAGTATCTAACGTTCATGGATAATGCAAAAACTTATTTGGAACATCTAGTTTTGATGGACAATGAAACACCGATCATGAATACCAGAAATAAAGTAGGTTTCCTTGGATTGTGCGTGTGCATAGACAGCATGAAAGGATTGTACAACGAGCTCGTTAAACAAGAAAAAACATTGGATTTTTTACCAATGTACAAGTTAAGCCAGGACCACTTAGAGATATTTTTTTCAGTAGTACGGTCCCACGGCGGGTTCAACAATAATCCATCGGCCCTGCAATTTATGGCAACTTACAAAAAGCTCTTGGTTCACATGGAGTTAAAAGAGAATTTCAGGGGAAACTGTGCTCCTCTGGAACACATAACTTTGTTAACGTGTTCGTCGTCAACTGAGCATATTAACTTGACAACGAAGGGTTATAGATCAGGATCACAAGTGGATATGGTCGACGAACAATTCATGAGCAATTTGAAGGAGGAAGATCTGAGTTTACCTGCCGGTTTCCATTCAGTATTTTCACAACATGTTGTGGCATACGTTGCCGGGTATGTTGTTAGATATTTACTATCTAGACTAAATTGCACTGATTGCTTGGGAGCATTAGTCGCAAACACACCTAAACAAGCTCATTTATTTATTGTGTTTAAAGACAGAAGTGGACTTATCTATCCATCAAATGATGTAATCCGAATTTGTAATGCCGCAGAATCGGTAGTAAGGGTTAATTTTGACAAAAGTAATAAATCCGATCGCGATCCTATAAATATGGTTACAAAAACGTTAAAATTATTCATCGGATCCGATATTTTCACGATCCTTCATGCCCATTTATTTGAGCAGGAACCGTGCAGTAATCATTTGCTTCATCTGCTAAGGGCCGTTATCCAAAAATATGTCGATATACGGATAAAATATTTAGTTTGTAAGTCAAATGTAAAACAAACCAAGAGGCAACTATACAACAAGCTCACTCTTTTAAAAGGGCAATAACGGATACTTAAGGGTTTGGATCCTCCAAGCGGGCGATCTGAATACAGTCTAGTCGAATACTATCTGACTGCGCTTAGACCAGATTCTATGATTCTACCTACGTCTGAGGTTTTAGTTATTATTGCTCAATGGAAGCTGTAATTTTTGAGAACAGAATTGTATTTCTGTTATCAAAATTACATCTTCCTGTACCTTTGTATTTTCCACTAAAATAAACCTTAGGCATACATCCAATCATATAAAACTACATTGCTTGTCCTATTTTATCGTGAACACTGAAGATCGAGTAGATATAATTTGTTGATTTGAATAATTTTCGACAAAAAAATAATGGCGGCCTTATAAGAGCCTTAATTAGAATATTATTTTGTAGATATTCTAAAATGTGATTAAAATAAACACGTTTAAAACATCATGAACTATTTTTTTTATTTCTTACCTTTATGGCATATTGGGGTCAAATGGTTACAAACCAATAAACATTTTTATAAATGTATATACATTTCTTATGTTTTAAAAAATAATTTTAAGCTTTTCTTTACTACACTAGATTTTTGTCGCCGCCACTGACAGGGAGTGTTTTTATTCATCTATGAGATGGCAAAATACAGCATCGCCGCACAGCACTCATATCTTCTCTTTCCTGCGCAAGAAATTATGGGAGGCGGAGCGACGTTGGTTGACATCCTTACGAGAAGACGACGTAATTGAGCGTGTATGTCAGTAAACTGTTACAATGTCAACAATTACAATGTACAACAATTTACAATGTCGAGTCGAGTGAGTGCTATCCGTAATCGACTAGTCGATTGGCGAGCGCGTGGTCACTCCCTATTTCTCGCATCCCATCAATATACGGTATAAACATCTATAGCACACCTGTCTACTTTCGGCTCCAAGCGACCCGTTTGAAGCGCGCGCTAATTGTTGGAAAGGCGTAGCCTGAAATAGCACGCCATCTATTATTTTCTTCATTGAACATGTGATTTGTAGCGTAGAAGGAAATGCAATAGATAGCGCTAATAATTGAATACTAATTTCGTTGAAACTGCTTGAATTATTGGGTTTTTAGAATCAATCGATCCTTTATAATTAAAACTTAATTATCAATGTTAATATAGATATCCAAATAAATTCCTATACTTTTCGACGTCAGCACTACCAGTGCCATCTGCGTAGTGACGGCGAGAAATATGCTGCCATTTTCTTGTATGAGATGGTGCTATCTATTACACTATAAAATCAATGCTATTACGCATCGGTCTAATGTGCCGAGCAATTTAATAGACTTCATTTTTGTGACGTGTTTGGAGTAATGCTGACGCCACGCATTCTAGTGTTATCCAGTCTGACCATTTGTTTCGAGTTCTGTATGGCATCCACTGTCTACTGATGAATTTTCAGCTTTTCCAAAACACTAGGGGTACTAATTAAAATTACATCTCTCCTAGTACGCCAGGGCCAGGAGTCCGGAAATCTGTCCTACTGACTACCGCTGTATTCTATGGTCAAAATACTGTCTGATCTGAAAGTATCGATTTTATAAAACACCACTTTTTTGTCGCGGGCTCCTCCGCAACTACAAGTGGAATTCAATCCAATTTACCGACTTATAGTGTTGTGGTAGAAGGTAATTGTAGAAGAAATTACTCTTCTGAAACTGAAATTCCCCTAGAAAATTTAGTCGCCAGTAAAACAGTTTAGGTAATTGAAACCATCATCGATGACCGTTAAAGTACACGGTCCACAAAACCATAACGATCCCATTGGAGATAGGCGTGAGACAGGGGTGATGTTATTTCCCCGAAACTGTTCACTATTGCTCTAGAGGACGACTTCAAAGTGTTATGGAAAGGATACGGCATAATCATTAAAGAAGAATACATCTCGCATTTAATGCTGCATCCAAACGCTTGCCACAAACCGCGTGTACAAACGCTTGGATGGCTCGCAAGCGTGTGGATCGCGCGTAAGCGTTTGCCACAAGCTTATTTTGATTTGCTCACAAAACCGGGACTCGATCGGATCGGCGGCAATTGCTTGCAAGCCTAGACAAGCCAAGCCAAACGCCAGATCCACACGTTTGAATTTACAAAGGTTAGCCAAGGCTTGGCAAGCGTGTGGATGTGGCATAAGGTTTGCCGATGATATAGTCATCATGGCAGAGACGCTGGAGAACCTCCAGAAAATGCTGAACGTCCTCAACGAGGTATCCCAACAAGTGGGTCTCCAGATAAACATGGATAAAACAACGTTATCCTTAATGTTTGTTGACCCGACACAGGTGACCATTGAGAATGCGACCCTCGAAGTTCGTTCGTTAACGTGTTCGGACCAGGTTCATCAGGACAGGTCTTTCCAGAAATATGCGACCTGGATGGCCTTATCGTTTGCCTCTTTTAGGTACTGGTGTGTGATGAGGGTTGACAGTTGTGGGCAGGATGAAAGCTGGTCTTCATCCTGCAGCGTGCCACAGTTGCATATTGGGTTCTCTGTGTAGCCCCAGCGAATGAGATTGACTCGGCATTTTGTCATACCCACCCTCAGTCTGTTCAGACTACGCCAGGTGGAGTAGGGGAGATAGGATAGGGGAGATAGGATCCATATTCTATCTCTCCCTTGACGTCCTCGCCGAGTGAAGTCCTCCATTGAGTGATCCGGTTCGATGATTGACTGCCATGGAGGAATTGTTGTGTGGCTCTTGTCTGTGAAGTGGGTGTCTTGCGTCATCTATCACATTTAGGCGTTCGGAAACCCTCGAAGTTATAGAGGAATACGTCTGTCTACCTATGGCAGAAAATAGCGTGGAGGAGGGGGACGACAAGAGTGTGTCAAGGCGCGAACCGCTCCATGAAATTTTTGTTTCGTTCGCGGGAGCGCAGCTTGCTTTTTGTTTTGCGCACCTCTTATCAGCATAGCAACTCAATCGCTACTTGTATAGTGCATCGTATATATCGCGTAGAGTACCGAGAGACACCATTAACAGTCAGCGGTGATTAGAAAATGCATCAAAATATTTGAAACTACTGGACTTCAGTAAGAATCCACTATACAGGACGTCCACGGCCCGTAAGAGTTCCACTAAGTATTCGACAAGGGCGAGAGTCAACAAGACAAATCCTTTCCTCTCCGTTCGTATTGTAGATACGGACCATATTGTGAATGATTCTGAGTTGTTTGGCACCAGCCTTATGCTCGCTCTATCCCAATATATGTTCCATTTCTTATATTATCTCTCTCGCTCGTTCCCATATATTTTTCACACCTCTCAGTGGTGCCGACTCGCCTCGACCCTAGCGATATGGCCCAGCATTAGCCAACATGTCGAGCGGACGTTACAAGAATTTCAAAGCCACAATTCAGCAACTTGGTTTAAGCAAGATGCTGCAACAAGCCATACATTTGACCTGACCGGTCAATTCAGACTGTCAGTGAACTGTGCCCGTTAGGGTAATGTCATTTAACTAGCCCCTAAGAAGCCCGTGCTTAGTCCGCTTCATCTCTTGTACGGCTACCTCAAGAGTAAGGTTTGCGAAAGCAATCTGATCAGTCTTCTCCATTCGGATCTTAAATTACAGTTTTTTCACTATAATAGCGACGATGTCAAAAGCTAGCTGTGGACGCGTTATCCAAAATCTCCACCCCACGTTATAAAGTTAATGCCAGCAACGTGACTGACAACATTTGGATGGCATTTTAGCACTTTATTTTCCACTAACGGTTTTATATGACGTAAATAGACAACATCCAAAATTATTTAGATTTTTTTATTTTTGTTTTCACGCTACCAACACTTTTTGGACAGTCGTTAGTTCGTAGAACGATTAAAATTGAGTAAGTTCACCGATAGATATTCAAAGGTCGTGTATGGATTTTACAATGCGGTCACAAGTTGTTTATATTGCTGCTGTAAATAATTTCATTTAAAATATTACATTAGGTATTCTAACTTAAAAAATCCTGTTTTTCTAAATTGTTAAATGTATTATTCGTTTCATATAGGTATTTCTTTTTATATCATATGCCAGGATCATCTGTCATACTTTTATCCAACTGATTGTATGTTCCAAACACAATCGATTATGTATGCACACAATCGATTATTTTTTGTAGGCAGCGGTTTTATGTTTCTGATATATTGAGTACACACCTGCTCTTACATAGTATCGTATTATTAAAAAGACAATATTATTCTAAATTCAGACAGACAAAGAAAAGAAATGCAGAAAAGCCTTGACTGAAAATAGAAACGTGTTCGATTGATATAGCTAATGCAACTCTGCAAATGAATGCAAAATGCATAATTCCTGAATGCCCAAAGACATTAATAGTGAATTGTATTTTATATTATATTTTTTCGGCGGATTTTATAAGCTCCACTGAAAAAAACGACCAATGAAAACCAAATGGCGACTATTTTTACCAAAATAGTCGCATATTTTTGTGAAGATCAAATGTGAATTTAGGAGAATTTCAATAAAGCCAAATTATTCGACATACATATATTTCACGTATCTAGGTAGGTTTAACTATTATCTTCTGTCTGGTAACTCTTGTGAATGTCAATTTCGGTGACCTTGCGATTGACGATGACATGCAACAGAACGTAAAGAGAAAGGCAGAAAAACAAGCAAAATATATATTAGATATATAGTATATATTCATATAACACATATAAAATAAACAATAAATTATTTATACATTGAAGTGAATACTACAAAATGTAATGGAATAACCTCATTTTTCAATGTGATTATATAGAATTATTATAATAATTGCATACCTGCTGGATATGTATCCGCTTCGATAAAAAAAAAATATTAATAAATGTTCGAAATTAGCTTGTTTTCGTTTTTGCAGAAAAGGATGCTATCTTCCGTCTGATGACTCTTGTGAATGTCAATGTCGATGAGGTTCTGGCCATTGAACTATATAATTCATATAAAATATATAATTGAATTCATATATGTATATGTTAAACAAGTAAAATATGTAATTCATATATAATATATATTCATATAAGATTTATAATATAATAGTAAAACAATAAATTATGTATATTAAGGTGAACATTACCAAATATACTTTATATTTCGAAGAGAGGAAACCTCCTCAGATTTAAATATGTTTAAATAGAATTATTCTAATAATAGCATAGCTGCTTGATAAACCTGTTTTGATAAAGGATATATGATAAATACATGTTCAAAAATAGCTCTTTTCGTTTATATTAAAATAGGATGCTAAGATAGTTTTTTTTATCGATTGTCGAAGATTTTAATTGTCGGTTTATTCACCATATATTTTTAAAATATAGATATATTAGGTCGTTTATGCGTTCACAATTTCATCGTGTTCTGATTACCAATGAATTATTTCGCAAAAAAATCACGTACGTATATACTAATGACGCAATCTTGTAACAAATTTTTATTGCATAGCTATATTATCTCTTATTTTTCTCGTGATATCAACCGTTATCAGATTTTTTATTGCATAGTCATCTCTCTATAATAAAGATAAACGGTACGTTTAATATCGCGAATGTAAAGAGGCAATATTTTATTATAATCTTCCAGTATAGACTATTATAGTGAAAATAGATAACTGTCAAGGTTCCTGTCGTAAGACTTTGCGCGCTGCCTCCGCTCATTTTAAGCCATTCGACAATAAGGTCCATTGTGTTTAAACACACTAACCAATTCGTTAAAAGTCCTTACATATTTCGCAATGTCGCGTAGGCGCCGCCAAAGAGACTTAAATCGGAGCGAGATAACATTAAAATTTGCGGACGATTAATTATTTGAGTTCTGGATTTATTCAATTTTAGATCAGCATCTTAATCGTGTGGGCGTTTAGTTTAGTTGACGCTTGTTCCTGTGGATAGTTTGGCATTTTGTATGATCGCATGTACTGCGAAACGCTCGTGGCGAAATCGAACACACGAAAATTCAACCAGAGACCAGTCCTACTTATAGTCAAAGAGGCAGCGACAAAAAGTGTAATGGGGCGTTTACAGTCTCGCGCGAGGCGCGAGGCGAGACGCGAAACCATTTAGGTAAACAATCGGAACAGAGGCAAAGCTTCTAACGGCGTACAAAATGTTTACCTACATACTTTGCTAGAAGCTTTGCCTCTGTTCCGATTGTTTACCTAAATGGTTTCGCGTCTCGCCTCGCGCCTCGCGCGAGAGTGTAAACGCCCTATAAGAGTTTCGTAAAAGCTAATACCATAGAATGCCGGTGTAGAGTTAGCAAGTCTGACTCCGGGACACTTGGCGCTGGCGTACTAGGAAATGTGTGATTTTAATTAGTACCCCCAAAGTGTTTGTGAAAGCTGAAAAGTCATCTGCATCTGCTGCACTTTTTGTGCCTCTATTTACATCATGTCTGGCTGTAATGGAAATTGTAAAATGGTAAAATAGTGAATACTATTATAAAATAAAAGAAAAATATTAACTGGGCATGGAAATAGCGAAAGCACAGTAGACGACTGAGGCGAAAGTGACTCGTTTGTGTAAATCAGTAGGACTAACGCATCACGTAATCAGTAGGATTAACGCAAATAAACGAAAGTTCTCACCCGTGACCTTTGTAAACAGAACCGTAACACAACCCCAAGTTAGAACAGAGGAGCAACACTGCAACCAGTAGAAGAGATTAAGTACCCTAGGTACACATGCAACTTAAACGATATTCTATCAAAAGTTATTAATCGAAATAACCAAAATAGTCAGTAAAAAGTTAAATAACCAAAATAGAAACCTTATAATTGAAATAGTCAATAATTTTTAATAGATACGTATTAAAAATTATTTATCATAATATCCAAAGTAGGTAGGTAGTCAGTGAAATGTTAAATTATCAAATTAAACCTACATCATACGTTTAAATACTAAAAGTGCAAATATAATTTGAAATAAAATAATTAGACAATAAGGTTCTGCTTTTGTATGTTTGAAAATCTTACGTCCCAAATTCCCAGACATACTAGAATAGACCGCGGGAGTACGAAGATGGACTGTGAGTGAATGCGATAGCGGAATAGAAAGAGATAGCTGCATATGGGCCCCCTCTATCTTTGTCTAGTCGCTCATGCGCGTTTATCATTCTTTAATAGGGAGCCCATATGCAGCTTTCTCCTTCTATTCCTCTATCGATTTCTCAGGCTGGTCGCGTGATCTATTCTAGTATGTCTTTGCTCAAATTCCGTTAGATAATGGAACAGATAGCTAATAAGCATTCCTTGATCATGATTATTGTTTTAATTTTTATTTAAATAAAGAAAAGGGTACATACAGCGACCTGTTAGACTATTTCAACGAGCATTCTGTTTTTGCTGCGTTTACTGATTTGCATGCTCGACGTGTCTTCGGTTTTCCTCAATCAATTGAGCGAATTTACATCGTTTGACCCCTGGTTGGCTCATGCGATCCATTGTCCGTTGCAACAGCCGCTTCGATTAACCCAGCAACGAGCGGAAAGTTTCGCTTGGTGAGGAACACTTCGTGCTCTCCGCGCCGTTCAATCAAGGATGATGTTGCGCAACACCACAAATTAACGGTTAGTTGCTGCTTGTTTAGATTGTGACGTCATTTGGATGTCCCACGTCATAATATACAACTCAGTCTACTTGCTATTTAACCAGCAGCAATTATCATCTCTCTGCTGATAACCTGCAAATATATTCCAACGATGCCATCGCAAATGCTAATTTAGCTCTGGGCCGAAACGCACGGAATAGTAACCAATCCTGCAGTCTGAAACGATTATAATTGGAAATCAATCCCAAGTTTCATCGCTTAACTGCATATTTGTCCCACATGTACAACTAGATGGACTGCTATGGAGTGTTCTAAAAGTCTGTAAGAACTTAAGTATTCAAATTAATTAGGTTATCTTGTGGCAGAAACAGATCAACTAAATAGGTAAACGAAATTTCTTCAGGTTTTATAGACTCCTAAGATTGCAGAAATGCCTGCTGGTTAAAACAGATGTTTCAATTGTCCAGGCATTGCGTTTGCCTGTACTGGATTATTCTGACGTCAGTTACATAGATGTCAACTAAGCCTGTTAAAAAACTACATAATCTATGCGCAAGGTACGTATTTGGCATTTGTAAGTTTGATCACGTTTCCCCTTTTCGTAAGTCTACAGTGGCTTTGTATTCGGGAGCGATGAAATGTGATAATATTCTAAACAACCCCTAGTACCTCACCTGTATTAAGACCTAATATGTAATGTATAATAAGAAATGATATTTTAAAGCTATAATGGTATAATTAATACACTCATTCATGATTGTAATATTCGACACATTGTTTATTTCTGTCTATCATACTATTATACGAGTGTATGAAGGGTTACGGGGGAAAACGATCCACGTATTATTTTTAAAATGAGATACTAATGCCATATTGTGGCTTGTTCCCAAACGAATCGAAGCATAAATCGATTTTCGAAAGAAAGCTCATAGTCTGCCATTAAACGAAGGGAGAAGAAAACGTGTGAACGGAAAGAACGATCAGTGTCCACGCGGTGAAGGTGGACCCTGATCATTCTTTAGCGTCGGGTCCAGAAGTGGGGTACCTCGATGACCTGTGGAACTGTGATGGGAAATACTGATCAAAGCCAATGACTTTTCCACGTTTCCGCTTTTTTTTCTCATGTATAATTTAAGTAAAATGTTTTTTGTTTTATAAACTCAAATATTATTATTCTTATATTATAGTTTTCGTTTTTTTCTGAGGTGCAATTTAAGTAAAATGTATTTTTAAAAAAAAAACTGAAATATGGTTTACAGACCATATATATTTTTTTTCTCACAACTCTTGCTAACATGTCACTTTTTAAGTAAGTAATTTTTAAAAATAGAATTGCCAAAAATTTCAAAGGATTGGTAATGATTGTAAATTCCCGTATACCTTCGAATGTATTTGAGTGTTTTTTATTAAGAAACGATGTATACGTGACTAATATGTTATGTTGCTGTTACCTATTTTATAAAAGATATACTTGAATAGATTATCATAGTTCATCGTTGATTAGATATCGTAGATTATCTTATCAAGGTTATCTTTCGAATTCGAAAATGGGTTATCATTTCATTGATTAAACGTCTCTTCATCGATATCATTTTTTATCATTGAATTTAAGATGTCTTAATTGTACGCGATTTAAATATATGTTATTAGTATATTGCATATTTGTAGAAACAATATATTAATATTATATACGATCGACGTTCGCATGTGCAATTGCTAGAAATCCTAATTTCTACATTTTGGTCTAGAGTTGACCGATATTTCCAATTGAAAAATTTTGCAGGCTAAATTTGTCTATAGCCCATGTAATCAAATACACCATAGTCAATTTAGCATGCATTTTTTTAAGGACCACCCCTAGTGCTCGGTTATTATTTTATTCTTCTTATTCTCCGGGTGTCTTCTTCTCTTCGGAGGTTGTCTATCATCATAGTTATCTAAACTACAGATGATGCTGCCCAGAACAAGTACATTGTCTTGAATTCTTTAGCCATAAAATTAGGCGTCTTCCTGGACCTGCGCCTCTATCCATCTAAGTTGTAGAATGTTTTGAAGTTCTGCCTCCCATAACGTCGCCGATGTATTCCAATAGGTTGTAGAATGTTATGAAGTTCTGCCTCTCATAGCGTGGCCGATGTATTCCAGCTTCGTCGTGAGCAATTCCAATTCTTGGAAGTACCAATTCGTTACGAATTTTAATAGTCCATGAAATCTTTTTAAGCATCTTCTTTATAAGTCTCATTTATAAAGGAAGGTTAAGATCTTTTTTTTCTCCGGCGATTGCGCTTCTGACTTTTTCTATGCGACTATTTATCTCCTGACTACTGTCCCATTCTTCATTCGCCAAGCAGCCGACGAACTTTCATTTCTGCACACGTGCTAGTCGAGTCAAGTTTACTTGCATATTAGTGGTGATATTGCGTTGTTTGCTGATGACCATATGGACTACCGCCTACTGGGAAATTTCGTAATCGAGGCGATTAAAAAATTGAGTTGCTTTTTCAGTTGCCTGCAGAGTGCCGAGCGCACCATAGCAACTAAATAGTTACTTTCACTCAGTTATAAAATGGATTTCATAGATACTATGTGTTTGTGCCCTGGTATTAAGACGGCAGAAGAAGCGCCAAAAGATGTGGGTCCATTCATTAATTAGAATAGACTTTTTGATCGTCAATTTAAGAAACTATGTTTTTTTTTATTCATCTGACATGGCTGTCTTTATTAACCAGTTCCTGGAGTTGTTTAGCATTAGTTGCCAATAGTTAGGTATCATAGCGAAGGTTATTGACGGCAGTGCCAATTACGAGAAAAAAACTATTCATATTATAAGTATTACACAAGATTGCGCCATTGTGACGTTTCGTGTACAACGCTTTTTTGCTTATCTCTCGTTGAGCGGTTTTGTCGGTCTAGGTCAGCGAATCCGGCGCGAGACATTTGTCCCAATGCCCGGCTTAACCATGCGAATTACCGTAAAATGACGAAAGAAACCTGTCGAGAGGCTGCTCTTGTGATAAGAGGCTATGGGCCGCGAGCGATGACTGAGGTCGCTAAGAAAGATTTTTAAAAAAATATTTGAAAAAAATATCACGGTCGCTTAAAACCACAAAAGTAAGTACCGTCGATGTGACAAAGAGATCAAACAGGGTCAAGTCGGCTTGGTCGACATCGTCTCAAGTTATGAATGAATCTTGGATTTTACAATGATCAAAAACAATCTGTTTTGTTTTTTTAATGTGAAATTGGCGAGAAACGGCTACCACTAATGGTATGGGAATTAATGTGAACGAGTGTAATAATTATAAATAGGATAGAAAACGAATTTACCGCGTGAAATTTGTAGGACCCGACGTTTCGGTGACGTTGCAGCCGCCGTTGTCTAGGGTAGACTGAGTCTACCCTAGACAACGGCGGCTGCAACGTCACCGAAACGTCGGGTCCTACAAATTTCACGCGGTAAATTCGTTTTCTATCCTATTTATAATGTCAAACAACCGCGATAGTCTTCGAGTGTAATAATTTCTAAAAATCTATTTATATTGGCCTTTTATTTATAGCCATAAATTATAATGGCCATATTATTGATTATTTTAATATGATGTTATCACCTGGCTTTTTATGACTTGGTTTAGGGTTTGGGAATAGAATCCGAGACATTTTTCTGCAGTTTTCAATGATTTACGGTTCCAGGAATCATACTTGAGTAACTGCCTCTATTATCTCTATTTTAGCGTATTCAAACCATCATCGATCCTTCTACTTTTAATATTTTTACGTAAATCACTTTCAACTCAGTTTTTCATGTAGAATAATCGCATGTACAAACAATTTATTTGATGTAAAAAAAACGCAATTAAAAAAGAAAAAATCTTATTCAGTCAGTGTTATTATTTAGATCCATGTGCATGTGCAGTTTTCTTATTTAGATTTATATGCCATCTATTAGTCTATCTGAACTCAAAGTGCATAATTATTAGGTATTGAAGTCTGTATAACAAATTAAAAATTGACATATTTATATAAATAATATAAAAATAATAAGAGATTTGATTTCAAAATTCGTTTGTTATTATATTATTATTTTATAACATATAAACGTGTCTATTAGAGTGTGCCGCCATAATGTTATACCAAGAAAGTCACCATATTGAACATAATAATTGAGATTAATCAATTTTTGAAACTATGAGTGCCATCTATCTTTGGGCACGCGTTTCGTTTTGTAGTAAAATCCTCGTTGCCAAATTGTACTACGACGTTGATCAATCTAATACGCTATATAATCAGTGGTTGTGCCTGGGCTGGTAAATGTTTGAATTTGCAGCCACGAGGAAAAATAATATTATGGTTTTCGTTCGTCTTCCATATTGCTCTTTTTCAGCATTACGCCTCTGGTCTTAATGCTGAAAATTGAGTGCTATTGAGTGCTACTTTCCAAATAGTAAATAAACGGTTTAATAGTGTATATTTGTTTTTTCAAAGCTTTCTGAGTTTCCCATAAGTATTGGCAAATTGTCGCGAACGGACGGGACGGCCCACCGCGCGTTTAGTTAGTAAGTGACGCGACGGCAGAGCCGGCAGCCGCACGCCGACTACGTGCCAAGTGACAAGGTCGCGGACGATCGTAGCAGTGCTGTGATCGGTGATCGACTCTGAAACGCGGATTATTTTGTGATTGCACTGAGGAAATTGACCGGCTCATCGGGCAGCCACGTGTGACTGACTGGTGAGCGAGCCGAACAACCCCACGGTTATGCGATCAGGGCGAATAGTGATTGACGCGAGACGATAAGATACTCTGAAGCTCGAGAATCTCGTGCCCATCACTAAACAAAGCATTTCAGTGTCAGTTAAGGCATAATACGTATACACTCTCAGATGTTTTAACACAAGGATTAACGAACTATCACGTATATACACTCTTGAGAGCGAAAAAATCGCACATGCATGTATTTTCAACAAAAAATAAAATACAAAGTTTTGTAATTTTTAAAAAATGCAGATTCAAAGCCTATTTCAACGCCTATCCAATGGTACATTTGTGTTGCTTGAATCCTGCCAACAATATCTTTTTGGGGATCGACATCCAAAGTGAACGTTTTTCGCGAATTTGGCAGCTTCAGTAATCAAATTAAAACATAATAATCATTAAAAAAATCTTTTTTTTTGATAAGTGTCAATAAGCCTCCCCTAGCCGGAATGACAGCTTCCATTCCAGTGTTCATTGATTTAATAAGATTATACTCTTAAATTTCATGTGATATTATACTATCACTGCACACGTTCAATTCATGTGATATTATACTGTATGATTTCACTTGCCATTATACACTTTATTCCCATGTGATATTCATTTGCATTAAGCCTCAAAATAAATCAGTAATTGAGCTCTAAGTTATGGGTGAGCGACTTTATTGCTCTCAAGTCGAGAAGGCGGTTCGAAGTCATCTTCTATGTGTGTTTTGAAGTCATCTTTAATCTGTGTATTTAACAACCTTTTACATTGTTACTGCGCATATAATTGTTTTTATTTTGACGTGACTAATTCAGATCATAAAGCAATGCTTCATCAGTTCGTTCGGTTTTTGAAGTTAATGAAGTTTTTAGTATAACTGGCAGAAACCCTAATGGGTCCCAAAAATTGCTCCTTAAATATTACGTGAAAGTATATCTAGATTAAATATAACAAATCTATTTATTTTAGACATTTTTGAAGTAAGTGGACATTTTTGTATATATAACCTTTTAAATGGATAACAGTCGTACACCACTAGATACATTTCACACTAGAACGCACTAATAACGTTTTTTTACGACCCTTAACTTATACAATTACATATTAAAAGACTATTTAAATATACACACAAACATTTGAATGTATGGAAATACCTCAACATTTACAAGTGACACATAGCTACTTAATTCGCGAAGTAGAGCAAGACCGTATTATGCCACTGACACTGATTCGCACCTACAAGGGTACGCACACGTAAGAAGCTTGAAATTTTGCTTACCAGCTCAAACCGCATCCTTTTCTTTCTAGTGAGCATTTTCGATGTAACAAATATCTTTCTCTGTTTTATCGCCAGAAGAAGCAGATGTTAATAATCTGGCGGTATTGTCCAGACGAGTCACGATGTTGCTCTGGATACGATAGTTTTTCCTAATGCGATTGGTTGGCATATGTATAATAGTAGATACTTGGCAGTTACAGTATTTTCTTCGCAAAATCAACTAATTTCAATGGTCATATTTTTCAAAATGTATTTCACCGATCAAAACCCCTTGTATTGCATACATACCATACGTGGGGCACACTAAAGCGAGTGGGAATAGGACAGTATCCTCAAGCAAAAGAATTTTAGTATTCGCCCAACCAACTGTTGAAGCAGTCATTCCAATCCGGTTGGCGTTGCTAAAATCGCTGTTATGAACGCTTGGACAGCTTCCTCAATGTCTTCCTCTGACCACGCAACTTATCCTTGATTCCCGGAAATGCAAAATACTCATTGAGACTTTGGTTAGAACTGCGCGGAGGATGGTCCATCAACTCGGATGTTCTCCTGCTACAAAAACATAGTTTTCCAAACTGTGTAAGAACTTGCGTTATCGTGGTGTGGAAGTTATACGGCTAACTCTCAATTGTTTACCAATCTGTGGTAACCGTTCTCTGTTTTTGTAAATACACTCAAGAACGATGAATCCGAATAACCAACATACACGTATGGATATTTTTATATATATCTAGGATATAGCGCTTGGTATTTTTTTGTGAGAGAACAGTAACGTAGTCCGATTCGTAGTCCGATTTTCAAAAAATCGTTCATGTTTTAGCCGTTTTGATGGCATTACTTTGCAGCAACTAAGGAGTTTTATTAATTTCATTTGAGTTGTATTAAATTGTCTATAAAAGGTTGCGTTAGTGACCCGGATTCATTGCCCTTGATTTTACATCCTTGATTTTGTGATGAACTAGACGACTTTTTTCTTCGATACTCTGCAAGAACGTACAACTTTTGTAGGCTGAAGCTTATTTTTGTGGACACAGACAGCTGATTAACACTTGACCTCGCGCTCATATAATGAGTTTATCCATGATTTATCACCTAAGGCGATGCTACAAAACAGATTC
This sequence comes from Micropterix aruncella, assembly GCA_944548615.1. Taxonomy (NCBI): domain Eukaryota; kingdom Metazoa; phylum Arthropoda; class Insecta; order Lepidoptera; family Micropterigidae; genus Micropterix; species Micropterix aruncella. The sequence continues at coordinate 25,377,468 of OX155959.1, read as the reverse complement.
GACATTCATCGTATGTTTGCAGAGTAATTCGTCACCAATTAACACGAGCCGCGTTTGGCTCTCCAGTGAAATTATACGGTATCCAACGTAGTTTTCTTACTCCCAACTCATGATACAGAATTGTTTGTATCAGTCATTCCAATACCCATAGATGTGCAAATGTGTTCAATCACACTGAGGTCATTCTGAGTCAGTTTAGTCAGTGAATGAAGATGTCCTCATCATCATTATCAGCCGGTAGACTTCCTCATAGAATGCCATGACGAACGGTCTTGAACCGCCTCCATCCACTTACTTCCGGCGACCGTGGCAATTTCGTCAGTCCATCTTTCTTGGGGGGGGGGGGGGTACACTAAGTCTGCCGGTTCGTGGTTCGAGAATCTTTTCCCCAACGATTGTCGCTACGGCCTGCCCATTGCCCTTTTGAAATTGCTAATTTTACGAGCTATGTCCGTCACCTTGGTTCTTCTGCGGATTTCCTCGTTTCGAATCCTATCGCGCAGTGAAACCCCGAGCATAGCTCTCTCCATGGCTCGTTGCGCGACTTTGAGCTTGTGTATGAGGACAATAGTTAGCGACCACGTATCAGTGCCGTATGTCATCACTGGCAACACTTATTATAGACTTACGTCTTCTCAGAGAAAATCTACAGAGTCCATTCTGAAAGTATCCGAACTTATTTATTTGCAAAACAATTTATTAATGACAATTACAACCGCTGTCAATATTATTCAATGTAGGCACCTTGAGCCTCGATACAACGACTATAGCGACGTTTCCACTGTTCGTCGCATTCCTGGGAGTCCTTGACTGACACCCTCTTTAACCGCTGGAATGCTAATACCACCGTTTGGTGGATTTTCCGTTGCGACAACTCGCGGGCGGCCGATCTCCGTATTTATGCAATTATGTAATTATATGTGAAATAAGTCGCCTTCATTGAATAAGCTACCATTATAGATTGGTATGTGCACTAACACTCCCTACAAAGAATTTTTGTTTCATTCCCATGGCTAGCTTTCTATGGGTTTACGCTGAGTCGCAGTCAAGGGGTTTCAGGACTGCGACAACAGTAGAAAAGTCGCTATACTCGTTGTATTGAGGCACAAGGTGCCTACATTGAAGAATATGGACAGCAGTTGTAATTGTTTGCAAATAAATAAGTTCAGATACTTTCAGAGTGTATTCTGGGTACCCAAAAGGACCCTTATACAGAGTAATCAGAAAGGAGCCTGTATAATGTAAATATCTCAATAACCAAAGATAATCGTTTTTGTTCAGTTCCTCCTCATTTAATCCTTTGTCAACGAACAAGCGTCTTACGTGTGCGTACCCTATCGCTCGCCCTTTCGGCGGTCGCTCAGTTTGGTTTAAAAACGGGCTCGTTTTCCAGAGAGTTTGTTATCCGTTCGTAACTGGCGGTCGTCCTAACGCCGGGGGTGTCCCCGCAATGGACGCCTCCACGTCGCCGTCGCTGGCCGAAGGCCTTCCTGCGCAAGCTAGGCGGCGCTCTGCACACCTTCGCGGTGGCCTGCCTGGACGCGTGCAACCCGCTGGCGGCGGGGAACCTCGCCGACCTCGAGTACCCCGGCATCGGCTTCTCCTGCGACCCTCACAGCGCCAACCATGCCATGCTGGGGCGCCTGGATAGCCTCGACGACATATCTGCGTATATACATATACCTTTTTTCTTGTCGCAATTTCGTCGCTCTAAATGTGACACCTCGTACACGCCAACGAACAAAGTTTTCAGGGCATGGAAAAAACTGAACAACTCCTTTCACTAGATGTTTTTTTAGTTGTGTAAATGAAACAAAATTAAAAATAATATTACGTTACTGTACTAACGATTAAAACTGTTAAAGAGTTACGCATATGTTAATATTATCTTGTATTTTTACGCGTTTTTTACTCCGGTATATCATGTAAACCGGATTTACAGTCTGATATTTCTTTTTGCAGTGTGTGTGTGATTTGATTGGACAACTCTTGGCAGGTGCTTCGATTTCACACTGAGAAAAATATAACGAAGTAATTACACGGAAATACGCATGTTTTAACGAATATTACGTATTTAACCATACGTATGAATGAACATGACAAGTAACGGTGTTATCGCGACGGTAGTTACCGTGCAACATAATGTTATATCATTACGTCGCGACCTTGGGATCTCGCGTCTAACATGACAGCATGTAGTACGGATAGGATACGTACTGATATAGTCGGACACATAAATCATGTTGAAACAACAGTATACTGTTTTTTCCGTTTAAACCGTACGGAAAATGTTGATACATATAATCGAGTAATGGAGTTTCAACAAAATTACGATTGAAACATCGTTTTTCTGTATAAAACCGTAATAACAAAATGGTAATGTAAGAATCGATGCAATATTTTTGTCAGTGTTGTTTGCGAGGAATTACTACTATAAGCACGTAAGAGGTATCACCGGATACAATCATCAAGTCATGCCTACGAGACGCCACTGCAATGAGAATGTCAAGAAAACAGCTATTTGGGTCTTCGGGACATGGACAGAACGAAGCGTGATTTCACTCTAATAACAATAGTAAACGCAAATTAGATTTTTTTACGTACGAGGTCTCACACATAGATCGACGATTTTTTTCTTCTAAACATTTTAAACAACTTTAGTTTCGGAAATTTTCGTATAGACAAATCAATTTGACTCCGTGTAAATTGCGCTGGATTGTGCTAATTTCGAAAGAACCGAATCAGTCGATATTGCTTTCAAATTATCTACATATTATTTGACATTTATCCTAAGAAAAATTACAAATTTTACATTTATATTATGTACAAAGCATGTTACGTCATTCGTTCATAATATTTAATAGTGTTATTGTGAACCGCAATTACGTTGCCGTGCAGGTAAACATGTGAAGAATAATATATAGTTAGGTCCACTAAAATAGTTGTGCTACAGAGTGCCGTGAAACCAATTGCCGTATCTAAAAAACCTAGTAGCTAAATCCGTCTCTAAATACTAGAAAAAATGAAGGTCGCTTGCTTGATTAACAATATTGTTTTATAAACCTGGAAATTCACGAGAAATATTGCGTCTAGCGTTAGCCTCGCATCATAGGAGGATTAGACGGTGTCGGATAAAGATAGTGCTTCAAAGAAGGAATGATGATTCAAACGTGTCTGTAAAAGATAGTGCGTTAACTTATTCGAAACAGCACATATTTTTGGAGACCAACCCCAGAATCTAAACAAAACGTGTTCGCAATAGAAATCAATCGCAAAAAGATGATGATTGCACCGGTCTTTTTGGCCCGGAAATGCAGTGCACACACGGTGTGCAGTCGGTCTCGAATGTGTTAAAAGGCGAATTCATTTGAGGGAGACATATTTCACAATACGACAACCGCGTCTGATGGGGACCGCAACTACTGCATCGCTGATGATTGAATTCTCATAACAATGCTTAGTGAAATTTTGGTAATATCTTTATTATAGAAAGATATTTCCAAAATTGCTTTATATAGCTGTATGGCTGTGTGTAGCTTTATAGCTGTGGATCATTCGATGAATGATAATATTAACTCCCATGGTAAACATTGGTGCTAAGCTCTCACAGTTTTGTTATCTCATCTGCGAATGTGTACTAAAATTCAAGTCAGTTCAATATTAATTTTTGTGTCACATTTTTTGACACTTTCATGACATTTATTTTACAACGGACGAACCCGTCACCTCAGAAAGTTTTCACGATATTAAATCGTTCTGTCTCCCGTGAGTAACGCGCAGAAGACTTGAGACGAAAAACAATCCACTGTATAGTTACACCATCTGCCCGTTAGAGGCCAACGACTTACGGCGAGGCACCGGGAAAGATACCCAGCGGGCAGCCTCCCCTTCCGACTACCAGTTTGGAAGGATATCTCCGTCTGAGATTAACCTTCAGGATACCTCCTGCCTCCCAACTGGTTACAGGATCGAGGTCTGTTGCGCGGTCCTCTCCCTTATGAAGCGGCGATACGGTGTCTACCGAATCTATCCCGGACTACGGCATCCTTTGCCCGGCTTATTCAGCCGGGATCGGGTGGCCGAATGGTCGTTTCAAGAGCAGTCGCCATAAGGTTACTAACTACCCCCGCTCTATTGCACATTACTATTCAGACTCCCTCGGCTGTTAGTCGGAAAGCACAGTCGATTGGCTGACGCCGCACGGTACGCAAACCGTCCAGGAGCGCCCGAAGGTAAGACTAGCCCGCAGACCAGCGTCCTACCCTGGCTCTCACCTCTGCGTACAGGCCGCCGGATGGGTGTTGACCCGTACGTTTGACCGACCCTATACACCTGGGTCTTAGTGGCCAAACTGCAACAGGGCCTATTAGCTCCCATTTATCTTACACGCATAACCTATACGTTTTCTATGAATCAACATGAAATAACGATGCTCATCTCATATATACATAATATAATCTTGCATCAATCTCAATAGCTGCCTGGCAATCCGTGTCAACAGGCCAGCGGATGTTGTTAATCAACCGTCGTCAGCTGGTTGTTTATCAATGCAAATTTTAATATGTATTAGCTAGCACACGCGGACATTGCACTGCCACGTATCAATTCATTTTGCTTCAGATTGTAATAATATTATACATACATAGTTTGAACGATGCATGCATAAGTGGGCTAAAGGTCGAATGTTGGGTTTCGTCACAGAAATTTACTCCTAAGTTTGATAAGTATGCGCAGCTCATCGACTCTAATATCGATAATGATAAAAAGATATTATGTATGTCGGGTCGTGTCAGGCTTGCGCTGCAGGGTAAGAGCAATGGACGTTACAGACCGCTCTCGCTATTAGTGCCCGTTCCCACTATGACAGTCCGTCTGTTTCGACGGTCCGTCAAACCAGACGGAAGTATTAGTGGTTGAACAATTTATATGAAGCTGTTCACATTTAGACGGATCCAGGGAAAAACAGGGCTCGGGTTTATGAACGAACGGTTTATCACTGACGAACGGTTTATCACTGCGGAGCGCCGTCTAAACTCCCGGACCGAGCGCGCCGCGGAGTAATACTGACGCCACGCGTACTATTGTTATACAGTGTGGCCATTCGTTTCGAGTTCTTTATTGCATCCGCTGTCTACTGATGAATTTTCAGCTTTTACAAAACTGATTAAAATTACATCTGATTTAAATTACATATTATCTGTTAAGGGTACTGATTAAATTTACATCTTTCCTAGTACGCCAGCGTCAGGTGTCCCGGAATCTGGCCTGCTGTCTACCCCGGCATTCTATGGTCAAAATACTGTCTGATCTGAAAGTATCAGCTTTTACAAACTCAAACACTTTTTAGTCCTGGCTCCCAAGCTATTAATAAACTTAATGAAATCACAATTACAAAAGCTAACAAAATAGCACCAAATATACAAAGATGTTGTTTCCCGCAAGTCAGACAAAGAACCCCTTGTGATTTACGAGGCAATTAAAATTCTCGCTGCCTTTACGTGTCAACAAAGATTTGGCAGTATTTCGTACGCGGCACCGAGTTGTTAAACCGCCAAAGACAACGTTTATAGCCATAAAAATAGCCGAAACGGGATTTCATTTAATTAGTCCTTATCAGATCTCGGCGTGCCTCCGTTTGAAAAGCACTAATCTTCTTATCAGCATTGCGAAACTCGCTAGGATCTTGTCTTTTCGATGAACACGTGATTAAGACACGGACGGCCACCATTATTAATAATTATTACAGAACTTCCGCCTTATCGGAAATAAATTAAATTTTATTATCGTCGTTGTGTAATCGCTGTAATGAATAAAAATCTTTTGATTACAATCATAATAGGTGATTGATTGGCAAATTTTGTGAAATGTTCGTCCAATGTGTAAAAACAACTTTCCTTGAATCGTGAGATAAGTTTCCACGTAAACAAGATGAAAACGAATTTACCGCGTGAAGTTCGTAGCACCCGACGTTTCGGCGATGTTGCAACCGCCGTTGACCAGGGGACTTTTAAGTATTACGTAACCCCTTTTTAGAATACTATAAGAATACGATTTTATTTTGACTAAAATGTTTTATTTCAATTAGGTTTCCGTTTCTAATTGCATTGTCAAAAATTAAAATAAATATGTTTTTTTTTAGTTTATTATTAAAAAAAAGCTAAAAAATAAGAATGCATAAGAGGAACAATAGTGGATGAAGCCAAAAATGTATGTAAGGACAGGGCCAAATCAGGAAAACGGCGTATGTAAGACGGCGGAAAATGTAAGACTAGTAGTAAAAGTATTAACAAATTTGAGCCCATTTTAACATATTTTATATATATAAATCTCTTGTTTTATTTATTATTATTGCAAACGCGATTAAAACAATAACAAAAGTATTTTAGCGAATTTCCAGTACTTTGCGCAACATAGTTGTTACTTTTAGGTAAAAATGGTCAATTGGGTGTTAAGTAACGTTTAGGAAGGTGGAGGGGGGTGGGGGGTACAGAAAAACGTTACGGCGCGTAACATGAGCGGGAGGGAGGGTCAAAAATCTTCAAAAATTGCATTGAATGCACTGATAAATTTTCAGCTTTTCCTAAACACTTTGGGGGTACTAATTTAAATTACACCTTTCCTAGTACGCCAGCGCCACCAGGTGTCCCGGAATCTGCCCTGCTGACTCTACCCCGGCATTCTATGGTCAACATACTATGTGATCTGGAAGTATCAGCTTTTGCAAAACTTTTGCACTTTTTTGTCGCTCTCTCCCCAATTATATTTCATGTTTCCACGTGTTGAATATTTGTTTTCTTGTAATGAAGTCGACTGAAATCCTTTTATTAAAATGGAATAAAATGTAACGATCCTTTAAAAAACTTCAGAGTGATTCTGAATAAGTTATTTCAACACGATCACTTCGAATATTAGATAGCCACTTACTTAATCAATAATGTTAAATAACGCGCATGAGGGTGGTGTCCGTGAAGCTGCCAACGCCGCTTCTAACAAACCGCACCTCGTTCCAATCATGGGAATCAAATTATCTGTTCGCATTACACGTCAGAATTAATCAACAATGAAATGACGCTCACATTGTCGCAAATGTGTTATCAATCGGGCACTACAAAATACACGTGTAGATACATGTTGACAATCGCCCACTCGTATTATGTATACTCTGACCGATCGATAATACGATTGTGCGTACATGGTGCTTCTCAGTGCCTCGCGTAAGGCGTTGGACTCTGACGGGTGAGTGGCCTAACTAGAGTGGGCTGTGTTGTCCCTAAGTCTCTACACTCACTCGGGTCGAGAGAACGATCTTATATCGTTATAACCTCCTAGGGTGACAAATTCGCCCGTTGTAGATGACACCTCGAAAGTTTACATACAGGCCGTCTTGACTTTTACGAAAGGTTTCCGTTATTGTACCCACTGCACTAGGAAATTCCGTTTCATAGCCAGATGCGGTTGAAATCCTGATGACGGTATCTCAAATGATATCCTAATCCTAATCGCTGGGGTGCCAAAAATGCCTACAGGTATTTTGCGGTGGCCGTTTCGGCCAGCCCCATTATGTAAATATATAATATACGTTACTAACATCTTGCGGTGTCGACTACAACGGGCGAGCCCGTCACCACAGGACGTTTTAACGATTAGTCGTTCTGTCGCCCTGCAGTGAACGTAGAAGACTTTGGACAATACAATCCTACGTCCAGCTACGCCACAACCCGTGAGAGTCCAACGCCTTACCGCGAGTGAGCCAGGAATAAACCCGGCGGGCTCGAGATACTCGCGCCCTCACTTCCAATTGTGACCAGATTTCTCCGGTCTCTCGATTGGTTCCGAGTTCGAGGTCGCTTGCGCGGTCCTCTCCCTTACGAAGCGGTGAAACTGATTGCACCGAATCTATCGCGGACCAAGGCGTCCTTTGCCCGACTCTGAACCGGGATCGGATGGCCAATGGTCATTTCAAGAGCAGTCGCCGTAAGGTAGACAACTACCCCCGCTCTATAGGAAACAATACAGTTCCCAGACTCCCCCGATTGTTAGTCGGAGAGCACAGTCGATTGGCTTGCGCCGCTCGGTGCGCAGACCGTCCAGGAGCGCCAGAGGATTGATTCCCAGGGGAGACTGGTTGACCCAGTGTCCTACCCAGGCTCGCACCCCATGCGTGGAGGCCATCGGATGGGTGTTGACCCGTGAGTGTGACCGACCCTGAACACATGGGTCATCGTGGCCACCTCATCATGGGCCCATTAGCTCCCAAACGTTACTAATAATATTAATTATTAGGTAATAAGAGGGAATTCACGAAAAACAATATTATTAGTATCTATATACAAAATCGACCAAAATGTTGCGGCGCCGTTTTTTGCGCGCTAAGTCCGGCTTCCGATATGGTAAAAAGGTCTCGTCACTGCTAACTCTACACAAAAACAGAAAACTGTTTGCAACGTTGTTCTGCAGTATTCTCCGGATATTTTAAATGCATATGTTTATTTAAAGGATATCCAGGTTTACTGTAAGACAAAAATATTTTTTTTGTGAGGAAAAATCGTAAGATAATTGAGATTCTAATTAAATCCAAACTTCTTTATGGAGAAACTAAATTAAAAAATCAAGGTTTGTGGATATTAAGTGCAGTTGGCGTCATCGGGTATAACTAAGATAAATGAGCGAGGTACGGCATCACGAGTAATAAAAGGAAGTCATAGCTTTTGGCCACTTCCCACCAGCATATATAAAATAGCTGTGAAAGGAAAAAAAGTATGGCAATGGGATCTTTTGTTTTCTCCATCGAAATTTTAGAGCCAATTCCTCTCGGGAGGTCCTACTCTACGGTACGCCGTACAGTCCGCGTGAGATTTCTTGGTCCCTCTCCCATGCTCAAATCCCACTTTTTGCATTTTTTGAACAGCACTGAAACCAAAAAGGGATGGAAATCCTAATCCTTTAAAGGATTGATATCCCTTTTTGGTTTCAGTGCATTGGTGTTCAATAAATGCAATACGTGTGATTTGAGCATATGGGCGAGGTACCGAGAAATTTGGCCCGGCCTATACCCCAATCACAACCTCTTCAACTTCGTAAAACACACTTTGCCGCGAACAAATAATTTTAATTGAAACAATAATAATTTTGATGCAACTTCAATTTTGATGCAGATGATCGTTGTTTGTTGTACACTTATATATTAAAGGAGAGCAGCTGTTTCTACATTGTTTTGTTTTAACATATCGGAGAGAGCTGGTTTGCTTTCTTTTCGTTTGGTTGGTCAACAGTAAGTATGCATTGTTAGCGTTTAAGAGTGCGTTTTCTGTGCGGTTTGACTAACTTGTGCGGAACTCCGCGACTCTCGATAGCTCGGAGCACTCATGGAGGCGGCGACACGAGCGTTCGAAGAGGTCGCACCGCCGCTCGCCGACGTCGAACCGCCGCCGCCGCCATCGCCCCGCGCCGCACCGCGACGAGCGCGAGCGGCCCGCCTCGCCCCAAGAGCAGCAACAGCCTAACAAGGTCAGTTCTCTTTAATCACTGCAGAATTCGCATCGATTTTATTAGTACTCTATATCTCTGTCCACTCCTGAAAACCCTCAAAACTTCCGACAGCCGTCGATGCGATTCCTCTTAATATTGTGATTTGAATGATGTGTGACTGTTTTTTTTCTGTTTACATTTACACGTTAAGCGCGAAAGTAAGTATTGTTTTAGCCGTTCACGTCACGTGCCCAGCTCACCCTGATGCCAAAATCTGGCGTGGATCAAATGTTTTAGTAAAAAGTGCTTTCTTTACAAAACAGACACAGGAAGACCGCTAACCAATAAATCTGCAACAAATATACAGTAGGGGTCATCACATTAGTACCACCGTGCAATTTCAGAACTAATTAAAATTTTCATAATTTGTAAACTTATAAACTGCAATATCTTCTGAGGTCCACATTATCAATTTTAATAAATACTTGTACAAAGATCATTTTTCTCCAATTTAACATTCAGTGTGATGCCCTATATATCCTTCTAGCCGTGTTCGGCCATAGCAACTGCATTGTAGATTCTAGTGAATTCTTTAATCTTCTCAGAGTCCACGGAAGCAGTCAAGTGCGCAGGCTATATTATAGTGCACAGGTGGGCGCGCGACCACGGGTGCACTCTCTCTTCCTCCCTCTTCTGAACCCGATGGAACGGAGACCGTTACGACCAGAGAAAAGTTTGGATGCAGATAAAATAAAATAAATTAATTAATCGCCAACACAGCAATGGCTGTCATTGTTAAATTTGTACTCAATATTGCAGAGCTATTTTTTTCGGATTTAGTTCGTTTTTTCACACTGTCATTTATGAAATTGGTAGTTATGGCTTGTGGCGATGTTTAAGGTTTTTCTGGAGCTATTGTAGAGTTGACCGGTGACTTATTGGTAGTTGTTGTAGTAGGCGGTGATATAGAAGATGCATTATTGGATTTATCATTTATCTGTGTGATGCCCTATAGTTAAAGTGTATCGCGTCATTATTCCACTAAATATTTACTACAAAATTAAGGTTTATCTTCACTCACTACAGGATTCGCATCGATTTTATTATCACTCTATCTCTCTCTATCTCTTTATCCACTCATGAAAACTGTCAACTTCCGACAGCCGTCGATGCGATTCCTCTTAGTGTGATTTTAATGATGTGTGACTGTTTTTTTTCTGTTTACATTTACACGTTAAGCGCGAAAGTATTGTTTTAGCCATTCACGTCACGTGCCCAGTTCCCCCTGACGCCAAAATCTGGCGTGGTTCACCTGTTTTAGTAAAAGGTGCGTTCGATACAAAACAGACACTGAAATACCGCTAACCAATAAAACTACAACAAATATTCAGTAGGGATGGTCATCACATTACGACCACTATGCAATTTCAGTACAACTTAGCATTTTTCAATATTTCTAAACTTTTAACCCTTAGAAAGCTAGCCATGTGAATGAAACTCAAGCTGGCATATTTTCATCCATCCAAACTTTTAATTGGCCTTAGATTCGTATAATATGTGTTAGCATGATATAATATGTGTTAGCATTCGTATAATATGTGTTAATATGTGTTTATTCGTATAATAAAGCCCTGTAGATTTTCCGAAAAATAAAATAAATAAAATGAAAATGCCCACAGCGCCACTATCGCTTGTATTAGGTCTTTGAATTGAAAACTTGTTTGTTTTTTTGTGATTTGTGATTTTATTTCGAAGCAAATTGGAATGTGCATTTCATTCAATGTATTGTCCATCGCTGGCTATGACGTTCTGCCATCTTTCTGGCAAAGAGGCGTTTGGGGTTCTCGTAAAATATCCACTTTTCGTCGCCGGTGACTAATCGGTGGAGAAAACCTTTTCTTTTTTGACGGCGAAGGAGCATTTCACAAGTCATGAAACGTCTTTCGATGTCTCTCGGCTTCAACTCGTTAGGAATCCAATGCCCTTTCTTTTGAATGACTCATATAGATTTTAAACGTCTCGAAACGGTTGAGGGATAAACATTGAGCACTACACTTATCTTTGTCAGCGTCAGACAAGAATCTTCATGGAGTATGGACTCCAATTCGGCTTCTTAATTTTTTTGCTCTAGGCCTGGGCGCTCTTTGTCTTGCACGTCGAAATCACCACTTTTGAATCGGAGAAACCAAGTCTCAACAAGTCCTTTCTGTCGGAGTAAATTCTCCGTAAGCCTCCAGCAGCAATGTATGACAATCTGCGGCAGTTTTCTTAAGATGAAAGCAGAAAAGCATTGCTTCCCGCAAATGACGTTTTGTCGGCTCAAATTTCGACATCTTCGAAGCTAACAAAGTACCGTTGTTGACACTTCAACGAAATGAGACAGACTGATAATTGAAGCCTAATGACGCTTTGACGTGAAGTATTTTGCAATTTGGTAAATGACTAGCAATATAAGTTACGGTATTTCTTAGGAAATCGAAGTTTTCAATGCAAGGTCCTACTATATCAAAAATATTAATGCTGGGCGCGTGAGTAGCTAAAAGCCATCGCGGAATTTTGGATAACTGATAATTTAAAAATTGTGTAAAATAGCAATCAATGAATGTGCCTCGTCGTGAACCGGTTCTAATATTTAATTTTACGAACAATGAAATGAATTAAACGAAACCGCCGCCCTTTCAATGAAGCCCACTTGACGCACATTCATACACTCCGCCTGTAACCAGTATCGCCGGTTTCTTTTGTGCCACATTGTACCGTCGCCTCGCGATTATTTTTAATTATCCCAACTGTAACCAGGGCGTATCTGACAGTTCTCAGTTACAACTGCCTAGTGTTGTCGTTTTTACGCGAAATAAAATAACGCTATTTAAAATAGCGTTCCTACTTTAAGGGCTCCTTGAAGCGCGAAAAACGTGCTTGACAAACGATTTTGACCGCCTAGAACTAAGCTTGATCTTAAAAAGCAAACTACGTGCTGTGGACAATTGATGAAAATGTATATTTTAACTATGCTTGACCCCCTAGAGATTGCTTTTCAGGCAACTCACATGCAGTGGTCTCGAACCTTCTGATTTTTCGGTATTCTACCTATATGGGGTCTGTCTACCGAAATAAAATGTATCGATTTTTCACGATTTCTGAGAATACAAAGAATTTTAAGGTTAGATTAAATAAATTTTGAGATTAAAAATACTTAGGTTTAAAATGTTAACTCTTCTGGCCTGTCTATTTGTTTTTTTTTATAAAGTGTCGTTCCATCCACGTAACGTATAGGGGTCTGCGCTGATAGGCTTTCCAGAAAAGGCCTTGAACGCTACCTCCCTATCCTGTTTGCAAAGTTTTTCCTACTTGCCAACAGGTAGCACTAGCAGTGTTTACTTTGTTGAAAATGTAGCTAAACCTGAAACCTAAGTAATAATTATATACAGGGATTAATTGCCATTTATCTAAATATCTAACTTTGAAAATACATGGGACCTACAAATAATGACTCTAATATCAATTTAAATAAATATCTACCGAACTATCGCTGCTATTAAAGATCGCTGTCGCTGCTATTAAAGATCGCTGTCGCTGCTATTGAAATTTTGTCTAATTAACGTGACATCCTGGTATAAAAGTGCAAAATTTGGAATTTTTGCTAAATATTAAAAAAGTATGTATATTGGCATATCCACTGCGTTTTGCGATCTCATCCCATATATATTTCTAAATCTCTTGCGTTTTGCGATCTCCCCCAGTGCGCGACTCCGGTGAATGAAAGTATATCCTTGACAAGCATGCCTAGGCCTCCCTAGACGGTCAAAACTCCCTAGACGTGGGCTCCCTAGACGTGATTTTTTGCACGTGATTTTTTCCGTGCAAGGTGCTGGACGCAAAGGTGCTGCGTCGGCAAATGAGTATAAATGCTTGACAAGCACGTGAATGATTGACAAGCAATTTTGACCATCTAGGTAGCCCTTTACATAACACGCGCCCACTTAGAGGTGTCAACTACAACGGGAGAACGCATCACCTCAGGAAGTTTTAACGATATTGATCGTTCTATCATCCGTGAGTTGAGTGTAGAAGACTTAGAGACGAATACAATCCGGTAGTCCAGCTAAGCCAACATGCCCGACAGAGGCCAACGCCTTACGGCGAGGCACCAGGAACGGTTACCCAACAGGCAGCCTCGCCCCCTGACTACCAGTTTTGGAAGGATATTTCCGTGTGGAATTAACCATCCAACCTCCCGACTGGTTACGGGTTCGAGGTCGCTTGCCTGTATAACGGACCATTGGCATCTTTTGCTCAACTCTGACTTCAGGATCAGGTAGCCAATTGGTAATTTCAAGAGTGGTTGACGACAGGTCAACATCCACCCCCGGTGCTTAGAAAACAGTATATTTCCATAGTCTCCCGACTCCTTCAGTAATTAGTCAGAGTGCACACACCGATTGGATGTCGCCGCACGCTGTGCAAACCGCCCAGTAGCGCCGGGAGGCAATCCCCCAAGGGAAACCAATCCACCAGCCTCGAGGCCTGGGACGAGAGTCCTTCCCGGGGTGGGTAGTCTTCCACGCGAGGGGGCTACTGAAAAGGAGCTGAATCGTGAGTTGGACCGACCCGAAAACACAGTGAATCGTATGGCCCAAACTGCACGAAACTGTTCGCTAACCAACCCAAAATACACGAACCACACAACCCAAAGCCCGCGCACGACCCAAAATACACCAAACGAATTAAAAACAGTTTAAACAGTCGATCGGTTAGTATTCCGAATTGTTATGCGCTATTTCGAGAGCGGCCGTCATCGCGTTATACATTTTCCGCGGTATTCGCAAAAAAGCGAAGCGGGCGCGGGCGCCGCGGCGCGCGCGCGTATGATAAAAATAAGCAAGCTAGAAAGAGATGCAGGGATCGACGCCGAGAGCGGCCCGTGACGCGATTCGACCGCTGTGGCGAAAATAATATACGATAATATCGATAAACCGGCGCGGACGCTTCGTTACGCTACGTGAAAATCCGGCTCGAAGGACCACTTTACGTACCTACGTTGTAAACGAAATCTTAAAACCTCGACTTGCGGATTTTGTTTGTTGTTGCATTGCTACTTTTTCATCGGTACCATTATCGTTTTCGTTTTATCCGCAGTGCTTTGATTTTCCTCTTTAACTAGAGAATCAGACAACGCATTTTTGATCGTCTTCTTTCTTGAATCCTATTCTTGAAAAACATATTATGCTAATTTGTCTATGGCCCGTGTAAATCAAATGGACCATAGACAAATTCGTCATGCACAATTTTTCAAGAATCATTCCTCTGACTTTGAAATTAACGGTAACTTGGAAGTTCTTCCCTGAAATTCCGCCGTATTTAGCATCTTCTTCTTCTTTGGGTGTTGTGTCTAATATCGTACGTAGGTTACCATGGCTGCGATTCTTAATCTTCGGTCTAAGGGTCCTACCAGGGATGTTTAAACTACGCTGCGAGTAGGAAGAATATTATGGATGTTTGCTAGCGTGGACTGCGCCGTGCCATGTCCAGTCTAGAACAACCGAGATTACCGGTATTTAGAACAGGCAGTCGCTTGTACTGTTGATGTTAAGAAATTTAAATGTGATGAATGCGACGGCGCATTTACCCGGAGCAAACATTTAAAGGTACACGTCCAATCGGCTCATCGCAAACTAAAGCATACATGCCAGCAATGTAAGAAAATCTTTACTAAACGCTACTACTTGTAAATTTTACTCACCTGCAGTTGAATACATTCATTCACATGGGATTTATGAAACAAAGAATTAGGAAATTGAAACTAATTTAAACGGCACATCTTTGCATCGGCACTTTATAGGAAAAATAAGGAATATAAAAAGGGGAATGCAAAAGCGCTTCGTTCACCAGAAGTGACTTGATTTGACATGTCGATACTGTCCACCGAAAAATACATTAATCAGTAGTATAGGCTAAAATCAACACCAGACTTATTTTACCGCGATTTCCCAAGTCGCTCTAGTCAATCGGGTAAATCCGTTATTTCTGCTCGTTTTTTTTTCGCGATACGGTACGATAAATTCGTGTGTAATTGCGCCGCGTTCGCGAGCTGGCAGCCCCGTAGATCCCGATTCCCGCCGCGCGCGACGCCGACATTAGTCGGGCCGCGCCGCGCCGTCATGGCGACCGAGTGCACGCGTCCCGCGCGACGTCCGCCCCGCAACAACCTGCTCTTCGACGCGGAGCCCGCGCCCTTCGAGCTGCTCCTCGTGCCGCAGCTCGCCGCGATGACCGTCGCGGCGGCCGAGCCGCGGCCGCAGCCGCTGCGGCCCGAAGCCGAGCCGTTCGAGCCGGCGCCGCGCGGCCCCGTCGACCGCATCGCCCTGATCTACGAGAGCATGGCTGCGGGGAAACCTCCGCAGCCGGCGCTGAAGAGGATCCGCCGCCGGCAGAACTTCCGCCGCCGGAAAGTCAACAGCTTCGACGGCGACTCGAACGCGACCGTCGCGCATGCGCCGCGTCACCAGAACTCCGAGCCAAATATCCCCAACTGCATCGAGGAGGAGCGTCAGTCCGCGCTCGTCCTCGACAATCCCTTCTACGACGCCCCGCTGGCGCCCGACCGCCGAGTCGTCTTGCCGGACGACTACCTAGCCTTCGAGGATTCGTTCGTGCCGTACTGCCCCGCGCCGTTCGGATACTTTCGCCCTTCCTCGTTCGAATACCTGCCGCTCCCTTCGCCGTACATGAATTGTCCCGTTGATAATCCCTGCCCGAGCGATGTCTACGACACGGCGCCCGAAACGAGCTACTCGAATAGCCTATCGCCCTATCTCCGCCGGCGCACGCAATCGCCCGAAGTCGTCACCTCCTCCTCGTCGACGGGCGACACCGCGGAGCGCAGCTCGCTCGACTACCTGGAAGCGTCGACGCTCGACGTCGTGCAGTCTCCGGACGACGCGTCGCAGGGAGACGGCCGCTTTTGCGCGCTGGACGAGTCCGCGTCGCCGGGCGATTGCGATTCGTCGAGCGCCAACACGCTGCCGTCCGTGTCGTCGAACGAGTGCCAGCCCCCTCCCCCGCCGCTTTCGTGGCTGCCTTCGCACTCCCGAGTGATATCAGTGACCGATCCCGACGGTAACATCATATCGGACGAGAAGTTAGTGCCGGAGTCGACGCTGCCACTGCTGGAGGAACCCTCCACCTCGCGAACTGGCGCCCTAGAAGTCAACACTGAGGTTGGTGATTGAGACCGTGCTGTTCCTCGCAAATTCACTAACATCAACTATTGACCGCGCCAAATTTCTCGGTCCCTCGCCCGCATGCTCAGATCACACGTATTACATTTATTGAACATCGATGCTTTGAAGCCATAAAGGGATAGAAATCCTTTAAATAATTAGGATTTGTCTACCTTTTTGGTTTCAGTGCATTGCTTTTCAATAATTGCAATACGCGCGATCCGAGCAATATATGCGAGAGACCGAGAAATCTGGCCAGAGATATACAAGAGGCGGTTCGGTTCCGAAGAAAATGATCCAATAGGTTGCAATATTATTGTCCATTTTGACTTTTCCGTTCGATACAGTCCGCGGTAAAAATATTTCTATTGTCTATTTTACGCTGCAATGAATGAATGATCCGTTTCTGTGATTTATTATGTCAAATGGGGGGAAATTATGAAAATAAATTATAAATTTTAAATGCTACAACATTGTTTAAAGATATTAGAATTGCAATATATATTCGTCTATGCATTTACACGTCCTCCGAATTGTAGAAAAGTCAAAATCGACTACAAGGTTAACTCTGCCGAGCTATTGAAATGTCTGTATTTAAATTGTCGCATGGCTTGATCGAGCGTCTTGGATTCCTTCCCGTTTGTTTTGATACCGCTTGCGCAAGAGACGCTAATCAATTCTAGACAGACGGCGGCTCTTCCACACATACAACATTTCTCACCCATCACAATTGACAATCATTGACATTGACATAAATTTTGTCTTGGCTTGCAATCGCCCATCCATTCCCGATCGCTATTTGTGCAATATTTTCGCGCATCGTTTGCTATCAACGCGCCATGCGCCAACAGAAGTATTATACGCATCTAGGTGGCGGTATATTATGGAGTGTTCGAAGACAGCACGATGAACCTTTCTAAGGGTAGCTCTTCTATGTAAAAGTAAACAAGCTAATTGAAACAAAATATACAAGAGTATTCTGCATGAAAAGCTGAGTTAAAAGTCATCTAGAACTTTTTACTTTCCTGACGACCTATCGGAAAGGAAAGTATTGTGATCGCGCTAAAAAAAAATTTTGAGATGAAGATGGGAATATATATTTTGAGACTCCCTGAGACGATTGAGACTATTTCCAGACCGATCTCTGTCTGTCTGTATGTCTGTATGTCTGTATGTCTGTATGTATGTATTCTTCCACGATAGCGCCCAGACGCTTAATCGGATTGAGCTGAAATTTGGTATATAAGCTTCTGTTAACCGTCGGAGGAACCCATTAGTTTTTGGAGTCCCTACGTCCTACGGTTGTGGTACCTCCCATACAAATTTGGGGTTCCCGGCGAAAAAATTGTTTCCGCGATAGCGCCCAGACGCTTAATCTGTCTAAGTTAAAATTTGGCATAGAAGCTTCTGTTAACCATCGGAAGAACCTATTAGTTTTTGGGGTACTTACGACCAACGTTTGGGGTACCTGCCATACAAATTTGGGGTACTAGAGTAAAAAATGTCGCTGTTTTTTCGCACCTCCCCGGATACTAGTCAGGAAAGTCTTGGGGTGACACAACCGATTTTTTATTTTATGCCTTGGTTACCGAGGAAAAGCATATTTTATGTTCGACTTTTGAATATTAAATTTTTTTATTCGTCAATCGTGATTCGTACACGCGACCTATGCCAGGTTTAGCATTCCCCGAAGTTCCTTGACTTTAATAAATTCGTTTTGCAAAATCGGATATACTTTTGAATTTACTTGAATTTAGTTCAAGTACAAAAAAAGAAAAAAAAAACCGTAACCCACGTTGAAAACTGAAAACCACATTACGTACGTGATACGTCAAATTGTTCATACGATTTTAAATACAAAAAAGGGTCATAAATGGGTATATCGCGTAAAAAAGTTTTCTGGTAAACAAGTATTATTATTAAGAAATCTAATAAAAAATACCTAACGATTTTTTACCTACTTTTTGAATAATATCCTAAAAGGTAGGGCGTTTAAACAACTTTTAAATTTTTTTTACTCCGAATATAATAGTTTTTGTGACCTCACAATTTTTGAACTACTATTTACGGTGTAAACGAGGTTTTTTTTTTGTAAAATGGCAGGATTTACTCGATAGGGCTCCATAAATAGCACCCTTTATTTATTCGAGATCTTAAGAGTAGTTTATTGGATAGCAGAACGAAGTGCTGGTTTTGCTATCCCATTATCTACCCAAAGAATCAACGTAGTCTGTTTTTCCCGCACGATCCGGGAAGACATATAAATATGAACATTCGTCTTCAATAAACGAAGGCTACAAATTCTCCACTGCTTAGAACCCTTTTCTCCAAATATTCTCAACGTGGACAATGGCAGTTGTAACATCGTCGAAATGTCGGATGTCATCATTGATTGTCGGCTTAGGTTGACAAATAGTGAACACTCACCACGTGGGCGATACGATGCTAAAGATTATTTTAAAAAATATCTACAAAATCACAATCATCGATACTGAGAAAAGTCGTAAAATATTAACGATATACTGCCATGTGTGACAGTTACGCTATAAAACGACAATATTATTTTTTAATATAGCATTAGGCTGTGTGTTCCGTCTGAGACGGTGTGAGAAATTGTTATTACATCGACTTATACATCGAGGAGAAATCGATGAATTTACGATATTAACCGTAATTTGATACCGTCATCGATAAAAGCGCTTTTAAAGCGTAATAAAAGCGATAGAAAAGTTCGTTCAAAATTCTATTTAACCTTCAATTTACGCGGTGTAATAAACTTAACGCTGATTACCTGGTGCGATCCAGGTGAACCCTTGGGATATACAGGTTGAGTTTTTTATTAGTGACATCCTTGTAGTGGGTGAACCAGTACGAGCAAGTATGCAAGTTTTCATATATTTTTTTGGGAAACTTTTTTTTCAAAGTTTAAAAACGTACCTGTTTTGAAAAATTTAATATAAAAAGTTGAGCGCGATATTTTACCTACTGCTAGATGGTGCAGCGCACTCAACGCTTGTCAGACTTTTTTTATTTACAAGTTTGTCAAGAAAAAAATTGTTTTTCCCAAAATTTTATATAAAAAGTTGCTTACTTGCTCGTACTGACTCACCCACTACAAGGATGTCAGTAATAAAAAACTCACCTGTAGATATTTTCCCCGTCCCATTAGAGCAGGCAGCCGCCCTAGCCCTTCCTAGCCGTGATGATTTTTATTGAAGCCGATGATTGAATTTGATTTATTCGAAAGAATAATTCTTTCGTGAGCATCTTTTTACATAAATCGGCGGACCAAAATTACATCTTGAAAATGGTAGGATTTTGTATATAGGTAAATATGTTTTAATCATATCATTAACGGTATCCTTAAGTGGATAAATCAGTACGAGCAAATAAGCAACTTTTGATACAAATAAAAAATGGAAAAACACGTAATTTAAAATTTAAAAAAAAAGATTTTTTTTGAGAAGGGTTAAGCGCGCTGCGCCATCTAGCAGTAGTTAAAATATCGTGAATTTATTCGCGATATTTTACCTACCGCTAGATGGCGCAACGCGCTCAACTCTTTTTTCTAAATAAAGATTTTTTCCCAAAAAAAATATTTAAAGTTGCTCATTTGCTCGTATTTTTTAACCCCATTAAGGATGCCGATAATAAAAATCTCACTGTATAAAATAGAAAAAATGTTCAAGGGATATTCCCGATCATTGTTTGGGCGTCGCACTCTGAACCCGCCACATTCCCCAGCATCGAGTGGCGATTATCTCGATCTATCCGGCCGCAGAGGCATGCGGAAAGCAGACGCGCTGCGTATTTTGTTTACATTTTACTTACGAAAATATGCAACGCAAGGCAGGCGGACGCGCCCGCGCTGCACACTATTGCATGCATTTCACACAAGCTAGACGCTATATAAAAAAACAGTTGTATCACCCTAAGACTTTCCCGGCAAGTAGATAAGCCCCCGCGCGCGCGTCAACCCAACCTGCCCCCGCGCGCTGATTCGCAGTAAACTTGTAGTATTTTCGTGGTTTTAAAACCGTATTTTTCCGAAATACAAATGTTCATATCTGAGGTGTGGGGATATGCATTGACATTAACGTCGACAACCGTGCTAAAGAAATTGGTAGCGCGTTGGGACTGAACAAGAGAAAAATGGAAAGCGAAAATCTACTAAGGGTTCTCTCTTAAAAAATGCCAAAAAAAAAACAAAATTGAAGATGCTTATAAATGGGCAAATAATAACTATTGCTATCAATCTTATCTTATTTTGTTTTTTTATATCATCATGATTAACTTATTGGCATGTCACCCCTTGTATTTATTATCATTATTATTATTATTATTGTTGTTGTTGTTGTTATTTTAGGTATTTGCTTTAATTTAATTTATTAACTTATTAGATATATTTTATCCATATATGCTGTAATATGCTAGTATAATGCTATTTCATGATTATTATGTAATTTTTATACCTATATATTTAAATGATATCTATCATTCTGTTCTAATTATCTATTAATAATTATATTGCTATTAAATTACTATTATATCGCTATATTATAATTTTTTGAAGACACAGCTGCTCTTAGACCATAGGATACCATTAGACTACTGCTTCGACACAGGTCTAGGCCTAGTGAGGCTGTAAAATCCACATGAGCCTGTACTTTTTATTTTACTCATTAGTTAAGCACTACTTATTTCCTTCACTACTAGTTTTAATCAATAGTCAAGAAAATAACTTAGACTTTAATTGCCCAAAGCGTCACGGACTGCGCTATTGTCTCGTACCATCCTATCCTCTCGCTTGTTGATGAACTTAAATAACTGAAAAAGAATCGATATAAATGGTTTTATGGGCGAAAATGATCAATATTAACTTTTATATTTTTTTTAAATTCCACTTTAAAAAATTGATATGACTTTTTCGCTAGGGTTTCTTTGAACTAGAAAAAAATATATTTTGCCTGTAAACCAAATATAGTTGCTTAACCCTAATCTGTATCTGCTGTTTTATTAAAATAAATCTGCTGAGTCGTACAAGGACAGATTAGCTCTTAATAAACTTGATAGTCTTGAAGATAGGCGTACAACCTGCGATATGATGTTTCTCTACAACGCAATGAATAATATTTTTGACAGTGCGTATCTGGTCGAAAAGATATCCATTCTGGCTCCTCCTCGCATAAAATAGGCTCGGAACCCGAGCCTATTTTATATACAGAGATATAACTCTAATTATAAGAAGCATTCCCTAATAAACAGAGCTATGACAACGTATAACGATAGGTTCGGGTACATTGATATTTTTTCATAACTTAAAAGTCACTTTAAGGAAACCATTTAAGAATCATATCAGTCCTTTGTCCCCCGTATTTTATATAATGACTATTAATCTCTTGAATAGTTTACATGAATAGCTTTTTTGTATATTTTTTTTCAAATATATCTTTGGTATATTTTTGGAAATATACAATATAATTAATATTGTTTATAATCTCAATGTAAAATTTCATTTTCTTTGTTTTTTGTTCTTTCTCTTTTTCTAAAATATTAAATCACTGCTAAATATATATATGTATATATATATATATATATATATATATATATATATATATATATATATATATATATATATATATATATATATATATATATATATATATATATATATATATATATATATATATATATATATATATATATATATATATATATATGTATATATATATTCAAATTGAAATTATGTTTATCACTAAATAAATGATAAAATAATGAAAGGGCACTTATCTGGTCTGTGGTGACCAGGAGCGACTCCACGCCTTTTTCGTTTTCTCTTCTTTCAGTATTTGCGGTTTCCTACTGTGCCTTATTCGAACCTTTCTACTTTATCCTACAGCGGCAACACAACAATGCGAAAGACGAGAATGAATGCTGGAAAATAATAGGCGATTAGTGTTTCTTAAATATTAATGATTTTTATAAAATGTATATCAATATTTCGGCTCAGCCGTCGTCAAGATATATGACATTTCTGAAATCGAACAATTCGTTCAATTTCAGAAATAACGAATTGTTCGATTTCAGAAATGTCATATATCTTGACGACGGCTGAGCCGAAATATTGATATACATTTTATAAAAATCATTAATATTTAAGAAACACTAATCGCCTATTATTTTCCAGCATTCATTCTCGTCTTTCGCATTGTTGTGTTGCCGCTGTAGGATAAAGTAGAAAGGTTCGAATAAGGCACAGTAGGAAACCGCAAATACTGAAAGAAGAGAAAACGAAAAAGGCGTGGAGTCGCTCCTGGTCACCACAGACCAGATAAGTGCCCTTTCATTATTTTATCATTTATTTAGTGATAAACATAATTTCAATTTGAAAAAATAATAATTTACACATTTACAATCAAATATATATATATATATATATATATATATATATATATATATATATATATATATATATATATATATATATATATATATATATATATATATATATATATATATATATATATATATATATATATATATATATATATATATATATATATATATATATATATATATATATATATATATATATATATATGGTATAATAACGGAGATTTGTACTGTACACATTATGGATAGATAGTGTTAACATATAATTAGTCATAGTTTTATTGTTATATTTTGTATTTTTTATGTATAAATGCTGTTTGTTAGCAAATAAAATAAAATAAAACCCGTCGAACGCCAACAGTGCCTATAGGCACTTCTCGTCGTTTGACAGATCCGCGCGTAACTGTTACGGCCGGCCGCCATATATATATATATATATATATATATATATATATATATATATATATATATATATATATATATATATATATATATATATATATATATATATATATATATATATATATATATATATATATATATTTTGATATTTTAAGTGTGTAAATTTTTTTCAATTATTTTCAATAATATATAAAATTAGATTCATGAAAAGTTACTTATCTGGGGTCCTGGTGGACCAGAAACATTTAAACGATAGTTAATGTCCTCTTTAAATACTTAGGGCAGCGGCACCTGTTTCCGTAATTGATAACCTATGATGTTCTTAGTTATTGCAGCCGAATTACTGTATGCCCTTGGATGTAATAAGTATAGGAGGATGGTTTCTGTAACAGAAATGGATGTTAGTAACTTATTTTAGAAGAAATTATATGATTGAGAATATTTCGACACTAGTCGTATTCATCTCTATGACATTTCTGATAGAATGGTTCTATCAGAAATGTCATAGAGATGAATACGACTAGTGTCGAAATATTCTCAATCATATAATTTCTTCTAAAATAAGTTACTAACATCCATTTCTGTTACAGAAACCATCCTCCTATACTTATTACATCCAAGGGCATACAGTAATTCGGCTGCAATAACTAAGAACATCATAGGTTATCAATTACGGAAACAGGTGCCGCTGCCCTAAGTATTTAAAGAGGACATTAACTATCGTTTAAATGTTTCTGGTCCACCAGGACCCCAGATAAGTAACTTTTCATGAATCTAATTTTATATATTATTGAAAATAATTGAAAAATATATATATATATATATATATATATATATATATATATATATATATATATATATATATGATATAAATATATATTCACATCGCTAACAACATTAATTACTAGGTAACAAAAGGGAATTCCTGAAAAACCGATATTGTTAGTATTTATTTATAAAATCTACCAAAAAGTTGCGGCTCAGTTTTTTGCGCGCGAAGGCTGGCTTTCAAGCGGTAAAAAAACTGATTTTACTTTTAAAAAAGTATCTCACCTTAAAATATATAATTGACAATTATCTTTCTTCCTCGTAAAACTTTAAATATAAAGTAATTTCAGATTTTTTGTGTCTTTACGGCGTGAAACGAAACGATGTGCGCCGCGAGCGTCCGGTGTGCATCCGCTATAGTTAGAACTTGTTTCAAAAGCGCGAGGCGGTCTGTAATGCCAAGTGCAAAGGATGAAAGCTCACCATTTGCGCGTTAGCCGTTTTATTGCGCCCATTTGGCATGAGAAAGTGCGGGCGAGGTTGATATTGTCTGATTGCGAGATTCATTTTTATTTTCTTTACCGATGCGCCATGGTAAGCCCAAATATGCGCTATTTTAAGATACTTTCCAGTAGATAACGAAGTTACATGCCGATATGCCTAATGGCCGCCGACCTGGGCGCGGAAGTGATCACGAGAAATGTATAACGATATATTCACTGGAGATATATTCACGACTGAGAAGCGGGCGGCAATGTCGCCCGCTACAAAATGTTCAATGCGCGTTTGCAACATAACGCGCGGCAAATTTAGCTTTGCTTTCTGCAGAGAAAATTCAATCTATCCATAGAGGCGAAGTTTCTACAATTATATGAAATGAAAGTACTGTCAGTATTGTAATTCTATCAAAATAAACCTCAAAGAGAGTCGAGTCGTGATATTCGATGTTATTTCACCACCGTCTTGTTATTTCACCATTTATTTACATTTACTTGTTATTTCACCACCGTCTCGTGTCTTTACATTATTTAGTCGCGTGATGACTGTCTCCGTGATGTTATTCCGTAGTTGTTTGCTTTTCATTTTTAGTTTGAACTCTATAATCAACATGCACTCCACTTTATTATATTATCTGCTCTACTTATCACGAATGATATGATTGTGTCCACACCGGTTAAATCCAATGCTTAGAGACTACGGGGATGTTTGCTATATACGAGGCTCGTCCAGAAAGTAAAGAACGTTTTGGCATCGGCAAAAGTAAATAAAAACAAAAGTCGTTGGAGAGTTTTACAATAGGTCTCTAAGGCTCCGACATTAACCTCTGACGTTAGGCCGCCCTGGCATTAAACTTTTGCTTTCAACTCATCTGTAACGAGTGATGGCTTCCCACTCCAATCTTCATCGTGCACATTAGTTCTTCCTTGATTAAAAAAACATTCACCATTTTGTCACTAAAGCCTCGTTCATTGCACTACCCATTTGCACACACATATTTTATTTGCCTATAAATTTCGATAGGCCCAACATTTTCTGCATTCAGAAAACGAATGACACTACGCATTTACTTACTGGACGACCCTTGTTGTTGCCAAAGAGTTTATTTTAAATAAATTGGATCGCCTGCAAAATGAATGCTATAGACTTGTAACATTCGATCACGTTAGTTGCTTCGGTAAGCAACTTCACTGGCTTTCTACTCACACGCGAGAGAACGGAACCTGACAGTTTTAGTATGTAAAGGTACCATTGTGCTAGACTGCGGAACTCCGGCGTCTCTTACGCCACGTTTATCATGATCCACTGCATCGAGGCTCCACTGTACGGGAGTTAATGGGTCCTTGCTGAGTTGGCCACGAAGACCCATTATGTTCAGGGTTGGTCACACTCACGGGTCAACACCTATCCGACGGCCTCCACGCATAAAGTGCGAGCCTGGGTAGGACTCTGGCCTTATGGTTAGTTTCCCCTAGGAATCAACCTTCTGGCGCTCCTGGACGGTCTGCGCACCGTGTGGCGTAAGCCAATCGACTGTGCACTCTGACTAACAGTCAAGGGAGTCTGGAAGCAGTACTGTTTCCTATAGAGCGGGGGTGGTTGCTGACCTTACGGCGACTGCTCTTGAAACGACCATCGGCTACCCGATTCTGGGTCAACAGCCGGGCAAAGGATGCCGTGGTCCGCGATAGATTCGGTAAACACCGTTTCACCGCTTCGTAAGGGAGAGGACCGCGCAAGCGACCTCGAACTCGTAACCATTCGAGAGACTGTAGTAATCTGGTCACAATTGGAAGTAAGGGCGTGAGTGTAGGCCCGCCGGGTAACACTCCTGGCTATCTCGCGGTTAAGGCGTTGGCCTCTTACGGCCTGTGACGTCGCTAGATGGTGGACTGTTTTGTCCCCAAGTCTTCTGCGCTCACTCCAGGGAGATACATCGTTAAAACTTCCTGAGGTGACGGTCTCGCCCGCTGTAGCCGACAACCCAAGTTGTATCAAACGCTCAGGCGAGGACAAAATTCTAAAGCCGTGCTAATTTTAATCAAGGTCTTCCGTTACTTGTAGCACTATGAAGCCAACTTAGAAACTGCAATTTCTCTAAATGCATTCAATTTTGCGCTCGACGCTCCACCGTGTTGTAATATTATTTGCTTACTGCCGTCTGGAAAATTATTTTGCACAACTCTTTGAGGTCGATTCGATCACGACTTCAATTCTCTTCTAATATCACGCTAGTTGGTATTGCAGCTTGCTAATTCCGTCTCAGTGGCGAATGAAAATGTGCAAGGATTTGTTTGCGGTTAGAATTAGTCGATTCCTCTTCTTTTTTTGAACGAATTCAAGCATTGTTATTCGCGGTTATTACTTAACCTAATTATTGCACCGTCACGTTTTGACGTTTCTTTCGCTCGTAATATATTTTATGGCAGTATAAACACACTCAAACAATTTTAATAATGTAGGAAGATATCTGCTTTTTCTCTCTTAACAATCTCATTAAAGATACGATTATTGTTAAGTGGTGTTATATCGATTTTATTAATATTATTATACAGTGTTGGATTAGCTTAAGCCGATCGCAGCTTAAGCTGAAAAATCGAAAGTGTTTTGATGGTTTTTGTTGTCTTTTATTTAATGTCCATAAAGTTATCTTGTTGTCCAATGAATTAAAATAATTAAATAACCATGTATCAACTCTTGATACAAATTATATATTTTTTAATGGTATTATTCATTATATATGGTATTAGATTGCTCAATTCTTCTGAAACGGCGAAATGCAGGTGGCGCTGATAACATTGAAGGCCAGACTAATATTTAGCCATCTATAATAACATTGAAAATGAATATTTTGAAGGACTGATTGATTGGTGACTGAAAACCCAATAATTTAACCCATAATAACAACAATAATAATAATCAAATATTAGTGCTATCTAACAATTTTTTCACAGAAATAATACGGAGAGATGGAATGCCGCGTATTAATGTCTGAGCATTAATTGCGTAATTATTACGCATTGAAACCTGTATAGCAAATAAAAAATTGACATTTATATAAATAATAATAAAATCATAGGAGATATGATTTAGATATTCATTTGTTATTATATTATTATTTTGTTTCGAGATAGTATACCGTATAGTATAAGCGGGTTGAGTGTCATCTAAAGTGCGCCGCCATACCGTTATACCACAGACCCCGCTATATTAAACATGAGAGAATAATAATATTTTTTCGGAAATATGACTGCTATCTACACATTGCGTTTCGTAGTAAAATACTAGCTGCCAAATCGTAGTACGGAGTTAAGCACTCTAATACGTTATATAATCAACGATATTATATTTTCTTTAGTGGTGTTAAGCAGCTCGAGATAACGTGTTTCTTTTTCATATACACGTTTTTTTTTTATTGTGGCACATATGTACCTCGAATCCAAATGCAAGTCATATTATAGCTGAATCGAGAAAACCACATAATGTAAAATCCCTAAACACCGCTATGCTATAGCTTAGCACCGAAGCGGTTATCGTCTCTTTTCTCTATTGTTTGGTAACAATGAAATGTATTTTATTTTTGTAATTTAGTCATCATTCTCGTATCATAATTTCCAAGCAGTTGTTAACCATGTTGTCGTTGCGTGTCCAGAATTATCGGAATGGTAAATATTGCGCAAGCGTGGCGTTGTATATTTTAAAACTATAAGTCGTTGTTATGCTTGTTATTCGAATTGATTGCGTAGAATTGTGGCAAGGTATAAAATGTAAAGAATTCTTTCTGTGGCTAAATGGCCGTCTTTTATTATGATTTTACGAATTCCGAATTAAACAGCTAATGTTTTCGATTGTATTGTCTCAGCTGAGAAATAAGGGGTTGTAAAAAGCATATTTATCGCGATATCCAAAAAAATCAATACCAAACGCTGTATAATAACGGACTATCAGCTTAATGAGTCATGCGCTAAAGGTATTGCTAAAAGCACGAGAATTCACTCCAAATGCGAAGCGAACGTTTCGGAAGCTAAGTTTGGATTTAGGAATGGGTAAGGTACGAGCGATGCCCTGTTTTGTATACAAGTACTAATTAATTGATGTTAAAATATGAACAAAGATTTCTATGCTTGTTCATCGGTTACGAGAAGACTTTCGAAAAGTTCAACATACAGGCTTGTAAATAGTCTGCAGATTGAATTGAACAGCATATACATATATATATATATATATATATATATATATATATATATATATATATATATATATATATATATATATATATATATATATATATATATATATATATATATATATATATATATATATATATATATATATATATATATATATATATATATATATATATATATATATATATATATATATATATATATATATATATATATATATATATATATATATATATATATATATATATATATATATATATATATATATATATATATACTCGTAGTAATAAACCTTTATTTGAATTAGACAGAGATACCGTTAAAGTAGAAGATGCCTTATATGAGGAGATAGCTGCACTAAGAGGAGAAAGGCAAAGCTTTGTATGCACCCCTCTTATCTTCTTTTCAACATCATTCCGAAGAATTCGTGGTGTAGTCTGGGGCCTTAGTGAATATAGTGGAAGATCACTAATATCCGATATGGCAACTATACTGTCCTACTATCAGTTAGCAGATGCAGATGCAAAATAAAGGCTTAAAAATGAACGATAGTAAACCAAAAAATATATTTTTATAAATATAAGCAAAGCAATGGCCGGTTAATACTAGACAATGAGCCCCTGGTACAGGTTGAATGGGCTTAATGAACTGTATAGACTGTGTACTGCAATTTTTGGAATGATAAGACTTCGCGTGTAATTTTGCTGCTATTCCCCAGAGCATCATGACTCATTCCTACAGCCATTATGAATTTGTAGGCAGTGTTGGGTCAGTCGATTGAATATTTCAATCGACTAATCAATCACGATTGATTTAGTCGCGACTAACTCAATTAATCGTTAATCGTCAATCGCGACTAACTTGCTCTTCAGGTGCCACCCGACAATTCATTCTCGTCGGTCGCTCAGTCCGGACGGACCAGGCGGACCGGACGGACGGACCGGACCGGACGGACCGGACCGGACGGACGGACCGGACCGGACGGACCGACGAGAAACGCAAAACTGAAGTTGACCACTATCGAGAATATCAATCGCAAACGTTTAATCGACAATCATGACTAACGATTGAAACTAATTAATCGTTACGTCGCCGATTGACGATTAACCAAATCAATCGTTAGTCGTCAATCGCGATTAACGTATTCAATCGTCAATCGTTAGTCGACTAAATTTTGCACAACAGTGTTTGTAGGTACATATTGATGCTTTGCAATTAATAACAGGAAAAGACTATAAAATAACAATTGACAAAAAAATACATTTAATCAAATTGGTAATTAATGCTATTTAAAAAGTATTTTAAAATGTAATTATACGCATACATGCGGATTTTAAGCGAGTACACTCGGTTCTTAAAAATATCAATATTTTTAATCGCCTTTCAAAGATCAGGCAATTTATTTATTAAAAAAAAAAACCTGTGTTAAGACTAGTCGCCTGGAAATTCCTTGATTTTCGTCGATCCGACATCCGCATCCTTGAAAGACACGACACGTTCATCTCCCGTACTCTAATGGTCTTTTTAAAAATAATGTCCTTGTGACCTCAGAGACATTATGACAATACACTCGCGTATTCTATTTTGGAATAGCTCACGCCCACTCCACGAGCTCTTACACACACAAGAATAGCACTCATTATACTGTATCTTGGACACATAGTCGGGGAGGAAGTGAATATTTTTAGGACTTATTTTCCCAGTTTGTGAAAGTAATTCAATCTGGTCTATTGTTGATTCTAATCAACAATTTTCGAGTATGTCACGGATTATGCGATGGGTTACGCATGTCGAGGATTATGCGATGGGATACGTGGGCTGCAGGTGCAATCGAATTATACTTATTTTCCTAGTTATAAATCTTTTCCATTTTCTAGAGTCGTTCATTAATGCACAAAAAACCAGTCTGGCTTATTTACAGCGAAACAAGTCTAGTCTGGCAATATTTCAAAACTGAAAAAATCGATGATGACGTCATTGAAAGAAAATTATAGAATATATATATATATATATATATATATATATATATATATATATATATATATATATATATATATATATATATATATATATATATATATATATATATATATATATATATATATATATATATATATATATATATATATATATATATATATATATATATATATATATATATATATATATATATATATATATATATATATATATATATATATATATATATATATATATATATATATATATATATATATATATATATATATATATATATATATATATATATATATATATATATATATATATATATATATATATAGATATATATATATATATATATATATATATATATATATATATAATTTGCTGTCAATTATAGATCTTGTAGAGTCCTTTTCAATGTTCAGCTGCTATTTCAATTTTTTACCATTCCTTGAACCAACATCTGGTTATTTTCTTTTTTTTTCTTAATAGAAACCGCTAGAGTTAGTGCAAAAATGTCGCATCTGCGTTTGAAATCATAGTATTTATGAGCGCTGAGACCTTAGAGTATAAATAAGCATAGTATGTACTCTAAGGCTGAGACGTTTCTCAACTCAGTTCGGCAATCGACTGAGGCGTCCGCGAATAATAACTTTCAATTTGTGCTTCAACTGCCCATCATTTGAAACCTCCAATCACATAAACATTGACAATAGCAAATAATCGTTTCGGGGATCCTTTATTCCGCTATGTCGGAAGATTTTATTTCAGAAGATAAATTTGGATTTAGTAATTTTATTTAGTATAATAGGTACGCAAACAATACTCTAATAATACATGGTTATCGCTAACATTTTTACATTGTTTCTAAATAGAGTATAATATTTTATGCGTACTCCGCATGCTTAATTAATAATTGCGTATGGGCCGTTTATCTCGTAATGGGTCGTAATGGGTTAGGTACGAGTGATACCCTATTTCGTATGCAAGTACTTATTTTTTATTTTTTTATTCTATTATTATTAAGGAAACTTACAGCTATTGTTGATGCTTTATGTGATACCTACATATTGATGGCACCTACATATTGATGCTTTATGCGATAAATTGGGAAGAGCGTGCTATGCACTCTATCGCATCGCTTCATTTCTCGATTTATCCGCGCTGCGCATGTGTTACTTTGCATACTTTCATTCACTGCTAACGTACGGCGCGGAGTTATGGAGGCGAGCAGCCGACAGGCAGAGGGCTTTCGTTATGCAGAAGCGTGCAGTCCGCACAATAGCGCGTGTAGCGCTTGATACGCCAGCTAGGCCTCTGTTTAGAGATCTCTGCATCATGACGCTGCCGTACAATTATATAATGGAAGTAGCGCTGTTCGTTCGCAGAAATCTAGCCGATTTTGAAGTGAATGGTGTGCATCATCACTATCCAACAAGATCCCGTAGCATGCTACGTTCGGTAAGTCATGCATTATCGAAGTCGGAGAGGCTAGCATATATCGCCGGCCCAGCGGTTTACAACAAACTCAGCTAGCACATCAGGCAGGCGCCTAATGTGCTAGCTGAGTTTGTTGCCTATGTGCTGGCTAACTTAAGAGATACCTTACAGATGAGGCGTTTTACTCACTGGAGGAATATTACTCGAGTGAAGTCTAAAACTCTTTTGCATGTTTATTTTCTTCTTTTTACATCATTCTTGTGTTTTTTTTTTCTTCATTTTGTTTTGTTTATTTTATCTTTTCTTTACGATAAAAAACATATATGTTTGTTTGCTAATATGTATGAATGTTCGCTAATCTGACTTGTATACCAGTATACCAATAAAATGAATAATGAATATGAATTAGAATATTCAACGATGTCAAGACATGATTTTACTACAAAGATTTGTAATAAAATCTGAACTGCCAAATCTTAGCACGACATTGAGTTCACTAATTCGCTATATAATCGACGGTAATACTTTCGATTGCGTCTTACTGCTTATATATTTTGCCTGCATGAGTCGCTTGAAATCATACTTTTGTACCAAAATCAGTTTTCACATTTTGATCGTCGGCCACTTACGTGCGTCATACTTTGGAAAGGCTTCCTCCTAACGAGATCAGGCGGTCAAGGACTTCGCAGTGCATTGTACATATTTCGTCCGCGCTGCAACGTTGCCTCTCATCTGTGTAGGCTGTCCGCTGCGCCGCATCACCACCTACCTTCCGAGCTTCATATTGTCAATTATATGGCCGTAACTCCCAAAGGCCCCCTTTCGTAATTGAAACAAACCGTGCACGCAATAAACGCCTGCAGACTATCGCCAAAAATGACGCTCGATCTGCTGTTCCTCGCTCGAGGTATTCCTATTCTCAAATGCGTTGCTTTGCCTTCAGACGATAATCGACGCGCGCCCACTGCGATAAGACGTCATGCGATTGTTGCTTATCGCATACATAGAATCAGATAACGATATCAATGATTGATTAGTCAATTCTTAAAGGTCAAAATGAACATCCGAAAAATATAGTGATGAGTTATGACTCACAACTCTTGTGTCATAGTAGTCATTGCTCTGATCCTGACCTTCAGCCAATCGTTCCCCTTGAAGATGATGCGAAAAATTAAGTATGTAGTTCTGAAGGTTACAAATTTTCATAGGTCAACTTTATGCCGTCAGTAGTAACTGTAATTTTACAAGGCTGTTGCGAAAGATCGCCATAACTGTAGGGGAGAGCAGGTAGGCTTGGTACATTATTAGTACAGTGGGGATCTACGCTATTCAATATATTGACGAACACGCCAATGTATTGGATAGCGTAGATTTCTCCACTGTACTAATGCTCCCCGTGGATGAAGCCTATCTGCTCTCCCCTAGTATTATTACAAAAAAATGCAAGTTGAAAATGATTGCTTCTAGTGTGTATTTTTTGGATTTTTTATTATTGTCATTGATTATATTCTTAAATATTTTTGTAAGTATATTTTGTCTGTTATTGGTGGATTTAATTTTTTTTGTTATATTTTAAATTACTGCAATACTCTATTGATAATTTTTCATATTGATAATTGACATGTTGTTCTGAATTTTGTGTAGGTAATTAAGGTAATTTATTATAATTAAGTACCATAATGTTTAATAGATTTCTCAAAATAATAATAATAATAATAATAAAATGCTGTATTCGTACGAAAAGGCGAGCTTATTGCCTGCAAACATTATTTTAGAGCTAACCTATAATAATAATGATTGAAATAAATTGTGTACCTTAGAACAGGTTTTTAGGTTTTGACTATCGTAAATTATAACTATTATAACTTATAACTATTGTAACTTTTGAAAATAAATAAATTTATTTGAATGAAATTAGTCAACTTAGCTAGGCATCTAGGCACCATTCTATTCTATAAGCATAATTTTACTTTTGGTAAACAAGGTAGGCGCTAAGGTTTCTGTCTAATATTTTGAAATAGATACATGTAACAGACATTGCAGATTCGTTTCAATTAAACTCTATTACACAAAAAACTATCTCAATTTATGTCATGTTTTTAAAAGTCGTAAAGCTCTCCTGATAAAATCCTAATTTTCCTTTGTATTAATTATATTATAGTAGGTATACCTGATCTATATGAAGTTACCGCGCGTCGCATTTAGAACGACTTCACGGTCGTTATCAGTCTCGTCTAAATTTGTTTACGCGCCATCTAACGCTGAAACAGTACACTATCGCTAAACTGCGTTTCTTCAGTTTTCCGCCAGATGACGCTGTTGCATTGTTATCGTATTTTAGCGTTAGAGTGAAAAACAAAAATATTATTGTTCTTATTGAAACTCTTATGTTTATTATCCCTATTCAAATACCAAAAGTTATTTTAAAACAATTGACGACTCTCTTTATTACATTCTAAAAGTTTATTTATTGCATTCGAAGTAGAAATGTCGGTTTTATTAAACTGAAAATCAGTTCATTTCAGCCAAGTATTTAAAAGAAGCCAAAGAATAGTTATATAAGAGAGACAAAAATAAAATAAAAAGTTATATGGATAACGAAATATATTAATAGATAGTAAAAAGGGGGAAAAGCGGAGTAAAGTTACGTGGTTTTAAAAGAAATTTAACCCTTAGAAAGCTAACCATGGGAATAAAACTCACGACGGCATGTTTTCAACCCTCGAAAATTTCTTTGTATGGTTGTTAGCGCACGCATACGAATATAATGTATAATGATGGCTTATTCAACGAAGACGACTTTTTTCGCATATAATTACATAATAGATAAATAAGGAGATCGGCCGCCCGCGACTTGTCGCAACGGAAAAACCACCGATCGGTGGTATTAGCATTCCAGCGTTTAATGCATTTTCAAAGACACTTGGCAGCCATCTAATGGTGTGGCATTTCTAACAGTGGAATAAAGCTGGTTTCTTATTTGGGCTGCGTGAACGGTGTAAAAAGAAGTGTAACATAGTGGGATTGAAAGGGTGTTCTTTCGATTTGTGCGGATTGGGAGGACCATGATGTGAGTGAAGAGAATCTTCCTTTTAGGTAGGATGGTGAAACATGATTGTGCAGTGCGTTGTGCAGCCAGTGTATGTCTATCCTTCACTCTAATAACACGAGAACCGACAGACCGATTTCGTTCTAGATTAAAAAAAGTCTAATGACATTTTCCTCCACGATATAGACCCATAAAACAGAAAACCTAATGGGGTCCTCTTGATTAAATTTAAAAAATAACAGGGCCTAATTATAAACACTGTATAGCAGCCTGTGGTGACGGCTTCGCCCGTTGTAGTCGACACCGCCCTACTACTACTACTACTACGTATAGCACACATTTTTTATTCGAACACATGTATATTCTAACACAAGTTTTAGCCCGTGCCCGCAGAGCGCAGTTTTTTACATAAAATACAGTTTCATATGCAGAGATCGATTTACTCCGGAGAAATCCTATGACTAAAAGTTCACTTTTTATGAATTACACTGTTCACTTGACCGCTCACATCTGTGTTTCAACATTCAAATCGATCAATTAATTAAACCTTTTAACGTGTGAACAGATATGGATGTAGAATCGGTGAACATGGAGATATAGAATCCCATAACTATTATATTGATGACGTAAACATACGATAAATTCTCTTATACTAATTATATTAGTTAACGCGTCGCTTGTGCATGCGTCAGTAATGACAAAGTTACGTCATATATGTTATATATATGTTAAACAAGAATATTTTCCTAATATTCTTAGCTTTGAATATTTTAGATTTTGTTTATATTACATAGTGTAATTAATTTGTGAAATTAGGTCTAACCGAACACATAAACGACTACAACGCAAATACTATCTGGCGTATTATTATGAAACCTGCACCATTTTAAAGATAATTTAATTATCTATCTTTTTAT
Source organism: Micropterix aruncella (assembly GCA_944548615.1). Taxonomy (NCBI): domain Eukaryota; kingdom Metazoa; phylum Arthropoda; class Insecta; order Lepidoptera; family Micropterigidae; genus Micropterix; species Micropterix aruncella. The sequence continues at coordinate 25,341,158 of OX155959.1, read as the reverse complement.
CTATGATTTTTTTCGAATAGTCAAAGAATAATATCCGTTTTTTTTGCTTTATCGAATAAAATTCGTGCGCGGCGCTCTATCGGAAGACGTTTAAATTATTCCGAATCATTTGCTTCCGCAGCCGCAAATGATTCGGAATAATGTCAACGTTTTCCGATAAAGCGCAGTTATCTGATATCAGAAATAAATTGAATTAATACAGTATGACCGCGGACCACTGTCACGGTAGGATTCTGACGCTGTGTTCCAAAAGAAGACGAACTAAATTACGTTATTAAAAACAAAATGCCCAGGAAATCATTTTTTTTACAACATAAACAAAAAGTGTAACTTGAATTAATATCAAAGAAAAAACTTTAATTAATATCAAAGAAAAAAAAATGCTGCATAAATAAAATTGTAATTATATTGATGACGTAAACATACGGTAAATTCTCTTATACTAATTATATTAGTTAACGCGTTGCTTGTGCATGCGTCAGTAATGACAAAGTTACGTCAATTAACAATGCAGTGCGTTTGGATCAAGCCGCTATCAATTTGATTAATATAACCAACGGTGCCACATGATATCAATATTATGCGCTTTCTCCGGTCCGAGAAATATTACATGCAAGGCAAAACTATAGCCAAATGATTTGCTCTCACGTAACCGACGCAACGCTATTCTCCTATATGATCTGGAAATACTGCATTTTCCAAACGCCCATTGTTTGGAATACACCTCTGGCAAAAAATGCTAGAAATATTTTAAATCTTTGGATAAATGGTTTTTTTAGAAGCGAGAAATTGGGTTCTCGTTGCCCGGTGGCATAGTGGCTAGGTCGCCTGATCGTACATTGTAAGATCCCGCGTTCGATTCCCGGCTGGGTCATCATTTTCCGTTGTGATTTCAACTCTGTCGATCGAACGCAATAACAAGACACACTTACACACATGTTACACGTACATACACATATAAACGCTTCATAGTAGGGTTGGTTGTAAGAGATTGTCGCATGATAATAACTCCCTCCCCCCCCCCCCCCCATTCTGAAATTACAAAATAAAGAGTAGGAAACAAGTTCTTTAAAAATATTTTTTTAAAGATTATGGATGCCTCTGACTTCAATTTCGATAGGCGAAAAAAGCGAAACCCAGAACTGGATCGACAGACAGGAGATAGCTTCGGCCAAGACCTACCCAATAACCAAAACATGTATTCAGCAAAATGTTGGTTTTCAAGAAATATATAGAGGGAAAAAATGTACATTTTTTTTCAGGAAAATAATTAAATATTGGGGATTTTTCGTTCCATTTATTATTATTTCTGAAGAATTAAAGGTAATTACGGATATTGTAATTATTTAAGAATATTTTCATTTAAAAAAGGTACCAATAAAAGGATTTTTTTTTACTAACGAGAGTCAAATGAATGACGCTTTTTTCTAACTCGATTTTTTCATCTTTTCTCGATAATCTAGTATAATTTTAAAACTATGAAATTTTGCTGCACACATGTGTTGCTATTTAGGTAGGTCTTGACTAAAGCTATCATCTTGACTTTCTGTATATAATATAACTATGGAAATAAACGTAACAGTAATTAACAAAACACAATTACTTATTTGCACTAAGCTGAGTGCAAGGGTTCTGAAGGTGGGCGAACTTTCTTAGGTGTTCTGGAAAAGAAGCAAGAGCAATAAGATACAAGATACAAGCAAATCGACTTTGGGCAGAATTGGGGGGGGGGGGGGGGGGGGTTACCCTCCTACCGTATCGGAAAAGTTTAGGAACCGCTGGATTAGAGCATGCCTCTCCCCCTTGTCGAGCGCGTTCCGTGGTTTACGGACGCCCCCTAAAGCAGAATGGCTGTCCCGCGGAATAGGTCATGTTCGTTAACGGCATCCTCGCCCACCTGGTCGCCAACAAAGTTTTTAGAGGCATCAACGGTTTATTCATCACGCTGTCGCTATTTTTAAAAGCGCACGCCATGCCCATACACAGAGACTGAGCAAATGAACCGTACGGGTCAACTCTCGCTAATGGACGGCAAATTTTTTCTCTTCCGCCACGCCATGGAATCGTACGTAATTGCGCGAGATGGAAATCGAGGAAACGGAACTTTTCCTAGCTTCAGCGCGCGCATTCAAGTGCTAGAACGACTAGGCTCCATCCAGTAAATCAAATTATTTACTAAACCGCGTGCGCACTTTCAGGGGTGAACGAAACCGGGCGTCCGGCGAGCCCCGGAAGCGCAAAACTACAAGTTCGAACACTATTTAAACGACCTGATGGCCACTGTTAAGCAAAATTTAGTCGACTAACTGAATACGTTAATCGCGATTGACGACTAACGATTGATTTGGTTCATCGTCAATCGGCGACTAACGATTGATTAGTCGTCAATCGTTTGTCACGATTGACGATTAAACGTTTTGCGATCTATATTCTCGACAGCGGTCAACTTCAGTTTTGCGTTTTTCGTCGGTCCGGTCGGTCCGGTCAGCCGACCGACAGGCCGACCGACCGGCGAGAATGAATTGTCGGGTAGCATCTGAAGGGCAAGTTAGTAGCGATTGACGATTGACGATTAACGATTAATTGTTATTTAACCGCCCTACCTATACGAACGTGCGTGTTACGGCCATCGATATATTTAACCATCGATCATATATCGATGGTTACGGTCGCTATATTGTCGCCCGAACGCAACAAACCGTATTACGTACGTTCGAGTACGCTCAATTACAAATGAAAAAAAAAAACGAAACCCACAAAGCGTACGTTATACGTCAAATTGTTCCTACGATTTTATGTAAATACACAAAAGTGTAATAAATGGGTCTCTTGTGTATAAGAAATGTCGTGTATATTGTAATCAAGTATTATTATTAGGAAATCTAATGAAAAAAAACAACGATTTTTTACCTACTTTTTGAATAATAACCCGAAGGTAGGGCGGTTAAACACGAGCTTCTCCATCGATTTTTCAGTTTTTAACAGTACACATTTGCATTAACTGTTGTGCCAGACGACATATCCAGAGGTATCCAATTAAGGGGTCGCGAATCTTATCCGGATGTGTTTGCATTGCACACGGTCGTTTGTCTGACCTCTGCGCTCAACGATATGCACAATCGTGATGAGACATTCTACCGGGATAAAAACGTATATAATAATATCATATGTTCTCTTTATATGGGCAGTTGGTATATTTCCGCTTCGACGAATTAGGGAAGATTATGAAGAGCGAGTCACGTTGCGCCTGGTATTGTAGATAGATCAATGGCAGCTACTGCCGGAGTGAAGGTCGATAAGACATTGCTTGCCAGTTCACCGATTTGCATATGCGATTTTATCTCAATATTAATGCTTATTATTTATGTTATGCGTTTAACATTGGCGTCTTGATTTTGTTGTCGAAGCGTGTGATTGTTTTACGATGCGTTTGAAACAAGTCTTCCGTAAATACATACAATTTACGAGATGGAAAAGCGCGGGAAAGAGCGCGAATTGTTCACCTTGTTTCAACAACAGATAACTTGTAAAAATCATGATGGCAACGAAATATTTTCATGCTTGTTTGTGAAAGATGCTCCAGGAAAATTGTAACATCCATCGCGAGACGAATAGTAAAACGCACAGAAAGCGCTACAAATCTAGAAATTACACCGTATTACAGCTGATTTAAAAAAAACAACCAACAAAGTAGTAAGGTAAGGAAGGAACTCCACACCTTGAGGCTGAAGAGCAACACCGACCCTTTGAGGTCCAGTATTAATCTCTGGGAGGTGTTTTTAAGATAATCAAAGAGTTAAAGATAGCAGACTGCATATCCTTTTCAGGCCTGTGAATTTCCAAATAAAGAAGTCATTGAGTCCTGAACTAGTTTTTGTCTTGTCTTGGCAACAAAGCGGTAGATCCTGGTATTTTAGTCTTAGTGAATATTCATTTTGTAGGCTTTTTTAATGGTACCCTAAATCAAGAAATACGAAAAGAGAGTACTTTCATAGATATATATTATATAATATATGTGATAGATAATATAAACCCTGCCCTACACATATGTGTGGGTTAGGAACTCATGAGCATCCACAAAATTGTGTGGGGGCTGGGTCTAGAAAGATACAGGATGTTGAGAAAGGACTTGCCCCGCGGTGAAAGCTGGAGGCGACAAGTTTCGTTTCGCCGCGTTTACTTCCGGGTAAACCATTGACTTTTCGCATTAATTCATTTTGGCGCACGAATTCGGCGTCAGCTTGGCGTGGCACGATGCCGACGCCGCGCTGGTTCTGTCTATTTTCAAAACTGCATCGTTTTGATCATCTTCTACATTGACGAATGTCTCAAATTTACATATTTGTTACAGTAATAAAATTAGTAGGTAGCCTATCTATTTTAGTAAATTATTATTTCCATTAAAGTATATTAGTTTATCGGATACATAATATATGTCAAGAATAATTCAATAATGAAATTACTTTGTGATTGATATCCACATTATTATAGGTACGACTTTGCCGAGAAATTGAAAAATTAATGTAATCATCAATAATAGGTAATTAAAACTGAAACGTCAAAAGAAAATTGAATCAGTATATAATAACCACTAAATATAGCATTTTTCTATAATACTAGTTTAGAAAAGTATTTTTTGCTTAAACTCAGCTAATCTAATACAGAATGTCTGCATCTTCTTAACCCTAGAACCACTGCATCTATATCTAAAACCGTAAATCATAACTTATCAAGGGCAGACCCAAAATTGTGTTTTTTTATTAATGGTGTTATTATTGAGGAAAAAACTAATTATATCAATCTTTTATCCTTGTGTTTATTAATTATAATCAAAATTAACATAACAACAATCTTATTGTATACACAGAAATTGCAAATCGGCAAACTATGGTCGGCACAGATATTTCGCATACTGGTATTAACATATGGTATTAGATTGCTCAACTCTATTGAACGATTGGGAAACCCTTCCTAAACGGCGAAATGCAGGTGTCACTGATGCATTGACTATTAGCAATTTATTTGGCCACGTATAACAAGGTTTTTGGGTGTAACAAGGTTTTTGGGTTGGCAAGATAATATTTGGGATTTTATAAAGGACCGATTGATTGTAAAAAAACTCAATAATTTAAGCAACCGTAACAGTAATAACATTCAATTATTAGTGACATCTATCGCAATTTTACAAAGGCTGATTACTTCACATAAATAATACGGAGTTATAATATGCGATCTATCTGGACCTTAAAGTGCTTAATTATTACGTATTGAAACCTGTGTACCAAATTAAAAACTGACCATTTATGTAAATAATATTAATAATAAGAGCTATGATTTAAAAATTCGTTTATTATTATTTTATTATTACTATTATACCGAATAGGCTTGTTTAGAGCGCCATCTACAGTGCGCCGCCATACTGTTATACCACGAAAGTCACAATAATAAAAGATAATCATTTTTTAACTATGAGTGCCATCTAATACATGTTGCGTTTCGTAATAAAAATCTAGTTGCCAAATTGTAGTACGACGTTGATCAATTTATTACGCTATGAGAGCCGGTCCACACGTTGCGGTGCGTCGCCGCCGCACCGCAAAAATTTCGCCGTATGGGCGTACACACGTACAGTGCACGGTGCGGCGCCGCTACTACGACGCCGCAGTGGGCGAATAGTGTTGTAGTTAACTGTACGTAGAACTAGTGAAATGAGGTAGTCAATGCCAATATCTTCTTCGTTGGTACTCATTTTAAAACCTTCGATTAAAAATCAACAAAAATACGTGAAAACAAAGGCAAGCATGTACACCCTCCTTCTACTGCACTTAACAACTGAGCGGTGCCGCTCCGGCGCATATTACCGGTTTTCGTGCGGGGCGACGCCGGAACGCACCGTATGACATACCATGGATATTTGCATGTAGGACGCCGCAGCGGCACCGGTCAAGCGCCGCGCCGCAACCGCACCGCATCGTGTGGCCCGGCCCTTATAATCAATGATATTACGCGTTGCCCATGTTCCCTACTATTTTTAGCACTTTATTATCATTTTTTTATTATCGCACATCGGTTTTTTGGCTATCATAGAAGTTGGAGTCACTTCTTTCTCATTAACTCCTGAGACATCAAGATATCTTTCGTATCAAAAATATTCATAACGTAAACCACAAAACTATACAGGCTTTTTAATCTCTTAAATTCTCCATGAATCATCTCAAACTAAAAACGAACTGATGACCTCAATCATGTCAAAGTAGGCTTCTTCTCGCTTCTTATGAAATATTCCGAAGTGTGAATGGTCAGTCGTTCTCGCGACTGATTGAAGAATCCTTTTCAAGCGTCCGGATCCATTAGTAAATTTATATCGTCATGCCGCACGCCGCGTGAATGAAGTCACGGAGAAAGATGTGGTAATCAGATATTATCATAAAGCAGTGCATTCAGTTGCGAATGTAGGTCGAGTTGCATCAATGTTAAAGAGTTATAGTATCATCTTTAGTAATTTGAAGGCAAAGTAACTACAATAACCGAGCCAATTCATCACCATCAGTTTTTTGCTGCTTGAATTGCAGAATTTTAGACCTGAATAGAATTGGCCCTATTGCTGCAGATTTCTCTATATCAGCATCTTGTCAAAAATTAATCCGTAACATATTATGCTATTTGTGCCGACTTTTTTAAAGGATACATGTTGCGAAGGATAATAATTGCGACAGTTTATCATAAAAGATTATACTAAAAGAAGAAAGAGCAATATTATTATAAACATCTCATGGGGCGTTTACACTCTCGCGCGAGGCGCGAGGCGAGACGCAAAACCATGTAGTGAACAAACGGAACAGAGGCAAAGCTTCTAGCAAGTAGGTAAACATTTTGTACGCTCGTTAGAAGCGTTGCCTCTGTTCCATTTGATTACTGATATGGTTTTGCGTCTCGCCTCGCGCCTCGCGCGAGAGTGTAAACGCCCATGAAAGTTACGAGGATGCTGCTGGATAGGAGTTGAGCAATGAGTTGGGCCTTTCAACAAACCGGTACCCACTCATGTATGAATGACAACTACTATGATATACATGTTTATCACATGATTCGACCTCGTCATATTAAATTCGACTTCTAATATCGAATGGCGCCAAACTATATTTTACCAACACCAAGTCTGTCTGTGAGTCTGTGTGTGTGTGTGTGTGTGTGTGTGTGTGTGTGTGTGTGTGTGTGTGTGTGTGTGTGTGTGTGTGTGTGTGTGTGTGTGTGTGTGTGTTTTTTTTTTTTTTTTTTTTTTTTTTTTTTTTTTTTATGTAGAGGTTTAAAAATACTTTTTACGTACGCACCCGGGATAGGGTTTCCCAGGGTGGAGTGTCGGGCTTGGTCAGGTCTTATTGACCACGAGCCGCCGTGGTTGGTGAGACCCGACATGTATCATTGGCTCGACGAATATGCAACCCGTACCGACTAAAAAACATCCTCTACCACCTGCCTCCTGTTCCCCGTGGGATCGCCGGTAGGCATTACAGCGCGGGGGGAGGATTAAGCCTTAGCTCTTCCTTCGGATGGTCGAAGTCACTGCTTCCTTCCTCTTAGTGGTTCTTCTTTTTCCTCTTGCCCTTGTTTCTCTCCTGTTCAGCTTGGCGTAGGTCCTTTAGGACTTCCGCCGCAAAAGTGCTGGTTGCTTCCCAGGCTGACTCTGTCGAAAGCATAGCTTCCGCCAGGTTTTCAGGCTGGATCCTTCCTCCGACTGCAGTCTCGAAAGCGCTTCGGGACGCGTTGAAGCGCGGGCACACGAAGAATACATGCTCCGCATCTTCGGAGACTCCTGCGCAGGCCGGGCACTCCGGGGAATCCTCGTGGTGAAACTTGTGAAGATAGGCCCGATAGCACCCATGTCCTGAGAGCATCTGGGTGAGGTAATAGTTGACCTCTCCGTGTGGCCGTTTGACCCATGCGTCCACCTGCGGGATCAGGCGGTGAGTCCATCTCCCATTGGTCGAGGCGTCCCACAGCAACTGCCATCGATGCAGACTGTTGGTCCTCTCGTCCGTCTTCATCTCAGCTGGTCCTAGCGTTGTTGACCCCTTTCGCCTGTAGAGGCATCTTCGTTCCTCCGCGAGTACTCCGATAGGCAGCATCCCGGTGATAACGCACACAGCATCCTCCGACACCGTGCGGAATGCACTGGCCACTCTGAGGGCACTCAACCGGTAGACCGACGCCACCTTCCGTCGTGTGTGTGTGTGTGTGAGGGTGTGTGTGTGTGTGTGTGTGTGTGTGTGTGTGTGTGTGTGTGTGAGAGAGAGAGAGAGAGAGAGAGAGAGAGAGAGAGAGAGAGAGAGAGAGAGAGAGAGTATTCCTCCACAATAGCGCATAAACGCTTCATCTGAATAAGCTGTAATTCTGCCTGCAGGCATCATCCAGTCATGGCAAGAGTGGGAAAGATTGTAGTTAAAATCGGTCCACCAGAGGGTGCGCTAGTCATACTTCAATCTCGAATATTGGACTTAGAGGCTGGAAATTCGCTACACAGGCGCCTTTTTCGGTTATAATATCTCGTATACAAGCGACGCCAAAAAATTAAATACCGCCGTATTTAAGAAAATACTACATAATTTAAAAATATATACCATTTTGATACCACGGAAATACTAAAATATGCTGATTTTGCTATCATAATAACTTGACACAATCACTATCGGGTGAGGGCGGGGATCATAGTCACGACACAATTAGTATCTAGTGAGGGGGGGGGGGGCGGAAAGTTGTCTGCTTGCCGGGAAAGTCTTAAGGTGACGCTACCGATTAAAAAAAAAAAACATACCTTACTAAATGAAATGATTGACTTATTTTTACGTACATACATATTTTTAGCATAAACAGTTCAAACAAATACACAAAAAAATAAACCTTGCAGCAAGTCACTGTTCATTGCCCCAATAGTTTGGTATGACTCAAGAGTTCGGAAGTCTACAAATCGATTTTAACGTCGGTTTTATATTAAACTCGTTTTTTTTCGTAACAAGTTATTGAATTTTTGCTATATTCATTTGCCTGTTTAAATGTCTGATCGGCGGATGAGTCACAACCGATCGAATTTTGCGGGTTTACAATCAAATCCATATTGGAATCACGGAATGTCCGCCGGAAATCCACGCATTCATGAGGAAAATCACTGGTCGAATCACTTTTGCTTTATACACAGTAATATCAGTTTTCCGTTTTTTATATTCAACCTCATACATTATATACTTGCCTAAGTTAATATTATCTTGTATTTTTACGCGCTTTTTACTCTAGTATATCATATAAACCAGATTTACAACTAGAGCTGTCAACTACAACGGGCGAACCCGTCACCTCAGGAAGTTTTAACGATATTAGATCTATCTGTCTCTCGTGAGGTGAGCGCAGAAGACTTAAGACGAAAAACAATCCACAGTCTAGTTACGCCACCTGACCGTCAGAGGCCAACGCCTAATGGCGAGGCACCGGGAAAGTTAACCAGCGGGCAGCCTCGCCCCCTGACTACCAGTTTGAATGGATGTCTCCGTCTGTAATAACCTTCAGGATACCTACTGCCTCCTGACTGGTTACAGGAGCGAGGTCGCTTGCGCGGTTCTCTCCCTTATTGAGCGGGGATACGGTGTATACCGAATCTATCGCAGACTACGGTATCCTTTGCTCGGCTTTTTCACCCGGGATCGGGTGGCCGAATGGTCGTTTCAAGAGCAGTTGCCATAAGGTTAAAAACCACCCTTGCTCTATAGGAAACATTACTGTTCCCAGACTCCCCCGGCTGTTAGTCGGAGTGCACAATCGGTTGGTTGACGCCGCACGGTGCGCAAACCGTTCAGGAGCGCCCGAAGGTTGACTCCTAGGGGAGACTGGCCCGCAGGCCAGCATCCTACCCTGGCTCTCACTTCTGCGTGGAGTCCGGCGGATAGGTGTTGACCCGTGCGTTTGCCGGCCCTATACAACTGGGTCTTAGTGGCCAAACTGCAACATTAGCTCCCAAACTAGACTCAAGGGGCAAACATATTATCGGACGCGTCCGTCAGCCGCGGCTTATGGACGCGACTGAAAGGTTATCTGTGTAGTGAATTTCTATTGAGCCGTGCACATCATCGGACGTCAGTCGCGGACGTGACCTTGAAGCTTCGGGCGTCCGATAGAGATCCGCAAGCCGCGTCCCAAACGACTGTGCATACTATTCAGTCCGATAATATGTTTGCCCTTTTACAGTGTGATATTCCGTTTTTCAGTGTGTGTGATTTGATCAGGCAACTCTTGGAAGGTGTTTCGATTTCAGTTATACTTTCAGTTATACTTCAGTTATACTTATACTGAATCAGTGGCGTAACTAAAAAAAATGGGTCGCGTTGCAAAATTGAACAGAACGCTCCTCCTGCTACTTGCTTACATTCGTTATGGCACATAGGATGTAATTACTGTATACCTAGCTACATTACATATTTATATTGTAGCCACATTATAAATTGGCGTATTCATTTCGGGGCATTGCCTCGATCACATTGCGTAACAAGTTCTCGTGAACTCCAGCGGGACACGCGGGATCACATCGAAATGTTGTTTCGGGGTAATGTCCGAAACATGTTTTCCTATACTGCCGTCGTAAATGAAAACACAGTAACTTGATAAAAGACGTATTGAGAAAAGCGCGATCAAAGTTCAGTTGTTATTTGTTTTCATGAAAAAAGTAGTCAATATAGATTATTTCTTTTCGTCTTTATTGTTAAAAAATAGAACTTCAATTCTGCATAAAAATATATATTAAATTATAATTGTATAATTAATTAAATTAGATATTGTGTTTTAAATTAGGAAAATAATTTGATAAATTTTATATTTTTAAGCTATAACACCGTAACTGAGTGGTTACTGTGTTATAGGTAAATTTTACCTATTACTGTGTTCTAACCATGTAAAATTAATAAATATTTTTTAAAATAAATAAAAAACTGCAGGCACCTTAAACACAGTAATTGAGATACTGTGATTAATTCGTGTATTAATAAATTAAATTTAAACAAAATTTTACCTAAAACCACAGTATCTGAAGAAGCCGTGTGTGTTGTAACCAAACAAAAATAGTTCTTAAATGCTTATAAGTATTAAAAAAGATCACAGTAAATAATAGGTTACTGTATTTTAACTTAAGAAATTATACAAACCGTGTTTTTTATTAAAAATATTCTGTTTTGTTTTAAATTCTGTGTTTTTATCTAAGGTATCTCGGTAACTATCCATCGACAGACAAACCGAAAATTTTGCCTTATAGTACTCCAACTCGTGATTTTAAAGAACTAAACTTGTATAAACACAGTAATTGAAGTTACTATGTTTTCATTTACGACGGCAGTATATTAATACGACTATAATTATATTTCTCCATCTGCATTTTGATGAGGGAAAAAAATAGTTTTGATTACTTTATGAGTAGAACTACTAAGTGCTGAGTAGAACTACTAAGTGCGAAACTGTTAAGTCATTTGTAATAATAATACCCACATAATATTATTACAAATGTACCAATTTTTGCATATTTATATATTAACAACCTAATGTATTATGAAAAATAAGAAAAAATACATTTCTAGAATGGTTTTCATCTTGATTTGCACTCTGCAAAATCATCGATCAGTTTTGAGGTATCCATATTGTCAGCTTCCTTAGTTTCCTAGCAGAGAGTTGGATGGAACGTTAGTCATAGACAGAAGTTCCATTTTGGGCCCCTGAATTACCGTAGGCCCCGGAGCGCCGCGCCGTCTTAGTTCGCCGCTGCTCTCTATATTGCATTTTTCTCTGCAAATAGAGAGCTATTATAATTATTTTTTAATGTGCAAAACAACGTCGACGGCTTTTGTTTTCATTTAAACCGTGATGATAATCCACTGTAGTGATAACGATCTGCGATTTCAATTCTGAGGTCTTAAACGTAAACGTCCAGCAATCTGGCCTTACGATAAATATGCGGGCGATAGAGTAGCTTTTTCCGTATAATTTATCGACTTGCCGCTCAAGGCTGGTACCGCAGCGGAAGCACTTGCGCCTCTATAGCACTTGATATAGCCGTTTTTTGAGTCATAGATTTGGTTTCGCCTACGTAACAGAAAAGCTACTTGTACCTTAGTATTACATTCTATAATCTACTCCCTGCAAATTTTAAACAGCTAGATTACATAAAATTTTAAAAAAAACATCAAGGAGATGCTGATATTGAGGGCCATGATTTTTGAAATATTGTGCCCATTTAAATTACTTAAAAAAGTAGAGCCTTATTGCCTGATTATTATATTAAATGCATGGCGTAGCTTTAATTTGATTATTTAACATTTTACTGACAATTTGAATATTACGATGAATAATTTTACTACGTATCTTTTCGAATTACTGACTACTTACATTACTAAGCTTCTATTTTGATTATTTATATTTATAGTTTGACAATCTAGTAGGTAAATTCTTGACTACCTATATATGTTCAGTAAAGAGTAGTAACGAGACTTACTACCTAACTCAATTATTGTGACACGTCCAAGAGCGATTTGTATCCGTCAATAGACACGACGAAAATGTAATCTAATGTAGCCATAACCGTAGGAAAGTGTTTGCTGAAGATTGAAGATTGTTTTGGAATTTTAAAGATTGTTTTGCATTCTTAGATAGTTTTTCTTTGTAAAGGGTTCCAGGTTAGCTAACTCAACCTAAGGTGTTTTGCTAGTTGTCCCATTTCTCCAATGCTATGACGTATGTCTTAATCTATGAGTAAAGTTGTAAGGTACACTTACCTAACAACGGTTTTTAGACATTTCTTTTTCATGTTCAGTGTCTAGTAGTTCCTCGTCCAAACTTATATTTTCTCGTAAACAAATAAAGCATGGAAAGCGTGCTGTCGGTGCATGGAGATATGTTAGACTGCTGCGCACGGCCATGTTTCACACGTGGCTTTAGCTACGTTCATTACCAGCTGTCATACAAATCAACACATACATAGCGGGCCACGCACACGCTATGCGCGGCTGCGTGGCTATGTGGTGTCAGAAGCACGCGCGTGGGTTGCCGCGGATGCGCCGGCTGAGCGAAGCTGCGCACACTTTTTGTGGCCACGGCAGTTACGTTTCCCCCCGCTCTCCCGCTTCCGCCCTTCTCTACCCCATAAACCGTTCCCAAACCGCCTCGAGCGCTTTACCGTGCTCTCTCTAATCGTAATCGACTCTCGGTAATCGACATTTTTGTAGCCTAGTTCAGCTAGCACTAGCAGTGCGTGGCCGCATCGCAACATCGAGTCACGTAGCTTCCGTGTCAAACGTGGGCGTGTATCGTCGTGCGCCCCATCCTTTGACGGCCTTTATTCGCACGCGTGATTTCTTTCACGCTTGCTGAAAGCTTCGGTTGCTTCGGCTGCTTCGATGAAAGAGCGTCCATCGAATTGGATGGAAGGACTTTGTATCATTTATTGTGTCATGATTAGAAATTGTATATTTTTTTCTAAAAGCTTGGCAATGCCCGAGTGGAAACCATCACAAGATCAAAAAGCGAACAGGACGTCTTCTACTATATATCTAAAGGTAGCGTCTAAAAAGGCAAATATATGCCACCCTACTCAAATTAGCAACTTTATTCGAAACTTTACGCGAAGCGAAGCCGCGGGCAACAGCTAGTGTTACTTATATAAAAGTGTGTTTTTGCCGCCCTAAACTTGAATATTATTTTAACAGGGTGTATTTGCTTTTACTTCTATTTATTCAATGTTTATAAATGAACGATATTACGAAATACTTTCACTCTGTCTATTTGTGAAGACAGACCAAAAAGTTGTAAGAATGACATCGATTATCTTATACCGCCATTTTACTAGTTTATTTATTTATAGATTGTCTGCTAAATCGTCGCATATTAATAGCTACTCAGACAACACATGTTTTTTAATCGGCCATAATAATAATTAACTAAGAATGTTGTCCTTATCGATTGACACAGTTTTTAAAATGTCAAGTCATCGATCGATGCGTTTGTAAAATTATTAATCTAATCGTGAGGGTATGTTCTTGAATATGAAAAATATGAAATTGCAAATTGCTCTCGAATAAAAAAATATAATGACATTAAACGAGGCAATAGCGTTAAATCACAGTAGGTATGTAGGGGGCTGATTGAGTAGATTTAAAAAAAAATGGGTAAACTCAGAAACATGAACATTTAACGAATAAGTCGATGGTCTAAATAAAAACTAAAAATGCGTCAGTGATGCAGTGATGTCGTCATGAACGCGCCCAAAATATCAACGATTGAAAACGTGTAAAGTAACATGTGAAATTGGTCACAGACTCTCTTTCAAATCTCCGGAGGTGAGACAATTATTATCAATTGCTTTAGAAATGGAGAGGAGTTATTATTGAATGCGGTTGCTAAAGAGGAAACATCAATTCAGTCACCCGCTGAGCAGTCAGAAGTGCAGCAATATTCGGGTGAGTGGGAGAGACGAGTTTTTTCGATCTGCGCGGGAGTCGGTCGGCCGTCGCCTGCTGCGGTTCCATCCGCAGGCGAGGGGAAGGGGAGGTGGCAATGCGCCCCACGGGCACACGAGTGGGTAGGGTACATTATTTTTTGGAATGTTGTTTCATCTTCTCCTAAAATGTTCATTTAAAGCCCAGGATTCAGGCAAGCGGCACTTCTCGTGAGGCTAATAATAGCATTTTTACAAATATTTCTGCTATAAAACTATACACGGACTGATCCAATGTGCTACCATTAATTATACAATATTATACATGCTAATACATTCCGCAACCCTATAAAACAACTTGGCAACCTTTCTGTGGCGGCGAAATGCAGAAGGCGCTGATGGCATCGACTGCCAAACTAATAGCATTTTATTTGGCCATCTATAATAACATTGATAATGAATGTTTTTTTTATAAAGGACTGATTATAAAACCCCAATAATTTAACCAATGATAACTATAATAACATTCAATTATTAGTGTCATCTATCGCATTTTTTATAAAGACTGATTACATCACAGAAATAACACTGAGAGGTCTATTAGTCTAAACATTAAAGTGCGTAATTATTAGCTATTGAAACCTGTATACCAAATTATAAATTGTCATCTTTACCTAAATAATATTAAAGAGCTATGATTTAAAAATATGGGTTGTCATTATAGTATTGTTGGATACCGTATAGGTGTATTTAGAGCGCCATCTACAGTGCTCCGCCATACTGTTATACCACGAATGTCGCCATATTGAACAATTTTAGGAACTATGAGTGCCATCTACAATGTCGGACAAAATAATATGCTAATATTAAACGAATTTTTAAATGAAAGCTCTTATTATATAGATATTATTTACATAAAGATGTAATTTTTTACTTGGCATACAGTACAGGTTTCAATGCATAATAATTCGGCGCTTTAATGTTCTAATAGACTAAAAGATGGAATTTTAATCTCTCCGTATTATTTCTGTGACGTAATCGGCATATATAAAAATGCGATAGATAGCAATAATAATTTAATATTATGATGTTATCATCGCTTTAATAATAGGTTTTTATAATAAATATAATAATAAGTCCTTTATAAAAAAACAGTCATTATCAATGTTGTTATAGATGCTCAAATAAATTGCTAATTGTTTAGCCGGACAATGCTATCAGTGCTACCTGCATGTCGTCAGACGATGCTATCAGCGCCACCTGCGTATCGCCGACGCAGAAGAGTTGCCATAACGTACTGTGGCATTGAGCAATCTAATGCCCTATATAATCAATAGTACTATAAAAACAAACATTTTACCCCAATGTAGCGAGAAATCCATGGACGAAGTTTTGTAAAAATGCTCAAAAAGGCTTTTCCTGTTAGGATCGCAATTATTTATCTCAATAGATATAAAATAAAAAATCTCATCGCCTTTTCGTTAATTTCAAGAGTCAAGGAGTCGAAGAACGCTCTAAATAAATTGTAAACATTTATTATGTTGGTTTTTCGCTCTCTTTCTTTCGTTTTTCGGAAAACTACCATTTATCGTGTCGTGCGTGTCATTTCCTTTACACTTATTATCTGATTCCATATATGAGCTCGTATACATAACTTCCTCATATATGTGAAATCGAAGACTACCGCGGTTTTGTGGACAACGGCGGCTTCAACGTCGCCGAAACGTCGGATGTTACAAACTTCACGCGGTAAATTCGTTTTTTATCCTATTTTTAATTCCTCATACATGTGTCTTCTATCTCATTGCTGGGCACGCTTTTCGAATGGAAGCGACAGTTTTTAAAAAAAAAACAAGGTTGTCTCGGTTGACAGACCGGCTGGCAATACCGGGACAAGGCTCTGTAAACAGGGTCATGCCCCGGTAAACCGACACGTTTGGCAGCCCTACCATAGACTAAATAAAACACACGAGTATCTCCGACGATGATAACACGCGCACTATCAATGTCCAAATATTGAGTGATCCTACTACAAACCGTAATTCGTTATGCAATTAAAAATTAAACAGTAATTAAAGCAATCGCTGTCATATACGAGTACAAAGCCGCGCGCCGGTCGATCACACGACAGCCTTGTGATATTAAATTATCTAAAATGAGGCCTACTAAATTTACAAAAAAATATCGGCTTGTGTAAAGATTGTCGCTTTTGTATCTACTTGCAGTGCAGTGCTGTCTGATGTTCAAGAAACTTACATTCGTTAGATACGATTTCGATGCACTTTCATATTTCACTCTGAATCTTAGGGGGCTCCTAAACGGGCTATACTTTTACGGCAATATGTGTAACATTTTATTGCAGCATGTGGCTGGGAAATAGTTAGCCCGGTCAGTCTCGGCAATATATCTGCAAAAGTATGGCCCATCATATTGACTCTAATCGGGCTACACAATCGGGCAACGATGACCGACGAAATCATACATGTCGCAGCGGCTTATATTGTTTTAAATGAAAATTTAAAACGCAAAAAAAGACGAGAATGTGGATTCGACCTGACATCAATAAGCGTGGTACTTTAGATATCTTAGCCTGAATGTTTTCGATGATATGAATACCAATTGAAAGATCTTCTCCATGAATTCACTATTAATAATAAATTCACAATAGAATTATATATTAATGATATATATAAACATTTAAATACACTAATAAATAATGTAAATTGTTTCACGCAATTGTACATGACATATCAGAATAGATAATAATATTTTAGATGTTATAAATTACTAGACATTAGATGATAAATACAAAATGAAGATGTCGTACGTCGTGCCTCGCATCAGAAAGGGACGCACTTATGGCGCAAAACGAAACAGCAATAAAGCTAGCCGGGAAATATTGCAGTATTTTCGATTGCGAAACGACCGTCCAGCAATACTGGCCAGCAACATCGGCAATACGTAAAATATATGGCTGGAAGATACCTAAAACATTTCCGTATATTGCATAGTATGGCTGGTATTGCTAGCAATTTTGCCGGGCAATGTATTGCAGCCACATATTACAGCGAAAATGTGGCCCGTTTAGAAGTTTTTATAGCCCCATCAAATAAGCGAAACATTCTTATAGTTCCTTACTTCGCTACTTTTTTATCTAGTCGTCAAATAATCATTTCAATTTTGAATTCAACGAAAAATTCAAGTAATTTTCATTTAGAATCTTTAGTAGCTTACCAAGTAAACCTCTTCACTAATATTAGTGGATTATTACTTGTCGAACGGCTGAGACAATACATAATACACCAGGCTCAAATACGAGGAAGCGTCAACAACCGGTGTTCGTCGGTATTTCATACTTTTCACTTATTGAACAGTTGATTAAATATTATTCTTTTCTCACATTCGTAACGCGTGATCGGGCACTCCGGGGTAATTATCAGCGGTTTTCGGCTGAAAAGAAATGATTCAGTTTCTGACAATTAGGTGATGAATATCATCATTGTGATTATTCGTTCAGTAACGTGGTTGATTACACTGAGAAAAATTATAGTTTGAATCTTACATTACCATTTTGAAATTACGGTTTTATACAGAATAACGATGTTTCAATCGTAATTTTGTTAAATTACAAGGAATATTTTTGAAACTCCATTACTCGATAATATGTATCAAAATTTCCCTTGCGGTTAATACGGAACAGTATACTGTAGTTTCAACATGATTCATGTGGCCGACTATAACAGTACGTTTATTACTACATGCTGTCATGTTAGAAGCGAAATCCCAATGTCGACACGGTATCGTCACGCCAACACCGTAACGCGTCATGTTAATTCCTTCGTATGAACCACAGTCCGAGTTATAGACGTAATCCTAACGTATAGGTTAGCTCTAAAATATTGCCTGCAGGCAATAAGCTCGCCTTTTCTTAATAATAAAGCGTTTTATTAGTATTATTATTAATCATTGTTGAAAGATGCCTATTTCAGTGTATTACAACGTTATATTTTTCTTATTGTATGCCGTCTGCGTATACCAAAATTAGACCAAAATAAGATTTAAAGACCGAAAAACTCCTATGCCAGGTTCAGTTTCTTTATTATACCTTTCTAAGTATAATAAAGCCAGGTTTCTCCATTCCTGTATAAACATTCCACCCTAAATACGAACAAGCATAGGCTAATTTACTTTGCTAAACTCATCCTACAAAAATGGCCAGAAGCCCCCCCCCCCCCCCCCATCCCCGTGTCTTGGTCGAACTGTAGGAGGGCTTTTCTCATCGTGACGACGACCTTATACCATATCAACCTCTGCTTTAACTGGTATCAACAGCTGCAGCTGAGTCGGACGAAAGAAATGACATAAAATCTTTGATTATTTATGTATCATTGAAATAAGCCATTGACTCGGTAGACACGAGCACATAATGCGTATTTTATCTACGTTCTATAAATATCCGGGACCGTCATATTTTTCTTATTTAAACGAAAACAGCAAAAGTCCGGCAACTGCTTGTTTCCATGCAACCTCGACGTCAAATTGTTCTTGCCTCACAGTATCAGAAGGGATTCAAGAAATGTACACTAATTAACGGTTTCTTACAGCTGAACTCTTTAATATATTGACATTTAAAAAATTCGTACATAGCTCACGTAGTTTCGCGACGTAAAAACCCGGCCGACCGCGACTTAGCAGAAAAAGTGTTTTTCGATGCAGCCATTCTTATGTCAGAAATGGCCTAAAATTTTAAAATTTAGATACATTGACTTTCTTGCAAACAAGAAAAATATCGATAAAAATGATACGTTGCTTTGGTCATAATAATATTCCTGTTATTACTACTCTAACATAATTTTTTAAATTGATTAATACTTAATGCTTAACGCTGTTTTTAACGTATACTTCTATATAGATTACGTCTCATGTTTATACAACAGGGGGCAACTTCCGTATGAGTTTCTCATCATCCTTTGTCAGTGCAAAATTATTTTTGTTGCATCTTTTTTGATAGTTTGTGGCACAGTATCGAATTCTTAAGTAGGGTGTGGGTAAATATCATCTATGAAATAAAAAGTCATCTTTAACTATATTATCTAAAATGTATAGCGGAATTTAAATATTATTAGCGTAGCTTGTATATGAGATATTCCAACCAAAATTTCACAATGTGATTTCCGGCTAACAAGGCATCTACCAATATTTCGATGATAATATATGACTAGTGCGCTGATTTTAGACACAATCTTTTCAACTCTTGCCATGGCCAAATGATGCCCGCATACCAAATTTCAGCTCAATCGGATTAAGCGTTTAGGCGCTATCGTGGAGGAATACACAAACACAGACGCACAGAGACACACAGGCTGACTTCGACCTGAAAATGGTCTTAATCGTGTCTGGGGGGCTCAAAATGGATATTTAAGTCTTCATTTCGAAAAAAAAATTGCGCGTTCACATTACTTTCCCTTCTGGGGGCGGGGTGGAGAATGCCGTTAATGGGCCGGGGATTGCCTTGGTGGGCCGGGGATTGCCGTTGGTGAGCCGGGGATTGCCGTTGGTGGGCCGGGAAAGTAAAAGTCATCTGTAACTATTTGTCCTCATGATGCCTTTATCGGTCACCGCCCGTCCCGCCTGTGCGGTAAATATTAGGGAATTGTGTGATAACGAATTGTCACTCACAATTTGAGTCTATTTGTATTGCATCCTCGAAGCTATCTACCTAATTCTAGGTATTTGTTTGTAGCTACAGTCGTTTTCTTTGTTGAATGCTGGTAAAGCTGAAATAATATCAAGACTTTTATTAAATATGTATATTACTGCGCGCCGAACTGAGGAATTTAAAATAAAGTCAATATCTTCACTTTATTCGTACATTTTTGTGCAATTTCTTACGCAATGTTCTCAGTTTTTTGTAATGTTAATTATTGTGGAAAATATTTGCACTTGTTATCAACGCTTTGTGCGATCTCGATTCAAACAGATAACAAAACAAAACAAACATTTGCAGGATCTTTTATTTTTGATAAGTCGCTAGTATTTTTATCGGCGGCGCGACGATACGCAATCAAGCCGTTTTTCACTTGTTTGTTGATACTTTGAGTAGACAGACTTCTATAACCTTCTCGTGTCTAAGTAATCGCTATTTTTATTTAAGTTACCTACGGAGTTCGTTTGTCGTTAAATAATAAACATTAATAGACCAAAAACAGTCTACCCCAAACCAACTAATACATACTACTGCTAAATCATGTTAGGGATGGATGTTCCGACTTCCGATAGGATTGACGGAGCGGAAGATATTATAGTTCGTCGCCACTATTGAAATCCTATTAGTGGTTTAGTATCGCACTTACATTCTCTACACATTGTTCAAATAAGTAAAGTAAAAATATGCTGTATCTGAAGAGATGTGATGACCAAACGACTAACGCGGATTTTTTTAGCCAGTATGTGCTTCTGTGATCGAAGCTCCTTTCCTGTATTTAATAAATAATATTTTTTTATTTACGGTTAATATTTAAAGAAATTTTTGAAAAAAACAAACGAATTAAAACAATTCAGAAGAATTCATTTCTATAAAACATTGATTTTGGCTACAAAAGTAATCGCAACCGAATGGCAAAACCTTAACCTCATTCTTAATTGATTCTATCATACAACTGGGACTCACCCTTAGTAGGCTGGACAGGGACCTTACAATCGTTAAAAAATACTCATTAATAAATATAAAAAGAATGGCTGTTTAATCTCACTACAAACACTGCAGATAAGGTGAATCATAAGAAAAAAAGTCTGATATTAAGGTCACCTTGTCGGTAAGATGGAAAAAAGTAAACAATTTATTATAGGTATATATAAATTAAATTATTATTATAGGTATATATTAATACACAAATATATCCTACTACTATTATAAACGCGAAAGTTTGTATGTATGGATGTTTGTTACTCTTTCACGCAAAAACTACTGAATGTATTTTGATGAAACTTTACAATAATATAGCTTACACATCAGAATAACACATAGGCTATAATTTATATAGATATATAGTTTTCTATCATCATTATCACAATTTTCCATCACCACACGGGTGAAACCGCGGGGCGCAGCTAGTACTTATATAAAGATTGACGAAATACTTCAATTATTCATCATTTAAAAGAGATTTTCTAAAATGATTTTTAAAATCAAGCAGATATGGGCTCAATTGCGCTTCTTAGTGAACTAAAATCGTAAATTAGTTCGTGTGAACAATACAAGACATTACGATAGAGCAGAATGTGAAATGAACGGTTATCACTTTTTCGCATTAAAATTACCCACCAAAGTTAAAGCATCTGAATCTAAGACCGCACGAAAAGTTTTAAAATTTATTCCGACGAGTATAGGATTGACAGGTAGTTTTTATCGACGATCGCTCGTTTCATATTCCGCTCTAACGTATTGCTCTATCTCGTTCATTTGAACTAATTTCAGTTTGAATTCACAAACAAAAGGCAATCGGGCCCATAGTGTACTTAATGTCGCTTCCAGTTAATTCCACGCAATCGCTAATCGGTAAGAGAAAATACCCTGGAATCTAGACATCCTGTGCTTGGGAATTTCAGCAATTCTGATCCTATAAAATGATATTTTTCGGGTTTATGTGCCGACTCTTGATGAATATTCATAATTAATAGTAGAGGACTTGTATTAGGTATATATAAAAGGAAAGATGATTGAGTCAATAGTTTAAACTTAACGACAACAGGACTCAATGCATTTTGACTTGTTAATGTCTTCTTTGTAATTTTCAAAATTTGTTTAGTTCTAAACTGCGTTAGCGAAGCCGTATCCAGCCGGATTAACCCATGTAGAGGCCTATAGGCCGTCGAAATCTCGGGGGAGGGGGGGGGGGGCTTAACAATTTTCGGAGGGGGGGAGCTTTGGGATCTCAAACATTCGGACGACAATATATTGTAGAATAGACGTGTATATAAATAAAACACGATCGCCGATTAACATTTCTGTCGCGTAGCAAAGGCTCGCAAATTAACAAAATCGGCCAACTCGATAATTTATACCAATTATAGCGTTAGTCGAATCGAAATGTTTATTAAATATTTTTTCCTCACAATTTCAATTCATTGGTTTATCTCTATCTATTAGAAACATTTTTTAAAAATATGATTGTAATGACCCCTCGGCGCAGGGCTACTAAAATGCGTGGGGCCCATAGGCCGGTGCTCACTTGGCTTGTACATATTCCGTATCTGTAATATAAAGAAAGACAGATTACCGCACTTCTTCAGTTCGATAAGTTATCTCTTAGCAAAAATAGATTCGCTTGCCGTTGCTAGTTCTGAATTATATTTTTTATTTTGCCCTGAGTTCGTATATCATTTCACCTCGCGTATCTCTGCTTTTCAGTGAAATGTACGCACGCACAGACAGTATCGCCAATATTTACTAAAGATAAAATAATAACAATTATATGAAGAAAAAAAAAAACAAACGGAACCAGTTATATATTGATTCTACTATTGATGCCAGTCAGAAAGCAATGTTCTCGTTTATATTGACCTTTCTAGTGATACCAATCGTCCTAAGAAAATTACTTTAAAATCGAGGCTATTTCGTAATCTGGTATATAAATTGAACCAGACTGTGTACAAAATTCTTTTCAATCAAGCACACGCATGGTCGATTGTTTCAGCCAGGAAGAAGGTTAAGTTCGCGGTACATTTATAAGAATAATTGCCCCTAGAAGCGTAACATTAGGGCCAATTTACGAATATTTAGGTGAAAAATATTTATGATTAAGTCTCCGTATACTAGGTGACTAAATATCACATGCCATACTACATACTTATAGGTGGAGTTTGACATATCCCGAAAATAAAATGAAATAAATTAAACGAATAAATACTTTATGACAGTTAAAAATAGGAATTATATATAATAACAACTGATAATGAATAGGTTTAAGTAAAACACTTATTTATTTATACATTATAATAGCCTTAAATTATTATAATAATAAACATTATAATAGACACGGCCCGGTGCCATAGTGGTTAGGTCGCCTGATCTTACTGTGTAAGCCCCGGGTTCGATTCCTGGCTGGGTTGGATAAAATTTTCCGTTGGGATAAAATTAACGGAATTGCATTGCATAAAATTAACGGAAAAAAAGTCATCTGGTGCGATTACGGCACCTAAAAAGACATATTCATATGTTTCTTAAATAATATTCATTATTTTGAGAAATTTTAACATAGGTCATTAATGTCATGATTTAATTAAGATTAATAATGTAAAAATATAAAAAAGAAAAAAAATGTTTTAATTTCTTGTTTTTATAACCCCAGTAGCAATAAAAACGGTATAATTTATGAATACAGTTGCGAACAAAACGGTCTAAATATTCCGGTTTCAATTAAAACGGTCTAAACAAAAATTTGTTTTTTTTATTATGTCCCATTCTTGCAATGAAAAATTACTTGCGAATGCTAGATCTTATACAAATCAGCCAAGGTATCAACTGAAAAAAAACAAATGGAAGTATGATGTTTAGTTTTTTGCCTCTCCTTTAAAATTGAGTTCAACGCGTTTAGATCGTTTTGTTCGCCGACTCCTTATATGCTAAAGAATTTTGAAACATGACATTTTTCACCTAATGCAGCTGTTTGCCTTTGAATAAAACGTTGTTTTCAAATAATTGTCTCCTGGTATAGTCTAGTAATTCTGTGAACCTGTGATCTTTTAAATCGTGGCTACGGAAAAATACGTAACGAAACGGAAATTTCCATTTGGGCAAAGGTCGCTTCCTTCACGGAAAGGTGCGCCTGAAATTACAGCGCAATTAACAACTATACTTTTGCGATTTTGTTTCGAAACTGAAAATTTAGTCCGTTTTGTAAGTGGGTACCTAATTTGAGTAATTCGACAATTACAGGGAAAGTACGTATTGTGCAAAATGTCCAAACCGCGTTTTCAAAATTTATAGGTTTCAGTAACCAACAAGTGTTGCATACATTACTTAATGCTATTAATATGGCGAGGAATCAATTATTATATGTTATTGGTTTTTCCACAACAACTTTTACTGTTACAGATAATACGAATTCCAACGAAGTTTCAGTCATTGAACTCGAACTAAACAATATGAAACACCTGACAAATGGTCACTTTTTCTGTAACATATTTTGGTTCTACGGTTGTTTAGTTTTTCAACTATTTGTACAACATTTTATGGCTAAATTGTTAACTACGGAAAGTAGTTTTAAAAATTCCTGCACTGTGGCTGCTACCGCATCCGTTATCTTAAAATGTTCGACCTCTCAGATGTTCCTTAAATATCAGAAATAGATTGGAATCACTAGGGCAAGGTCCGGTGACCATGGAGGATATTCCATTGCTTCAAAGCCAGATTCTTCGATGGCAGCCATCGCAACTCTGCACTTGTTTGGTTGAACTTGTGTGCTGAACGAAGTTTCCCTTCTGAGGTTAGCGATTCATATAGAAACTATAGCGATACCGAAGTGTCGATCCTCTTGTTTTTTTTTTTAACAATCCAAGCTGGTTGACTCGCACTACAAAGAATAGGGTAAAGGATGGCCGCTCGTATGAATTTTCGGAATTGTAGTTTAGCAAACTCTTCTACATTGAAGATGTTTTAATGTAACCCCACTGATTCCGAATCTGTAAAACTCAAATCTTTATAATGCAGTTTAGCTAACTCTGCCATATCGATGGCTTAATTTGCAAATTTGCTATAACTTTATTTGCTCCATTTGAGATAACTTTACAGAAGTGTTTAAACGTAATAAAATCTTTATTATTACCATTATAGAAATTCCAACGGTTTATTTATTAGTTTTTCCTTTCTGAGAAGTTCTTTAATTTCAGGAGTTTTTTTATTTCACTACTTATAGACAAGGAAATTTGCCACAAAAATAAAAAAGGTGTTTTGATGAAAAGTGGAGTTAGCACATTTGCAAATTAAGTCATCGATATTTTTAAAAACACTCACTTTATGAGGTTTTTAAATAAACCTAATAACCTACCGCCATTAAAGGTGTTTATGAATGGTTTTTTTTAACTAACAACCTACCGAAATGTGGGTGTTTGATGCTTCATGAAACGCCTACATCTCGCTTATTTATTAGAGATAGAGCAAAGATTTTTACAGATTGAGAAACAGTATGATGAAATAGTGTTGTGAAATTAAAACATCTTCAATATAGACGAGTTTACTAAACTGAATTAAACAGAATGGGTGAGAGAATAGCCGCTCTTGCAAGTTTTCTGGCTTAGTGACCTACGACAGAATTGATTATAGTCATATTATTATGGCTAGGGTTTGTAATTACAAGGAAGTTTCAGATTTGATTTGTTTTGCCTGTCGAGCGGCGGCGCGGCCGGTCAGCCGGTAGGTAGTCAGTCAGTCAGTGTTCCGTCACGCTGCGCTATGGGCGTATCGCGGATAGCGCCGTACCGCGCCGCGACATGACATATCCACGCCGCCGCGCCGGTTCTCTCCAAATAACCTAAACAACTCCGCAGAATAATACAGCATTTCAAACTTAAATTCAGTGATTGATTGATCGAGTTAGTGAGTGCAACGCGATGGGTTCAATTTACGACGTATATGCGAATTTCGTGAAGGAGCGCAGCAGCTATCGCTGGCACGATATTCTGCGACTCCTCGCCTCTGTCGCCGATGTCATCTTCGACACAGACGGCGTCAACAGGAAACTCGGAGACGAACAAAAGGTCTTAAAATTTTCATTTTTCCTTACAAAAAATATCTCAATACTCATCATCATCGATCAATTGAGGAGAGGAAGTTAAAAACGATCTAATCCCCACAAAAAGCTGTAAGGCATCAAGGCATGAAAAAGAAAATAACCCTACATCTTTATATTTTCCTATTCTGCTCTAACAGTATAAAATACCCTTTGATATGTACCAGGCAATTAAGTACACAATAAATTGTAATAAAGTATTATCCGGACCTTCTTCATTTATCAAAAAAAAAACTACTAGATTCGATCGTTGTAATGCTAGATCTCGGACATCCAATATTTTGAAACTTAAAATTTTCAAATTTACATACCATGTAAGGAAGTATTTTTTAGTTTGTTTTTAAGATAGTTTAAAAGAACTAACAAACTACCGTCATATATGTGTTTATAATTGTTTAAAAAAATCTAACTTAACCTACCGAAATGTAGGTGTTCGACGCTTCTTTAAATGCATATATCTCGCTTATTTATTGAGTCTCAAAAAAGACGGATTATTGCAGTGTCGGAATCAGCGTGGTGAATATAGTCAGTCGGGTGACGTTAAAACATCAACAATGTGGAATATGTAGGTCCTATCAACCTAAATCTACGAGTATAGAGCGTGAAAAAGCAAACAAGCTTATATTTTTATTTTTTTTCTATTCTGCTCTAACAGTATGGAATACATTTTGATAACAGCATTAAGTATATCATAAATTTGGGAGGTGTCGGGTACGAGGTCTTAAAGAAAAAAAACACTTTCGTACTTCGACCTATTCGCCAAAAGTTGTACATAATGATTTTATTTTGCTCCAGACTGATAGTTTTTTCTAATTTTGTTAAATCAAAAAAGAAAGATAATCAAAATAATAATCGACATAAATATAATACATATTTTACATTCTGAAATTATTGGGGAGTAACTATATGTCCCAAGCTGATAAATATGTAATTCAACGACGAGCCCGATTCTGGATTTCGATTTTAGATTACTAATTAAAAAAATACTATACAACCAATGATTTGAATGTATGAAAACACACCGTATTGCACGCTTCGCGACGAATATTAAAAAAAAAATTGCGTCAAACGATATTAGACAAAGTAGAAATGAAATCCCTTTTCCGTGTTTCGTTCTTTATTACTGGAGAAATAATCCTGGGACTTTTATTTTTATTTTTTAACGTTGCAACTAAATTTGACAGTAGCCATGTCGCAACGAAATATTAGTTTTGGCCGTTTCTCGTCTTGATATGTTCGTCGAATATAGTGTGAATTTTCGTGTTTCTATTGTCGTGACCAGATATTGACGTAATCATTATAGTAACGTATTCCACCTATATAATATCGACACGTACAACTCTTAGTTAAAGGGCCCACAGTTATATTTCTCACGAACAATACAGTCCTTACACACAGAGCCACGTCGCTTTGTAAATAAAAATATTGTTCTTGGCAATTTGTACATCGCCACTGTCACTGTAACCATTATAAATAGGATTTTTAAAAAATACGGCGTGGGGTTCGTAGCACCCGACCTTTCGGCGATGTTTCAATCGCCATTGTCCAATGTAGACAGACAGTCTATCATGGACAACAGCTTTTGCAACATCGCTGAAACGTCGGGTTCTGCAAACTTAGCGCGGTAAATAAGTTTTTATATGCTATTTATAATGTCAAACAACCGCGATAGTCTTCGAGCGCTTATTAACGTCTAAACGTCGTATAACCGTAAAACGTTGTAACCCTTATAAACGTCAATGCCTTTAAAATCTATAACGGTTTCAAACCAAAAAACAACTGTTTTCCTTCAATTTTATCGTTTTTAACTTCCGCTCCTCAATTCTGAACGCGGTTTTGTAGAATAGAACAATCTCAATTTTTGACATAGTTAGCATTACATTTTACTGTAATTTTTTGTACATTTAAAATTTGCTGCAATTGCATGATAATAACTTCTTATAAAGCATTCATTCATCGATATTAACCGCCCTACCTTTGGATTATTATTCTAAAAGTAGGTAAATCTTTTTTTTTTCATTAGATTTCTCAATAACAATAGTTGTTTCTAATATACCAGGCAAAATATATAGCGGTTTATATAAGCGGTTTTAATATATCGGTTTTATATAAATTTGTACATACGTATCACGTACGTTCGTCTACATAGGGCGGTTGATATACAATATGATTCTAAATTCTAATATTTGAATGCGTGTTCACATCTCGACATCCCTATATTTACAGTACTCGATATGCGATCAACTTGTTTAAATTCTCCTTGTATACCTACCTGAATACCCACTCCGATATGATCGATACTTGCATGAACGTGCGCAGTCTACTTATTTTATTTCCGCTAAACAGTATTCTTGCACAAATAGCCCCGTAATTTACATCCACTGCATCATTTTGTACGCTGCGTGATAGACGACCTTCACCTCGAACTGCTTAGAAATAGAATTATCAGCATGGAACGACCGAGATTACTCCTTACTTGTCCGTGTGCTGCGGCGATAGCGATGATAATTAAATATTTTTTATTTATTTAAAAAAAAAACAAGTAGGTTTGAATAAAATAAGGAATTTATTAGGTATTGCTACCTTGCCTATTTTTCAAAAAATATATAATATGCGCGTTAGCTCCGACGCGCGGCTGTAGTGTGATTCTCTCAGAAAATAGCGTCGGTTTTTTAAATATATTTTTAAAGCTTTTCTTACTTTTTAATTAGTTTTTTATGATGGTTTGAAAAAATAACTTTACTTACCTCCTTATAGGTGTTTATGAAGTGTTTTTTTTTATAACTAACTTAAGCTATCGAAATGTAGGCGTTTGACACATCTTCAAATGCCTATATCTCTCTTATTTGTTGAGGACGACAACGGATTATTGCATTCGGAATCAGCGTGGTGAATATAGTCGGGTGACGTTAAAAAACCAACAATGTAGAACTGGTAGCAATACCTAATAAATACATAAAATAATCGACTTCTCTTTTAGTTGCATTATTTTGACATCCGACTTTGATAAGAGCGCTGATATTAGTCACTCGACCGTCCGGTCCGCTTTTTTATCGGGGTTTTTCTGTGTAGTGATTGTGGGGCAACTAATATGGACAGATAATTTCCATTGTATTTTAGTTAGGATTGCGATACCAAATCCCGCTAGTTCAAAATTTTCTTGCACCTTATTTGTTGAACCGTGATTACATCATTTTTAATAATATCAATAAAATTGTTGTGTGGACCGCTTCAATGTAAACGCTACCGCATATTTAGGTAATATTACTATATACTATTACTAGGCAATATACTGCTTAAAGTGCTCCGATGGAGTTTCTGCCATTTTAACACCGTTTAGATATTCTGAAAATGAGCAAACTGCTGATGACTGCCTTGATGATTGTAAGTGGCTTCTGTGATTTTAGATAGTAATAATTGCTTTCCAAAATAGCAGAAGACGTTTCTTTGAAATAATTGTTATTTTAAAGAAACAAAATATTTCGTTTTTATATTAACCGGATATTCGATATACTGTTCAATCGCTTGGTATTTATTGGGCCGAAACCACATTGTGAAATTGGTTGAAATATCTCTTATACAAGCGACACAAATATTTTTTAAATTCCGCGCTGTATTTAAGAAAATACTACATCATACTACATCAATTTTTTATAGCACAATAAAGTTATTCTATTCTATTCTATCGTACTGGAAAAAAGCCATTCTAATACCACGGAAAACTAAAAATTTACCTCATTTGCTATCATAATCATTTGACGCAGTCACTATGGTGGGGGGGGGGGGTTGTTTGACACAACTGTCAAACAACTCCCCCCACCCCTCCCTTGTCTTAATGGTGACACAACTGATTTTTTTCGACAAGGCGACTTTCTTAATCATGAATACGCCCTTCAGGATATCGCCAATTTTTTCATAATTTTAGCACGCAAATTTTCCGTTTAAATGATTTTTTTAGTTAAAATGGCAGAAACCATTGTCCCCCAGAAATTATCCCCTTAATTAAATACCGCGATAACCCCTGAAATTTATACGAGATCCTGTGTCCGATTCTCTCCTTGGTTTTTCGGCAAACTTTTTATGAAACCCACGATAAGTGAGAGTTCGCGTTTTCGCCCAAGACGAGGTCAAGGTGGCGAAACGAGAATAGTAATTGAGTATAACACGTAAATTGATTTAACTCATTACATTATTCATGATAGATTATCGCTAGATTGTTAATTATTTACAGGTGAATTCGCCATGAATTTGTGATTAACGATTACATTGAAAAACTACAGAGCTCGCGTTTTTTTACTTTCCAAACAAATACATCACGTATCCACGTGGATGTATTTTTTACGTCACGTATCCACGAAGTATGTAAACAGGGAGTCTCGTTTTCGAGCAAAATTTAGAATCCTGAATCCTGATAATAGTTGCTCTAATTTTATAATATCGTTAGTCGTTTGCGGCTTAAAAAATTACAATTTTAAAATGATGGGTAGAAAATGAAGAAAACGAGAATCGAACGTCAGAAACGCGATTATTATTGCCGAAAAAAAATTGGGACGGGTGGCGAGCATTTTAGGACGGGTGATAAAATGTGAAGGGTGTAGATTATTAAGGATTCCTGAACACTGGTCAGACAGTGACTCCGAAACGCTACAGCTCACAATTGAACAAACTGATAGAATAACCTTATCAGAAAAGGTCATTTACTGGACAATAAAGCAGGCAAATAATACTGCTGCATGACAATGCTCGACGTCACCTTGCTCGCGCCACTCAGAAGACCACCCTAAACTTGGGATGGCAATTTCTCCCACACGCAGCTAATTCACCAGACTTGACCTTAGTGGATAAACAGTCCAAAACGCTGGACGATGCGCTTAGATTCGTTGATGATTTTATAGCCTCGAAGCCCGAAAGTTTCTTTCGCGGCGGAATTTGTATGTTACCTGACAGGTGGTGCGTAGTCATAGAACACAATGGACATAATTTCCATGATTAAATTCGTTGTCTACTTTTTTATGTTAGGTGAATCTGTAAAAATTAGGTTATACACCTAATATTATTTATAGCCTATAACTAGACGAACGACGCAAGGTAATGTCGCTTGATAAAAATGAAATTGGCAAAGTATATGATACCGTGTAATATCCAGCTTTTTTTTTGGGAACAAACGGTATTATTTTCTCTGGAAAGTAATGTGTCTGAATTATGTCGTTCCTTATTCGCGTCCTCTCATCCTCTTCACCGTCCTATCTATTACACTTCTTCTCGTCGAAGTACTATTTTTCCATGGTCTACAGCTTCGCTTGGTCTTTTGCAATCTTTTGAAAATCCCTTCCTACAGAACAGACTTTATTTTGTATTCTTTTAGCGTGCATGCTTTGAGACTTTGGAATTGTCTTCCGATTAATATAGGGGTTTCACCATGTCTAGAATCTTTTAAAGCTCGGCTTTAAAATATACTACCTCTCTCATATGTTGGAAACCAGTTCTTTTCCATTTTGCGTCGTCTCTCCTTTCCAAACTTTCTTCCCTTAGGCTTAAATTAGTGTTTTTATTTTCTATTTAGCTTTTTGGGTTTCATGTTATTATGCGCTCTATTATACGACCATTGATAAAATACTAAAGGTTAGCTGTTGGATATTGCCGAATGGCCAAATAGCTCGTTTCTTTTTCGAAACGTTTACGCAAAGTAAGAGTTTTTTTAACTATGGGGCTACCTATTAACTATGTGAATAACTATAACTATGGGAATAATTATTAGGCTAAAACAATTCTTTTTCGAATATCTTTCGTTGTACACATTTTATAATTTGACAGGTGTTACACGTTCAATCTGGCATCAGTTCAGTCCGTGACTTTGGTCAGACGAACTGAGACCGCTCTAGTTACCTTACCAATCGCAATAAGTACCTATAAACCACTTATTATGCATATCACGTTTAACAACTACTACTCATTTCCTGTTGACCAAAAATAAGTCACCAGCGTATCGGTAAAACGACACAATTAATTAACTTTACGTGAGCATTGATTTCGTTGGCATTTTAACACTCTATTAGAATCTGTTTGTCATATGTTGAGAGAAATCAGATGATTTGGGTGACAGACAGAGCGTCAACAAGAAAATTATTGCTGTTTTCTTCCGTTCTCTATATATAGTCTTTATTCCATTAGGTGTAAACAGTTGAAATGAAATGATTTGGTAGGTCAATTTAACAATTCTGTAGGTCCATTTATAGGCGCATATTATTATGTTTGATAATTGATGCGATCCATCATAATTAGCTTTTCCTTTTCTCTGATATATAACCTTGCTTCATTGTTTTGTTTACAATTCCTCCCCAAAATTTGTTAAAACATTCTTTTAAGTCTTTATTTCATGGCGTCACAACGAAACAAAGAATCCTTCTTTGTTTCTCGTAAAACTTTGTTTCTTTGTACTATGACTATACATTTGGCATAAGTTCAAACCGTTGTCCATTTGGAGATACTCACAGGCACAAATAACACCCGACATTTAAAACTAAAATTTTATTTGGAAAACAATCTTTGTCTCTTCAATAAATATGCTTGAAATCAACGTGGTAAGTCTGCCTGATTTTTCTAATAAATTATCATTAACCACTGTTAAATAATGAACAAACGCACAATTCGTGATCAACCTAATGACGGTTATTTTTCGCAAATGTCGTGCAGAAGCGCCATAGTAACACATTAAATAATCAAAATAAAGTTATAATTACTGTCTACGACTACTTCGATAAATATGTAAGGTTTCATGCGATTTTATAATCACCACTACTGTCACCAAATCTACCTGTCGAACTTATAGACGCCCGAATAAGTTTGAACACATTTCGTACGGTATTCGATTTAGCTGCTTTATCTTCAGTGGGTAGTTTTAACGCGGAAAAGTTACAACCGATCATTTCACATTCCGCTCTGACGTACTGCTCTGTCTCGTTCACATGAACTCATTTTCAAATTTAGTTCAAGAGAAACGCAATCGATCCCTGTGTCTATTTTAATCGTAGGTAGGCTATTTATATTTATTTCGTGCTTTGGTCAAAATTGTATGTTTTTCTATAAGGTTTTGCGAAGCCGCGTAGGGGTTATATTTTTTTTCGCATAATTTCGGTAACTTATATTCTGTATATTATCATAGATTATATATGCTATTAGATTGCGCAACCCTATAGGAAGATTTGGCAACCTTTCTGTGCTGTCGTAATGCAGGTGGCGCTGATAGTACTGACGGCCAAACTAATGTCAACTTATTAGGCCATCTACAATATCATTGATACTGATTGATAATAAAAATCCATGATAACAATAATAACATTCAATTTTTAGTGCCATTTATCGCATTTTTTTGCAGAAATAATTCGGAGAGATAGAATGCCATCTATTAGTCTATCTAAAGTAACTTGCGTAGTTATTACGTATTAAAATCTGTATGTCAAAAATAAATATGACGTCTTTTTGTTAAAAAATTAAAAAATAATATGAGCTATGATTTCAAATCTCGTTTGTTATTATATTATCATTTTATATTCTTTAGGGGTTGTTTAGAGCGCCATCTACAGTGCTCCGCCATACTGTTATACTATAATATTCGCAATCTACACGTTGCGTTTCGTAGTAAAATACAGGTTTCCAAATCGTAGTACGTCGATCAATCTAATACGCTATATAATCTGTGTTTTCCCTTTTAAATAAATAAATAAATATATACATATCTAAAAAGCGGTATTTTGTAGGCACGCTGTGCTCGTGAGCGAACTCGCAGGCTAGATTTGTCATTCTCTCAATCTCAATCGGCTATTCATACAGCGATTTAATCCGCATGCGCCTAGGAAAATGCACGAGGACATTTTTTACATTTTAATCGAGCGAAGCCGCCACAAATAAAAACATGAATCGGAGCTGCTGCTCGGTTGTCTTCTTGGCAGAGGAGCGATTATCGCACACTCGTTCTGCGGATGTTACACCGGGAGCGTTTGATCGCAATTACATTAGGCGATATGCAAAACAGACAGTGGCTATTTTGGGCTGGTGAAGAATTTCGGTGCCAGATTTTGGGCGATTTATACAAAACAGCAATTTTTTTGTTGTCGCTGAAGTGGAAACTTCCTGTAAATCGATGCAATGTTGCTGTTTTTTTTACGGAATCTGCAAATTTTTCCTCAGCGTTACCGGTGTATATACCGGTTTTACTGTGGACATTACTTAATGGTGAAAAGTTGCGTTACTGCAACACCCACCGATTCATCATGTGGAGTTTGATGACTAGCAATTAGCACGCACTATCCTTAGATAGCTGTTCGATAATATGGTAATGGTTGCTGGTTCAATGGATGATGTTGTATATCCACCTGAGTAGACTTATGTGGCTCTTTCGGCAATTTTACTATCCAATGCTGACCACTAAAGATGACTCATTCGTCGCAGCACAGTTTTGCGACTTACGAGAGATACAGATTTCGCAACCGTACAAGTCGACCAGGCATAACCTTCGCAAAGAACTCCTATCCTGCGATTCAACGATCATATGTTGAAATCTGAAACGACTCAAATAAAGCAGCCCGAGGAGTCAAAAGTTAAATGATTCGGATCCGGTCGCCGTAACTCGACTGAAGACAGTCCGAGTGTTGCTTATCCGAGAACGTCAGCGTTCGCATCCCAGGATGCGTCCCAATTTGTCATCCAGAAGATAAAGAGATTCAGATACTCCGCGAGAGAAAGGAACGAGAAGTAAAAGGTGGGTTATGCGCACTCGATAGACATCAATCTCGTTCGAACGGCCGCGACCCACCGAGGATCGGCCTGGTGTTATTTTTAGTATCGGTGAGCAATTTGGCACAGCAGCGGCGCGGCGCGCTGGGCGCCTCCGCGCGAATGCTGGCCGCCGGTTCCCAGTGGTGCGACGCCCTCGACGCCGGCCAGTACCGCCGCGAGCGATGGCCGCCAACGGCATCGGCGGCGGCCCGTCCGCGACGCGCCGCCCGCGCTACACGCGCTCCACCACCGCCAGCGTCACGCAGAAGCTCTCCGACAGCTGCTCCAGCCTGCTCAGCCGCCTCACGCGCCGCGGGCCCTCCGAGAAGACGGACCGCCTGCTCGACCTGTCGCCGGCCGCGCCGCGGACGCGCTACGACGACAAGCCCTACTCGGTCGCCAAGTCGGTGCACCGCTACGAGGCCGGCCAGCGCACGTCGCCGTACGCGCCCTACCGCCGCGACGACCGCCAGCCGCTCCTCTCCTACGCTTCCAAAACGCCGGTGCGATGCCTGACCGCCGCGAAACCGCGCCTCGAACCCGCCGCCAAACCCGTCTCTCCGATGAGAGTGACGACGGCGACTCCGGCCAGCGTCCTCCTAACGACCGCATCCCTAGGCTCCACGCGCAGCAGACTAGAAGATAAATACTCGTCGGTATTAGACCGCATCGCTCTTCGCAAGAAAGAGCGCGAAAAACGCGAACGCGAGGAACGCGACAAAACTTTAGAACCCGAACCGTCGATGCCGCACAATATCGTGAGAAGCCTGACAACGGCGATGTTCGGGCCGCCCGCGCGGGATAAGACGCCGTTCCGCAACGGATCCCTCCGAAAATCGAAGCACAGACGCGACGACGCCGAAACCGCGCCCGATCACCAGCCCTCCGTCTGCGGAAAAGAGCGCAACAGCGTATACAGGCGGCATCAGCGGCGGTCGATGCGCGTCGGCAAAAGCGAAACCAACGAACGGAAACTGGCCACGCTGTCGCTGATGCCGGTGGAGATCGGGAACCTGGAGCCGGGCCCGCGCGATTTGATATCGCCGATGGCCGCCGCGGTCGCGCAGCAAACGCCGCCCGCGATGCCGACCGCGTCGCGCGCCGCCATCGCGCAGCGCTTCTTCGTCGACGACGACGAGGACGAGACAGAGACCACCCCCACCGGCGACGCGCACCTCTCCGAGCGCGAAACGCGCCGCAGAGAAATCCAAAGCCTCATAATGAAGTACGCCGCGCTGGACGAGGTGTACGGCCGGGGAACCGAGCTGAAAGCGGCGATCCCCAACGGCAATCCGATCGTCGCCCAGCGCCCGCCGAAGGACGAGGTCGCTAGCCACGCGCCGCTCGCCGCCAAGAAGCCGCACTACCATCAGCCGCAGCCGCACCGGACGAGGCACGGGGTGAAGCGCGCCAACACGCCGCCCGTAAGATGTAACACGCGTACCGCCGCCGCCCGAATGTCGAGTGTGTGTGTGTCTCCACAAAACGTTGTTTCACCGCTAACGTAATCATTATCAAATTTTGGATATCACCTAATGCTTTGTGTGCACCGCGGAACTGACCATGTTGTCCGTTCTGTCGCTGTTGTTTGCCTGGCGTGTCGCAATGCTACCGATCGATGTATGTTTCTTTATTTCTTTCTTAACAACGTTCACACGTTTACTCTTTAGTGCTTCTTGCCACTGGATAGCATGATAACAATCTCTACAATTCCGGCAATTGTTGTAGACACTGCTGATTAAAGACAATTCGTCGATGGAGCAAACCTTTGCTTCATGAAGGGAATCTACAGATGTTGATTCCTGTCACAGTTCTAAACACCACAAATTATTTAGCAACAACACTTGAACAATATTTTGTGAACATTAACAAAACTGGAAACCATGACTCTCGAATTAAACAGTAGCGCAAATAGATAACACGCTTGAAGAAACGCATTTCCCGTGATTTTCTGGATTTCTTGGATTTTCTCGTAATGTCCACGATAACAACTTTTGCGATCCTTGCACTAATCTATAAATACCGCCCTTACGATCACCTCTAATAAAATCAGATTAATGACAGCTGCCCCGCGTCTGTTTTGGCACGAGTTGACGATAATGAATGTTTTGTTTCACCTGGAATACACGAAGCGCTTCGCGCTAAGTATAGCCATTGACCTCATTGCGGCTTTATGCAACCCTTTTTTTTTTGAAGAATGCACCGTGAGTAACCCGCGCTCGCCTTGATTAATCCCACAACATCAACTGAAGCTGGACGGACATTGGGAAATGAGCTAATCGCGAAACTACACTTGAGAGCAAATAAAATGCACAGGCATTTTCAACATACAATAAACTATCTCAAAAAATACAAAGTTTGGTCAAAGTTTTTGAATACAGATTTAAAGTCTATCTATCTATCCAATGGTACCTTTTTTGTGCTTCAATCTTGCCAACATAGCGATTGTTGGGGGTCAACATACAAACTGAAGATTTTTTATGAATTTGGCAGCTTCAGAATTTGTAATAAAAATCGAATGGAAATGAGCTAATAGTGAAACTACACTTGAAAGCAAACAAAATGTACATAAATTTTTAACGAATATTGAAGTATCTCAAAAAATACAAACTTTGGTATTTTTTAAATACAGATTAAAAGTCTATTTTAACGCCTATCTAATTGTAGGTTTTTTGTGCTTGAATCTTGCCAACAAAGCGCTATTTGGGGGGGGGGGTCAACATCCAAAGTGCACGTTTTTGTGAATTTGGCAGCATCAGAATTGGTGATAAAAATCGAAATAAAACATAAAAATCAGCAAAAAAAAACTTTTTTTTATAAGGAGTGTTTTCTCCCCTAGCCCGATTTTTCCTCCCCGATTAAATTCGATTTTTCATTAATTTAACAAGATTATACACTTTAATTTCAAGTGATATTATACTGTCTCGGTACATGTGATATTTCATTCGATATTTTACTGTATGATTTCATGTGCCATTATACACTTTAATTTCATGTGATATTCATTTGCAGTAAGCCTCAAAATAACAAAATAATTAGGCTCTAAGTTAAAAAGTGGTTGTGTGATATTATTGCTCTCAAGTGTATTTACAGTCAATTCGATTAATAGCAGTAAATTAATGATTAAAAAATATAGTTAGACATAACTTTCATTTTAGCGTTTTGAATCCATCCCAGTTTAGATTGGCCCATTTGTTTCCCGCGCCTGTCGCGATAATTAAACCGCAGTATCCATAAACGACTGCTCCACTTAACTCTCAACCAGAGACGCATTAAAATTCGAGCTGCACATTTGAGTCACACCTACATACAACATTGAATTAATTTGTGCAGTTCTCATTGCCTAAATTGAGATAGTTTCAAGCTGGAAATAACTGGGATTGTACGAAATTTCCTGATGGACGTCCAGCTTGGTAATTTGTGTTTAACGTGTACATGTATTTAGAATTTAGTAAGAATGAGAGATAGAGTGATTGTTTTTGTTTCCTTTTTTATTATTTCGTATTTTGCTTTTGTTTGGGAGCGTGGTTGGTTTTAGTGGTAATCCTTCACGTATAAACACTTCCTGATTTTGATATCCTTGAACCGACTCCGAAATTCCTGTCCTCGAGATTTGTACACGCAAACGAAAAAAATATCGCTTGTCTGACGGGAAACCGTTGCCTTGTCTTGATTGTTTGGGTACAACGCCACTGTGGTGCGCGCACGACATGATCGACCCGTCGCCCACCGTCAACCCCCGTCGTCGGATCGGTCGCCCTCGCCTGCCGATGTGTCCTGGTCTCCTGGTGTCCTGGTCCGGTGTGCCGACGTGACGCTGCGCCGACGCGTGACGACTCCTGGCTTGATGTGACGGGCGACTCCTGACCGTGCAGAGCTCGCGGGCGCGATCTTCGGTCAAGGACGATGAGGATGGCCATCTCGTTTACTGGTCCGGATACGTTATGGGCGCAAGATGTTCGTGATCTCACCACTACCATAATTATACTTTATTTATTATTAGCAATAATTTTAACCGTATTTCCCTTTAGACGATTTACTTTACTTCGTTGGTTTAACCGCACGTGCGCGCGCTTACGCGGTCGACCGCTAAATGACGCGGCCGGTGCGTTCCCGGGCGTTTATCCCCACCCTCACGCCCCTCAACTGATTCAAAACAAAACAAAGTAAAGTAAATCACAGATTTTGACGATATCCGCAACTGTTCAGTTTGCAACACCAAACTCAAGTTGCTTTTTCAGTTTCTTTGCAATCTAAAAACCCCTACAACCGGCAGTTTGAATCGCATCGCTGTCGTCGGGAAGGCTATACTAGCAGTTTGGTTTTTCTAGCGTGTACCCTAAAATATCAAAAGAAAAATTACCCACTGGATAAGATTGCACTGGAATAGCCTGGATACCTGACGAATGATGAAGGAAATGGATAAAAACGGGTTGGGTATGCTGTTTAAGGCTGCGTCCTAGCTGGATGTCGAACGCCAATAAAATCATTGTAAATAAGTCGACCGGCGAACTAGTGAATAAATAAAACAAGCAGTTTTAATACGCGGGTGGAATTGGCTGGGTTCGATTTGTTATGTCTACCGACCGCACTGGACACAAGATGGCGTCATGTCAACGTCGGACGTATTATGATCATAATTTTGGTTGTATTATTTCTTCAACGGATGTAGATATTTTGATGATTCTTTCACCCTCATATTTGACTTAATGAGGTCTCTCTATATTCGACATTTCAGCGAATATGTATGTCCACGCCAAATGTCTCGGTCCTCGCCCACATGGTGATATCACTCGTATTGCATTTAATGAACACCAATGCACTAAAACCAAAAAGAGATATGAGTCCTTGAAAAGATTAGGATTTCTATAACTTTTTGGTTTCGGTGCATTGGTGTTCAATAAATGCAATACGTGTGATCTGAGCATGTAGGCGAGGGACCGAGAAATCTGGCGCGGCCAGTATACGACAGAAACGGAGACACATGTGTCGATTGTCAACTTATTTGCTCAAAATTCAACTTTCCAATGCACATGTTAGCGGCATGCTTGCCCGCCACAGCAATAATACGCCTCATTAAACCACGTTAGAAAAACCACCTGCTTTCGGCTCCGTTTAAATTTAGACGTTTCCGCACAATGAGACGTTTAAATCCCAAGTTTTTGTCCGGAGTTCCGAGGCCTTCGCGACGACCGCTCCCGATCGTGACCGATGACTAACCAGCCTCGGTGTGATCTCTTGCAGATAAAATCTTGGCGACGCTCGGCGAGGGAACCTTCGGCAAGGTCGTCGAGGTGAAGGATCTGGAAATGTAAGTGATTTCGAAATTGTTTCATATTATACAATAACATACTGGGTGTCTTGATTTTCCATTACCAGAAATTGCTCATTTAACACATTCATTGCCATTCAGCCCCGTACCAAACGGCCGTTCACGCGATATCGCAGGGTCGTCGCTATTGAGTTTCTATGCGGGATAAATTACCTTGTGCCACCACACAAATTTTCACAAATTTCAGTTTGGCAATGAACGTGTTAAAAAGCGTTTTTTTACATCGACGAGTGTAGCAACTTCTGGATTTGTAGTGTGCCCTATAAAGTAGAGGTTATCGATAGTTTTAATATTTAATAGCTCGGGTGAATCGATTTTCGAAAGAAAGATCATAGTCTGTCCTTAAATGAAGAGAGTAAATGTGTAATAGAAAAGAAGATCAAGAAGAAGAAGAAGAAGGTCATTCTTTCGCGTCAGGTCTAGAGGTGGGTGGGGTACCTCTATGACCCTCCGGTTGATGCTGATAAGGAACATTGATAAGAAATACTGATTAAGGCCAATAATTTTTTCACTTTTTCTCTTTTTTCCGAGGTAGAATTTAAGTTATTTTTTTTTTTTTTTGAAACTCAAATGTTCTCATTATTAGATTATTGTTATATAATAGTTTTCGCTTTTTTCTGAGGTGCAATTTAAGTAAAAAGTAGTTTTTCTGTAGAAACTCAAATATATTTGGTTTGCAGAAAAAATATTTTTGTTCTCGCTCAGACCCTTGCTAAAATGACATTTTTTAAGTGAGTAGATTTAAAAAAAAATTGTTACCAAAAATATCAAAAAGTTGATATTGATCGTTATTCCCCGTAACCCTTCAATAATCAATCAATCAATCACGATAATCAATCACGAAGCAAGATTATTTATTTCTAGTTCTTGATTTCGCCTTTTGGATTTCTAATGTGTGTTTTCCAGTGTCACTCCATCATTCGTCAACTAATCACCGTTTAGGCGACAGTACGACTCTTCCGCTACACTAGATGTATTATTAATAAATAACACTGTACTGTTGGAATAATGACCGCAACGTTGTCAGCGTGTCTTTTTTCACTTTTGTCCGCTACTTCGCATATATTTGACACTAAATTCGCGGAATGATGAGTTTTTTCTTGGCAGCGAAATCTCTTCTCAATTGTGACTCAGTCGCAGTCGCTTGTATGTATTTGTGGAAATTGTCGAGAAAGACTGTTGGAGTCATACTCTAACTGCACACCATGATAAATCTTTATATGTATACAAATTCAGCCTGCGTGTGTTTGTGCTCGCATAACTCGAAAAGTAGACGGTCGATTGACTTGAAATTTGGACACAACGTTTCATTCAAATTCGCGCGGGTTATTTAGTTTCATTATTTTTTTACACAACGTTGCATTCGAAATAAATTCGAATACGCGCGACAAGTCTTGCCGCACCGGTTAAATCTTCGGTGCGCTTCGACTTCGGTGCGTTTCCAATTCATTTTTTATGAGACTAAGCCACAGCGAAGCGTGAAGGGGTTTTAACTAGTTAATAGAATAGAATAGAAGGACGTTGTTTTCGACAAAATAGCTAAAAGAATTTTCGTCATTGGGTAGGTAATAAAATAGTTTTTATAACACAATGTATAATTTCGGAGGATTCTTCTCTCTGTCATTTTGGTCTTTTTCTTATTCGACTTCTTCGTTTTCGTACTCGTCTTCCTCGTCTTTTTCTTCTTTCCTCAGCCATCAGCCCTCGTGGAGAAATGCT
Organism: Micropterix aruncella; assembly: GCA_944548615.1. Taxonomy (NCBI): domain Eukaryota; kingdom Metazoa; phylum Arthropoda; class Insecta; order Lepidoptera; family Micropterigidae; genus Micropterix; species Micropterix aruncella. The sequence continues at coordinate 25,299,088 of OX155959.1, read as the reverse complement.
TGAGCCTGCCGACCTTCCCCTCTCGAACGGCTCTGGCCGTCACAATCCGGCTATTCTCTTCGGCACCGCCTCTATCTATTTGGTGATCGGGTCTGCAGCCCTCGTTGGCTGCCGATTCTCACTGAAGAGGAGTGGCTTCAAGGCCCTGGGCGATCACACTCTTTAATCGACGGTGACAGCTTGTTGAAGAAGCGATAAAATAACACTTGCGTCCATCTCTCCCCATATAGCGCCTCCACACGTTGGCAATATCGCCTATGTCTCTCTCGCTCTTTCCCATACATTGTTCACATGTCACCGTGGTGCTGACTTGCTTCCACCTGAGCAATATTGGCCAACGTGTGGAGCGAGCTATACACGTTTTTCGTGATTTATCTTGTTACGTGTCAAGTCATTCCTCGAGAAATACTCCAGTATTATCCTATATCTAAACGTTTCAAAGATTCGATGCTTTGCAGTATTTGAAAACGCCAATGAGATCGGGATTATATCGTATATTGATGCTAACCGGGACAACTTGATGCTGGAGCCCTAACATTTTTAGATGGTTCTTATAGCCCCTGACATATACCGTCGGCCCGCACATAACCTGCGATTACACCAGAGCTCTGTATAACATCAACAGTCTTTTTATTGAGATAGTTTCCCAGAGAGAAGAATTGCCGAAGACAGAGGCGAAGTTTGTCGCACACTAGTTATTGTTGTCTAATTGAATCGCTGATTCAATTAGAAGCCTGAAGGGGCTGAAGTTCAGCCCCAGATACCTGGCAGCAGCCACAAGCTCGATCTCCTGTCAAGGAATTGAGTGCAAGGATTTGATTGAATTCTCTTGGCAGTATTGACTGCCGCTCCAGATAGTTGACGATTGCCTCTCAATTTTGGGAGCAGTTACTGGTATACGTACTGTGTTGTACGGCGTGGCTTGAACCTCGGCGTGGGTGTTCAGTTTGCCATGTAGAGCATCCGGGCAGCCTTTTGAATGATCAGTGGGGTCTTTATCAAAAAGGTCGGATAGGAAATGACATTTCTGTTATTACTATTTGTGAGCACTATTTCTGTGATTTTGACCCAACATTACTACAATGGACAACCATCGTTCGGACAGTCATCCTGTGCGAAACGAAAGTAAGGTTTTTTTAGTCTTATGAATTGACCGACCGAATAATCTTTAAATTCAAATGGTACACATCCTAATTCCAACCTTAATTGGGTAGAATATAATTGGGTAGAATATTGGACACTCAGAAACTACATCTAAAAAGCTAGAAACATTGCAGGTTTTTTACAAGCTTTATATTAACTTGCAATGTCCGTGTGCAAGTTGTTTTTTCAACCCCTTCCTGGTTAAAATTTGATTGAGCTGAAATTTGGCATACTTATGTATATTTCGGTGACAATGCAATATTATGGTGCCATCGAGCTGATTTGATGATGGAGCCGGGATGTAGGAACTGGAACTCCCTGATGGCAAATGGTTAGAGAGTCGAATTTGGGCTAGTATGTTTTGTTATCATCAGTACTTTCTATTGCACATGATGACGAGGGTCTGAAATTGGAGCCGGAAGATTTCCACTGGAACTCCCTAATGGAAAGTGCTAAGATATTCGACTTTAGGCTCGTTTGTTTTGTTGTCTTGAGTACTTTCCATTATACTTGATCGATGACGAGGATATGAAGATGGAGCCGGAGTTTGCCACTGGAACTCCCTAATGGAAAGTACTAAAATAGTCGACTTTGAGCTCGTTTGTTTTGTTGTCACGAGTACTTTCAATTAGACACAATGACGAGGTTTTGAAGATGGAGCCGGGAGATTGCCACTGGATAGTAAAGTTTGTTTTGAAAAATCCTTTTTTACTTGAATGGTCATAGATAGAATATATTTCCAATGCAGCTGTACTGGAAAGGATTGGAAGCAACACAAACGTTATGAGAAAGTTAGAATATTTTGACGACATTACGACAGTAAATGACGAATGATACAATATGCTTCAATGACATGATGGGAAAAAGTATTTCGTGACAAAATAAAAATAAGTTTGAACAATTTTAATATCTTAACAATTATTTTTTTAAAATGAGAAACACCGTGCAAAGTAGCATTCTTGTCGTCTTTTGTGGTCACATTTATAACTAACTAGAGCAACGGCATTTCTACAGGGTTTAAATTTCTCAACAGAATATTGTTAATATATACGAGTATTCTCGGGCTTTTAAGTTTATGTAAAAAATAAAATCCCTAGTATTCTCGGCCTTTTAAGTTAAGGGAGGTTATAAACTGCAGTTTCCTCTGCTTATATAGATTATACAGGTGAGTTTATGGGGCTCTCTAGACGCAAGCATGCTTGTCAAGCATCGCGTCGCGGGCTGGGAAGTGGTCGTAAATCGCAGGAATATATATTTTCTTAATTTATCAAAAATGCCTAATTTTGTAGTTTATACCAGGGAATCACGCCATTCATCAATCAATTACGTCTAATTAACCTGACTTCCTGGTATACAACTACAAAATTAGGCATTTATGCTAAATATTAAAGAATGTATTTGCAAATACTTTGTAAAAGATTAAAGGGTTATGGAATCAATGGCCTCGCATTGAATTCGATTGAATTTCCGATTATTTAAAAAACAGAACACATACTGTTAACCTCAACGGTGTTCGAAGTGTATCCCTGCCACTAACATTTGGCGTTCCTCAAGGTAGCGTGCTCGGACCAATACTGTTCACTATGTACATAAATCCGCTTTGCGAGCTTGGTTTTGGTAGAACAATAGCGTATGCTGATGACACGGTGTTCGTAATTTACGGTTCTAATTGGGAAAAGGTATATAATCGTACTAACATCGCGATGGCTTCAATTAAAACCTGGCTAGACCTAAACCTACTTACATTAAATGTTGGCAAAACAAAATACATCCCATTTAGCATCGATGTAAGAGGCCAGCCGGATGATCACCATCATCTTATCATTCACGACTGCAAGAGAGATGCCACGTGTCGTTGTCAGCCAATCGGACCAGTCGGAGAGATAAAATATCTCGGAATAATTATAGATAGACCTACGGTGGGAATTACATACCGAGTGTCTAGTGAAAAGACTAAGGAAACTGATTTATATATTTATTCAATTGCGAGATATTCTCGGCCTGCCCTATTTAAAAATTATATATTACGCTATATGCCAATCAATAATGACATACTGTATACTTGGATGGGGAGCTTGCGGAAAAACCCTCCTCCAGAAAGTGAACGTTGTCCAAAAGGCAATAATTAGAATCATGTTAAGGAAGCCTAGGCGTTACCCTTCTGACGACCTGTATGTTGAGGCACAATTGCTTGATTTGAGGCAGTTGTATTGCCTCAAAGCAATAATTCATCTTAAAAACAACAATGAAGACGAATATTGTGTTTCTCCGGAAAACAAGGAGAGATCAGGTCGTTATAAGGGAAACTTTGAAGTGCCGAAACGTCTAACGTCTTTTGGACAACGTCATTACAGCTTTCTTGCTCCAAGAATGGTTAATATCATGAGTAAAGAGAACATATTGGAAATTAGCAGCAAACAACAAAAATATCACCTTACATCATGGTTAATAAACCTTGGTAGGAGAGAGACGGAGGAAACATTCATCACAATTTTAAAATAAATAAATATATTTATTTTCTATTTATTTTATATACGTATTTTTATTAATTCTTATATATTATTAGTTATTATTATAAATGATTATTTATTATTGCTATTATATATTTTTATTATTATTATTTAGTATTACTTGTCTATAGTTCTAATATTATTTTGGTGTAGTGAGAATTTCATTTTAACTTGATTTGATTCAATTTTTTTATTTTTAGTTTGGAATTTAACTTAATTTGATTATTTTTTTTTATTTTTAGTATGTATTTTTTAATCATTTGTATTGGTGTTCTCCTTAGAACAGGCTCTGCCTAGTTAGGAGCAACACAATCTATGTTAAGTGCTAACGGTGTAATTTTTTTTGTGGACCAATAAATAAATAAATAAATATATCCTGCAGTTTACGATCCCCTCCCACCGCGACGCGATGCTTGACAAGCATGCTTGATCGTCTAGAGAGCCCCTTAAGTTATCGGCATCCTTGAAGGGGGTGAATCAGTACGAGCAAATAAGCAACTTATCATAAAAACAATAAAACAAAAAAAAATCGTTTCAAAATTTTTGTTTTGGTTTTTTTGTTGTCAAATTTGTAAATCTTATCTATTGGAAAAAAGTTTGAGAAGCGTTGAGCGCGCTGTGCCATCTAGCGGTAGGCAGCATATCGCTAATAAACAATAGCGATATTTTACCTAGGTAGCGCATCGTGCTCTTTTTATACTATTTTTCAAAAAATATTTTTTTTTCAAATTTTCCAAAAAAAAAAAGTTTTTTATATTTTTATTACTTTAAGGATGCCGGTAACTTGAAAGCCTAATTGTATATTACATAAATATGTCCCAACCATTAAGCAACCCGCTGGTACGGGCCCTTAAGTGGGCGTATATGGGCGAACGGATGGGCTGTCTCGCGCGCGTGACCGTAGCACACAAATCACGTGACGCAATTCCCTGCACAACATTGACTTTCACGCGTGTCATATTACCAAATGTAATGGGCGATATGCGGCCGTCTTTCATTATTAACGGAGAGAACCGTGAGTCGACTGGCGCCTCATTAACACCTCGTCGCGCAAAACGCGGAAGCTCACGATCCGGTGGAATAAACCCGTTTGTTTGCCTCGAGAGATTTGTAATTTGTATTATACATGGCACGTGTGGAGTTTATGAGCGATTAGCCCTAGGAGGCCGGAATACAACCATGTGCACTTACGCAAACGTTGTACAAGTTTATGCAATCATATAAAAAAAACACAGATATTGTTTGTCGATACTGTTCGATCTCAGATCTGGGAGATAATGGGCCCAGTTCAGCTGGGCCATTATGACACATGTATTAGGGTCGGTCCAACTCACAGGTCTGAACCCATTCGGTAGCCTCCACGTAGAAGTGCGAGCCCGGGTAGGACTGTGCCTGCGGGCCAGTTCCCCTGGGAATCTCTTTTCGAGCGCTCCTGGACGGTTTGCGCACCGTGCGGCGTCACCTAATTGACTGCATCCCGGCTGATAACCGAGGGCGTCTGGAATCAGATTTGTTTCCTATAGAGCGGGGGTGGACGCCGTGGTCCGCGATAGATTCGGTAGATACTGAATCACCGCTACGTAAGGGAGAGGACCGAAGCAAGGGCGCGAGTGTCAGCCCTGTGGCGTAACTAGACAGTAAACTGTTTTCGTCCCAAGTCTTCTACGCTCACCTCACGGGCGACAGAACGATGTAATATCGTTATAACTTCCTGAGGTGACGGGTTCGCCCGTTGTAGTTGACAGCTCTAGTTGTCTTTGTCCGCTAAGTCTTCACGTTCACTCCGCAGGAGTTAGAATGTCCTGATGTCGTTAAAACTCCGTGGAGTAAAGAGTTCGCCTGTTAAAATGACACCCCCCTTAAAATGACACCCCCGGGTGCGCGATCTCAGAATATCGGTAACTGTTATAGCGATCTTGTCGTTTTGCCACTCTAAGACGGGTTGCAAAGACCAGGACATAACAACCACAGGTAGTTACGCCACTGCCGAGCAGAGCTCAAAGAGCGAGGGTGCTGGCAAGTGAGTTGGGCACCTAGTCCTTCCACTAGAATGGTCACCGCGCTGAACTGACTACATTGTGTATTCAATTACAGACCATTTAAACGTTTAAATGATCATTTAAACCATTTAAACAGACCATTTAAAGGTAGATGACGCAAAGTTCACCATCTGTGCCATTTACTAACGAAACTGGGTCGAAAGTAAAAGCGACTCTGTTGGTTCTATGCAGCTTGGTCCTGTTGGCCAGTTTATGTTTGCTGGTAATTCTAATTCATGGTTTGGCTTCCATCCGTTAGCCTCCTCTAAGATAAACTACCTTATAAGTAAGGTTTCAGTGAACTCTGCCTGCAGTTGTAGGACGTTGTGATCTGCAGAGCACCGAAGGGACTGCCCCGGGCGACCTTTGGGCGGCTGTGCGTCTGTGCAACTACCAAATTACAGGGGGATTCTGAAAACGTATGTTTCCTAAGACGGTGGGGATAGACATTGACCTGCTGTTTGACACTACATTAGGAGTTTCTACGACATTAATCGACATACTTGTCATTTTCGTCCCCGATTTTTTAAAGCTTCAAAAAAATCGATTAGGCATTTGTGAAAGGGACAATTGAGTGAAATCGACTGGAGTCCCCCAGCAGAAGTGCGATCTCCGATTCTCTTCACTAAACTAACGTATCTTTCCTATATTCGCAGGGATCATGTGATGGCTTTAAAAATTATAAAGAACGTGGAAAAGTATCGAGAGGCGGCTAAGTTGGAAATTAACGTATTAGAAAAATTATCGGACGTGGATCCAGACAGCAAACAGTAAGTTTTTTTTATATTATTACCTATTGTAAATTTGTCGTTTTGCCTTTGTGTCTTCATTTATTGTCTGCATATTTCTAGGAAAGTGGATTTATTAACCGGTTGTTGTGTTGGCACCCGCTTGCGCGGCATTTAGATGTTTTGTCTATGAAGCAACCAATTAGATGCTTCTTTGTGTCATAATTATCATCGCTGTTGAAATAATTACACATAGTTTTATGATTTGTTTTGCCCGGTACGCTTAATTGGCTGTCAATTGATGGAGTTCAAGGCTCTTTATATGAATGTCCCACCACACTTTTCTCTATAATGTTATATACATGGTGAGTTTTAATTAACCGGCATCCTTCAAGGGGGTGAATCAGTACGAGCAATAAAGCAAGGTTTTTTTTTGTTTTTTTTTAATTTAATAATTTGAAGAACTGTTAAATAAAAGTTTCACAAGCGTTTGAGCGCGCTGCGCCATCTATCGATTAGGTAAAATATAGCTAATAAACAATATTAGCGATGTTAATATTGTCGATCTAAATGTGCGACCTCGTACGCGTCAAAAAATCGAATATCCGTGTTTTATTGTTATCGGTGTAAAATCACGCTCCGGGTCGTTCTGTCCATGTCCCGAGGGCTCAAATTACTAGTTTTCTTGTCATGCTCATTGCAGTGGCATCTTGTAGGCATGCATGACTTGATGATGTATCCGGTGATAACTCCTATATGATTAGTAGTAATTCCTCGCAAACAACTTAACACTTTGACAGATTTATTCGTTGGCACACTAAACTATTGTATTTTTTTAATGTTTGTCCCATTTGCCTAATTAAAAAACCATTTCGCGAACGAACTTATTCAGTTTTTTCCATGACCTGAAAAGTTTGCTTATTATGGTGGGGTCCCACGGCCTGTTACCTGCCAGGTCGCGCCAAACGTTGCCATGCTTATCGAGGGTTGGCGCGGTTGGAGCCGGACGTTCCCGCGGCGTGTGTCGGTCAGATGCGGAATATCTTTCGTTCGACTACTCCATCATGTGCCCGCAGATACGCACGGCCATAAACGAAATGAATGGGGGATGAATGAGTGCGACCGACACACGTGCCCAAGGCCGTCGTTGGGACGGGCGCCCTTTCGCCGCGCCGCGGTTCCGATGGATCGGACAACCAGCCACACACCAACGCAAGCGCGACGATTCCCACGACCTGTAGGCTTGGCGCGGCGTAGTTTGGCCTGCGAGATAGCACGCCGTGCGAACGCGACTTTAGCGTGTACGAGGTCGCACATAATATAGAGGGACTATATTCACTTTCTTTAGCCGAAATCTCTTCACGTAGGACATGCAATAATCGGGGAAATAGGAAAAATGACAAACGGAAAATAACCAAAAAACATGTACGGTGGTTTCGACTAACTGCGGCTGAAAGTTTAAAAGCGCTAATGTTCTCATACCTAACCTAACCAAACCCAACCCTCCCCCCCCCCCTCCCCCTACAAATTCTTAGTTATCCAGCACACATATCAGAGAAATTCATCGCTATCGGGTTTCATGCCCTATCTCAGTGTTTCCTCTCATTTTAGCTGCGGCCAAATTGGAAACCCCAGCCCTCAATTAAAATTAATGAATCAACTGTTGAAACAGTAACTGTTGAAACAGTAATCCGTTTTCTCTAAAGGATACATCGGCAAAAATTGTTTTTTACAGGATAAATATTTTTATTCATAAAACGATTCCTAAGAATTACGTTTATACATTAAGTAAATGTATCTTAATAGATTTTTTAAACCCGATCAGGTTTTCAAGTTGCCTCAGTGGCAAAGGCACGGAGTTCCATATTCGGGCCGCCTGCTTTGCTAATGACTCGGACGTGTCGGGTTTCCTTCGCATTAATTGCTTGAATAGCGTCCCACAAAAGCCGCTGTGGCATTTTTATGTCATTATCTATCGAGATATCTATCTGCGAGTGTCAAGAATCGTCTTCCGCTTTTGTTTTTACGCTAGTCTCAGCGACCTCGTCGTTGCAACCTTGTCGTTTCGTCGCCGCTGTGTTTTTTCGTATTTCACTCAAAGGACGAGTATATTTATAACGCCACAGCGTTTGTGAAGCGTGACGAACGGTCGGATTGCTCATTTTGAGATTATGCCTTTAATACTACATGTAATCTTATGAAGCATTTGCTCTAAAGGACATTGCTCCAAAAGACGCAGCTAACGTCTCCGTGCAGCTTGGGCCATATGGCCTATTTGTCATTTTGGATCGGCTCAACACACGATTCAACAAGAGGGACGAACCTAGAAAGGACTCTGTGAACCCTGTCTCGGTTGTATCATGGACAGGTGAATCAGATCCTCTGGGGAAAGACCTCGGGCGCTGCTGGACAGTTTGTGCATCGTGGGGCGTTAGCCAATCGATTTCGCAGTCCATTGACTAACGCCGCACGATGATTGCGGAGTGCGCACTCTGATATTTTCCTAAGCAGAGGGGGTGGCTGTTGACCTGATTTCAGCTACTCTTAAAACGACCTGTTGGCTACCCGATCCCGTGTGAAAAACGGGCATATGACGCCACGGTCTGCGATAAATTCGAACTGAATTACCGCTAGCGTCACGTGAAGGCCTCGCAAGCGACTTTGAATCCGCGACTAGACTGTAGGACGGAGAAATCCGGCCTTATCAGGTAGTGATGGCGTGAGATCGGCCCGCTATTTTTACGTCCCAGTGCCTCGCGGTAAGGCGTTAAACTCTCACGGGCTCGTCTTTGTTCGCCAAGTTGTCACATTCACTCCATGGGAGATAGGACGACCTGATGTCGTTAAAACTCCCTGTGGTGACGAGTTCGTCCACTCTGCTGACACTCCTAGATGCTCCAAAAGACGTTTGGGGCGGCATACCGCCCCCCCCCCCCCCCGCTCCTAAAAATTAGGCACTTTCCATTGAAAGTGAAAGTGAATTTCGCGTCATTACGCGAAAACATTTTCATTTCCGCGCCGGCGCAGAAATCGCAATCAGACAAAACTATTTTGAATTTGAAGTGCCTTTCTGAATGATCGTATTATTTGCGCGCGTCGCGTCGCCACTCGCGCGCGTGCGTCAGCGTCAGCAATAAAAAAACACGCAAAAATAACTAACAACAAAACAGGTGTCCGATATATTTAAGACTTTCTTCATAGGGCAGGTCGCGACAAGTATTTTTTACAGAACCCTAGTAAAACTGCAGTTTTTCTTAGAGGATATTTATCAAATTTCATTACATTACATTACAAATAATATAAAACGAACAGCCCGCGTGTAATTTGTAGCATCCGACGTTCGACGATGTTGCAACCGCCGTTTCCCAGGGTTTTATCTTATTTATAATGTAATATTACAAACTATTGCGATAGTCCGATTACATTACATTATTTCAATGATTCGAAGAGTCTTATCAGTTAAGATATTATTATTATAATACATTATTTTCGTGTTATTCAAGAAATATGATTTCCTATTCCCTTCTTCAAGAAATACTTATTCGTGGTAAATTTCTCATTGTAATGTTGTACTCATTGTAAGGTATTCAAGTGTATGGTTTTTACGGTCATCGTGCCCAGTGTCATACATTAAGAAATGCAATTTAATGAAATAAAAACATAATTAATAAAACATATTAAAATGCCGATGAATTGTTAAATCAAGTCAATTGGACGTCACAAATCAAGATTCGAAACGCGAGTTGTATGTTAAAACAACATAAATGCATTCACATACAATCTTTTTAACATTTGTAAAATGCGTTCATTTAACACCATGCACCTATTTTGGATTTAAGTATTTGCACACTAGCGTTGTTTTTTTTTGTTGAAAAATACAGCAGACACAGACACAAGAACAACAGACAACAAAGAAACAAAAACGTATAAACAAGTGTTATTGTTTTTTTTAATACGTATCATCGCTTCATTTCTTGTTTATTGTAGAATCGGCAATCGTTTTTTTACACATTTTCGAATTTTACGGGGAGGTTTGTTTACAACTCAAAACAATTTTTTTATGACTACAACGCCATTATTCTACCATAAACGCCAATATTCTTCAGTCAACCAGAAGGTAGTAATTGCTTTTGCTGTGGCAAAACTTTTTGTTTATTGTGAGATTTTGAAGAAACGAAAACAAAAGAAAACACATAGGGAAAGTATATCAGTAGGATCAAGTTATATTACTTTAAGAGAAAATTCAAACAAGAGCGAAGCTCAGCCAAACCACCGATGTCCCTTATATTCGAAGGCAGGTTATCCCACACTCGTGCGGCATATACAGCAAATGCATATTCAAAAACTGTCATGCAGAGGTAGGTATACACCGTAATGACAGCCCGTGGGAAAATAACTCTCGTAATTTGGATTTTAAGTACCAACTGAAGAATAAGAGGATTTTAAAGCTTTGGCATACTAGGTGAAAAAAAAACTACTCGCATAATATACAACGTGTGGCTAAATTAATCCCACAAGGAATTTGTATGCAATACAATACAACGAACTACTCCAGTAGATAGGCATTAGATGCGTCATAAAATTAATTGCAAAAAAAAAATGTTTATATTTCTTAATTGCGTTAAATAGAAGCTGTATTTTTCGTCAAAGATATTATTATACTTATGAATAAAACACAGAAATACAAAAAAATAAACATTTATTATAGAGTAACATAAAACATTTATTATGAAGTAACATAAAAATGCGTAATCTTTTCGCTTATGCTCGTATTATTTTCACTTAAATATCCGTTCGCGTAACTTTAGCTAATTTAGTCCATTTCATAAAATCGAAACATGGTCCCTTTTGACCCTAAGTAACAAAAAATTGCTTTTTCATGTAGGGAACGTATTATTTCCAATTATATGCGTATTATTTTATATTTATATATTCGTTCGCGTATCTTTAGCTAATTTAGTTTATTTCCGTAGGACTTTTAATTTTAAACATGGTCTTTTTTGACCCTTAGTAACAAAAAATGCTTTTTATGTAGAAACGTATTATTTTCACTTATATACGTATTATTTTATATGTATATATCCGTTCGCGTATCTTTAGCTAATTTAGTTTATTTCCGTACTTTGAAACATGGTCTTGTTTGACCCTTAGTAACAAAAAAAAATACTTTTTATTGTAGGAACGTATTATTTTCACGCGTATACGTATTATTTTCATTTATATATCCATTCCCGTATCTTTACCTAATTTAGTTCATTCCAGATTATCGAAACATGGTCTTTTTTACCCATAGTAACAAAAAAATGCTTTTTTATGTAGGAACGTATTATTTACACTTATATACGTATTATTTTCATTTATTTATCCGTTCGCGTATCTTTAGCTAATTTAGTTTATTTCAGTACTTTGAAACATGGTCTTTTTTTACCCTTAGCCGGGATCTTTTTTTGACCTTTAGTCACACAAAAAATACTTTTTCATGTAGAAACGTATTTTTTTCACTTATATATCCTTTCGCGTTCGAAACATGGTCCTTTTTTACCCTTTCACATATAAAAAACGTTATGGAGCCGAGTAATACGAACTCAAAAAAAACTATTTTTGGCGTAGTATAAGATCGGATACCAATCTACCCATGGACGGATTCAGGGTGAAGGGGGTGAACGCCCCCCCCCCCCCCACCCCCGCCCCCCTAATCATCGCAAAGTTCTCTTGCAGTTCTAAATGAAGGTCACTAATTGTGCGTCTCCCGCGCCTCGAAAATGCGTAACCGCGAGTTCAAGGTCACGGTTAAAGAGATCGCGGCCGCGCGCGTTTGGTTGCAGCCGATCGCAATAGCGGCGGCCGCGTATTATTTCCGCGATTCGCAGGTTTTCGTTTGGGCGGCTGGTTGCGATGGGCGGCGCTCTCGCGGCTCTATCGCTTTATTTTCGTATCGCGTTTTGAGTTATTCGTGCGCGCGCAGGTATTTTCAGTGTCAATCTGGGCGGGCCGCGTTTTGGCGGGCCGCCAAAGAGCGCGAAAATAGGCGACGCATCTGATTCCCTGTCGCGGAGCGGCTCTTTGCCCCTCGCACTCGACGCAAGTGATTACATCCAATCAGATCATAATAATATTACACTACATATTATTACGTGCAATCATTCGGTAGATTCGATAAATACGAGGGCTGATTGATAACATATACATTATACAGAACATTATAAATACCCGAGATGAAACCAAAGCATACTAGAATAAACCACGCGACCAGTTTGAGAAATCGATAGAGGAATAGAAAGATAAAGCTGCATATGGGCTCCCTCTATCGATGTTTAGTCGCGCATGCACGAGACATGATTCGGAATGAAAGAATTCCGAATTATATTATACTCAATTAAAGATTGATAAACGTGCAACGACAAATATGCAGCAATCTCTTTCTATTCCGCTGTCGCATTCACTCACAATCCACCTTCGTAATCCCGCGGTCTATTCTATTAAATCTCTTAATATTAAACTACATATATTAATTACGTGCAATCGTTCGGTTCATTCGATAAATACGAGGGCTGATTGATACATACATTATACAGAGACATTATAATTAACCGAGATGCAACAGTACTGAAAATATCAATATAATAGTTTTGGATTTATATATATCTGTGCTCACCGACCTCCAGGTTAAACGGCTAAACCGATTGATTTGAAACATAGACTCCTGAGGGGCCAAGTAAGTGGCGTGATTCATAAAAAGTTCAACAAATATCAAAAATGCTCAAAAAAGTTCAAATGTGTCAAAAGTTCAAAAACGTGCACTGCGGGCACAGGCTAAGCCTTAAAATTTAAACATAGGCTCCTGAGAGGTCAAGTAAGCATTGTGATTCAAAATAGGGTATTATTTAAAAAATATATTTTCAATTCAAAAACGTACAAACGACAAACGAATACCAAAACTATTATATTGGTATGTGCCTGCTGGCACTGGCTAAACCTGGTTGAATAATAAATGAGAAAATTTAAATAATATATATAATGTACCTATCTAGAAATAATAATTAAAACTAAAAGGATTGGGTTGGCAGAAAACGAAACAACCCTGGACCTTGAGCATAACCATATGTCGAATTATAGACAATGTAGTCATAAATTGGTAGAAACCATTTAAGTATCTGTGTTATATATCATTTATTTGAAAATTTAAAAACAATGTTTTAAAAACACAGCTATCTGTTGCATTTCAATGGAACTACTTCAAACACAGAAAAAAAATAACATAATCTAATTTTCACGAAAATATATTTGAGTTAGAGATTTACTTTTAAAAATAAAGGGCGATAAGATAGCATAACTTTTTTAACTTTTCCATTTAGCTCAAAAACGATAAAAAATGAAGCAAGGGAACACCATTCAGCTAATTTTGCCAATCGCCCAACACGTTTCCTTAACGTTTGTTTTTTTTTTTGCAAATTCTACTATTATTACTACCAATAAAGTACCGCATAAGGTCCGTGATAAAGTTAAAAAAAACCAACCTCATTATTTTTATATTTACTAAAATACGTCAGAGTATGAGTTTTATATAAATCCAAAAAATTTAATAACTGCATAAATATAGTTTTATACAGGTGAGTTTTAATTAACCAGCATCCTTCAAGAGGGTGATTCAGTACGAGCAAATAAACAAATTTTTAATTCGAAAATTTGAAGAACTTACTGTTAAGGCGCATGGAGTCGTGAAACGATCATATTTGAAGGCCGATAACTTTTGAATTAGCCTACTGACAATTCCGGAAAAAATATATCTCAAGCATTAATATATAAACTTCAATCTGATTGTTTAAAAAAAATGTAGAACATAAAAAACTATACAAAAAAAAATATTGAAATGAAGCTGTTTTCAACTTTAATTACGTAACTACTTCTAAACTGCAAGTGATATTTTCATGGCACTTGCAGTTAAATATTGCTAACACATTTATCTTTAAACTGATCGTTTCTTATTCTAGAATAATAAATAGGTTTGACAAAAAGTAATTTAAACTACATAATTATACTATAAATGTGATGGTTTTAGGCGACGGCCGCCAGTGTTCCAGAAACAGTCCGACGAGGAGGGTGTCGTTGCGCCGCGATCCGCGTCCGCGAAACTGTAATATGTTTGCTGTGTTGCGACTTTGAAATAATCGAAAATGCCGCCAATAAGGAAAGCTGCAAAAAGCTGGGCCAAAAAGGCCATGAAAATGAACGAAGTAAAATACAAAATATCTATTCCTACAAAGAGTCAAAGTGTACGTAAGAAAGCGAAAAATTGTAGGTAGGTATCTACCTACAATTTTACTTTCCCAAAAAGGAAAGTATTGTGATCGCGCTAAAAAAAATTGAGATGATGACAGAAATATACATTTTGAGACCCCCTAAGACGATTGATACCATTTTCAGACCGACCTCTTTTTGTGTGTATGTATGTGTAAGGGTGTGTATGTGTGTATGTATGTTTGTTTATTTCTACTCTTTATTGTGAAAATTTCACAATGGGCGGGTTTATTGTCATATGACAATTTCTTACAACTAACCCTACTGTGACGTGTTTATATGTATGAATGCGTGTAACATGTGTGTGTGTGTGTGTGTCTTGTTATTGCATTCGATCGACAGAATTGAAAATGCAATTCCGTTAATTTGATCTCAACGGAAAATATTGACCCAGCCGTGTATGTTTGTTTGTTTGTTTGTTTATACTCGTTATTGTGAACATACGCATTCTTCCACGATAGCGCACAGTCGCTTAATCTGATTGAGCTGAAATTGGGTATATAAGCTTCTGTTAACCGTCGGTGGCACCTATTAGTTTTTTGGGCACTTACGACCAAAGGTTGGGGTACCCAACATACAAATTTGGGGTACCTGGATTACCAATTAACCCCGTTTTTTTTATTTCTTTCGCCAATATAGTTAGGGTCAGTGTGAATAGTCCCGTTGCATATTATTTTTAAATTTCTACCGCCAATCGGGAAAGTTTTGGGGTGACACAACCGTTTTTTTTTGCTTAGTAGGTGTTTCTCGCGTTCTCTTTTCTACACCTATCTAGTTACCTGCTAATAGATAATCATTATTATCTGCAACCTACAACACCTATTTACCTATACCTACTAATAGATTATGTAACTCATGTATAAGTAGGTGCTTTATTTAATCAACTAATTTTCCATGCAATCATATCAAGAGATTTAAAAAAAAAACGATTTATTCGATGAATCAGGCTGCGATAAAAGAAAGACAAATAGCGAGTGCTGAAGAAAGAGTAGGCAAAATGGGATTCCCATAATTGATGTGATTCTAGATGGCTGTTGGAGTAAGATAACTTACAAAAAAAAATATTTCGCTTTGTCTGGGGCAGCAACCATAATTGGTAAATGGACTGGTGAAGTGCTATTTTTGGGCGTACGAAACAAATACTCTTGTATCTGTGCAAGAGCAGAAAAAAGAAAGATCGAGCACAAAACACACGTGTGCTGTAAAAATTATAACGGTCCGTCTACTGGTATGGAATCCGATATTCTCCTAAAGGGTTTCAAATGCTCAATTGAAATGCATGGCCTCATATACGGCAGAATGGTTTCTGATAGCGATTCCAACACATACGCCAAAATATTGAAAAGTCGACCGTATGACCATCTCACGGTAGAAAAAAATGAGTGCAGAAACCATGTACTTAGAAACTTATGCAATAAATTAGTCCAGCTACAAAGGGACACAAAATATCCATTGAGATTCCGGAAGTATTTGACACAGAAAAAAATCATGATCCTAAGAAAAACAATTCGCAACATCATAAAGATTTATAAAACTGATTCTGAATCAGAGAGAAGGTGCAATATTGAGCCATTCTATAATGATCTTCTGTTGACCCACTTGCACGCTTTTGGCGATCATAGTCGGTGCAAAGCAAACTTTTGTACTGAGATGAATAAATCAGATATGATATCAGAAACAGCCGACAAAACTTTTTTTACAAGTACTCTCTGGGGTAGAATTTGTTTCCTTATGTCAAATGTTGCTTCACATGCTCCAAGTTTAATTCATGATGTACACTTAGTACATCATGAATTGTATACGGTTTAACAGTATAGTAGCGAAGCTTGTTGGCGGTAAAAGAACAAATTTGAGCCTCAAAGGTTCCTACCAGACAAGGTGCCAAGCCTGTTTAGTTTCATTTAACTCGCACAAATTGATGTCTTCCCTTTACAACAATGTCATAGGTCGTAGTCCCACAGGCATAATAAAACATTTGGAAAAGCAGCGATTGCAAAGTCGAAAGAAAAACAGATTACTTTTTTCAAAAGGAAATTACGCAAATTATGGAGAAAAGTGTGAAAAACCAGACATGCTGCAAGAAATATTTGAAAAAGAAAAATGCACTTTCTTACATGACATAACTTAAATTGGACTGACGAGGAAAGAGATGAAATACAGAATAAAACTGTACTGCAGAGTACCTGCAGTGAGTGGATGGAGATAAAAAGGACTATTTTGACAGCTTCAAACTTTGGAAGAATTATAAAGAGACGTAAAGATATCAGTTGCGTTAATCTTGTAAAGGATATATTATACAAAGATTCTTTATCCCATGTAACATCAACTAAGCATGGAAATAATAATGAGAAGTAAACTATTGGACAGTTAAAAATGCAAGAAAATATTGATATAAAACCATGCGGGTTGTTTATAGATAAAGAGATACCCTTCCTCGGAGCTTCTCCTCCCCCGACGGTGTTGTAGGTGACGACTTGATCGTCGAAATCAAATGTCCTATCATTGCATTTCAGAAAGGTATCGATGAAGCCATCAAAATTGGTATTATAAAATTAGCAAAAATCGAATATTACAAATTAATAAAACCCATAACTGGTATTTCCAGATACAGGGGCAACTTCACATACAGATAAATCCAAATGCCTTTTAGGTATTTGGTATGGAGAAAACGAGCCTTTAAAACAGAAATAATAACAAAAGATGACTCTTTCTGGGATAATGAAATGAAAAACAAACTAAAGACATTTTATTTAGATTCTTTGCTACCCAAATTGATAGGCCCAAGAAATTCAAGAAACATGCAAATAAAATATCCTGAATATATAAAAAAGGCCATAAAAGAAAAACAAAAAATGATCGAAGCTAAGATAAGTAAAGCTGCATCTAAGAGAAAGCTCATTGAAGTCAAAGAAACAGCAGTTGAAGAAGATCAAGAAATGGTTTATGAAAAGCTAGTATTACATAAAACACTTTATGAAATGAAAGAACATGATAAAGAGAAATCACTAGAAACCATAAATATAAGCATAAGACTGTGTGAGGAAGATAAACCGGTGTCTGAAAAATATGATGTAGAAGAAGAATGTGTCGGTCCTAGAGATGTCCTAGAGAGACACAAAACTATATGCTTTGTTATATTATGATATACTCCTACGATTATTTTATTGATTCACACATCTCTGATGTGGTCTTAACCTAAAAAGTAAACCGACGAAAAGTAGTTTTTTAATAACATAGGATCGCTATAAGTTTTCTGATTATTGAGTGGTACTTACCTAAATACGTAATTACCTAAATAAATATAGTATAAAATAAAACATTCAAAAATATAATTTTAAATTGTTTACTTATTTAAATATCGTCGCTTATTAATATATATTATAAGCGACATATATAATTTTCATATATATATATATATATATATATATATATATAAACAATATTAGCGAGATTTTACCTACCGCTAGATGGCGCATCGCACTTAATGTTTTTTTATACTATTTTTCAAAAAAAAAATATTCAAAATTTCAAAAAAAAAAATTTTTTATATACTTTTTTTTTTACAAATTTTTATTAAAAGTTGGTTGTTTGTTCGTACTGATTAACCCCCTGTAAGAATGCCGGGGAATTAAAACTTACCCTATAGATAGCAAATAATCTCTTCTACAACATCCCTAAAGGTATCTATCGAGGAACCAATAACCCTATAGACATTTTCAAAAATATTATTATTCCAAGGTTATAGAAATAGAGTCACTTGTAACCCACACTTTCAAAGAAGACTGCTTCTTGCCACATACATAAAAGTTAAGGTATATTATGTTAGGTGTAATGTTAGGACTGATATAATCTTAATACCTATCAATAGAGATAATGGACTTCAGTACAGTCTGTCTGGCAAGGAAGACCATACTTCCAGTGACTTAACGCCGAACGCCATGCGGGGCCAATAACCTGGTGGCCTTTCGGAAGCTAGCGGTCAATTTTATAATGTCCTTAACAAAGTACTAAGTGCGAGCGATCGAGCAATCGGCGGTGTCCTTTGCTTGTCATCATCATCAACTGATTTTCTATGCTGCAAATCTCCTTAAAAGTGATATCAATGCATTTCTATTATCGAACAGTAGATTTAATCTATTTTTTCTATTTTTACAGCTTATGTGTGAAGATGCTGGATTGGTTCGAGTACCACGGTCACATGTGCATCGCATTCGAAATGCTCGGACAGAGTGTTTTCGACTTCCTGGTAAGTAAATACAGTCAGACCTTTTCAGCCTATTGACTCTTAAAAAATCAAAGACAGCAAAGCTCTCTAAATTAGCTTTGTTGGAATTTTATAATTTATCATACGTTTACTTTAAAAAAAGTAAGATAAATTAGTTTACTTGAACCGAATTTTATGGTTTTGCAACAATTGAAAGTTGTTTATAGTTTCTAAATTTGTAATGTTTTTTTTTTTAAAAAAAAACTTTAGCATTGAAAATAAAACACTTTTAACCCTTAACCCTTCGAGTAGCGGCATAATATCATGGCAGACAGCGGAAATTTATTGGAATTTCTTGCAATATCGCCGCGCTCGACAAAAAGTACTATAACTATGGAACTACTTTAGAAATCATAAAAAGAATAACTGTGAAATGGTTGCATTGAAATTTCGTATTTAGAATATTGAAATCTCATTTTGTAAAACAATTTGATAATCTTATATATAAAAATGAATCGCCGTGCATTAGTCTCGCAGGATCTCGGAAATGACTCGACCAATTTGAATTATTTTTCTTTTATTTTGTTTGGCTTGATTCAGGGGTAGTAGTAGTAGTAGTAGATGGAGTGGGGGGCTTGTTTCCAGCCCTTGATGTCACCTAGATCTGTAAGGTCTCTTGTAACTACCCACTGTGTGATTAGGTCAGTGGTCAGCTAGTAGCCCGGTACTTCTTACCAGTCCAAGCAGGTCACTGACCTTCAAGTTGGGCAGATCGCTGGGTTCGAGAAAGGCTCGTCCCAGTAAACTGTGTCTTTTGGCGGCGAGCCCTGGACAGCGACCAACAATGTGTATGCTGTCTTCAGGTTCCTCGCCGCATATTCGGCAATCCTTGCTCTCAGTCAAACCAAGGTTGAATAGATGAGCTCTAAGGGTCGTGTGTCCGGTGAGGAGACCGATAGTGGTTCTAAGGTTCTTCTTGCTCATGTCAAGTAGGGCCTTGGTTTTCTTCTGTAGTGGTTGCTCCATCATGGCTTTTGCCTGGCGACATCCCTGACTCTGTTTCCAGGAAGCCCGATGTTCCTGCTCCAAGCAGTCCCTGATGATTTTCTTACCTGTAGCGAAGGGGACCCCTACAGCTGGCTCCACTGGGCAATCCAGTGTGCCCAGTTTTGCCAGTCTGTCGGCCTCTTCGTTTCCGGGTATGCCTTGGTGACCCGGTATCCATATTAGGGTGATTTTGTTGGATTTTCCCAATTTGTTGAGCTCCTGCATGCAGTCCCAGACCACAGAAGATTCTGTGGTGGCTTTAGCCAGAGCGTCCAGTGCTGCTCTGCTGTCAGAGCAGATGAGGATTTGTCTGTTTTTTACCTCAAGTCGACTTTGTAGTTTTATGCATTCCAATATGGCAAGTACCTCGGCTTGGAAAACCGTAGCGTATTGTCCAAGGGGGATGCTGATTCTGTGGTTGGTTTTGGGTCCGTACACGCCTGCCCCAAAACGTCCATTTGTTCCTGAGCCGTCGGTGAACCAGGCGTCTGCGTTGTGGCTTTGAAGCCACTGCGGATTTTTCCATTCTTCCCTGGTGGGGATTAGGATTTTATAGGATTTCTCTACCGAATTTTTTTTTCCGTAGTCGATCCTGGGTCAGAGTGAATGGGCTTTTGTGGAGGAGGTTTAGCTCAGGATGATTGTGCCCTCCTCGCTTCCACTCGCCCAAACACTTCAGTCTGTATGCTGTAAGTCTGGCGGAGTGGATGATGAGCTTGTCCAGAGGCGGGCAGCAGAGTGCCACCTCTAATCCCGCTGTTGGGGTGGTCTTCATGACGCCAGTTGCAGCCCTCAGGTTACCTTGAAGGCTTTTAAGCATTTTTAGTGTCTCAAGCTTTTTCACCCTGGACCACCAGACTATTGCAGCATAGGTTAGTCTGGGCAGCAGTACTGCCCTGTAGAGCCATAAGGCGACCCTGGGTTTGAACCCCCAGGTTTTTCCCATGACTCTTTTGCACGTCCACAAAGAGGCATAGAAGGTTGTTCTCTTGCGCTCGAGGTGGTGCTTCCAATTGAGCTTTGGGTCTAGATAGACTCCAAGGTATTTGACTACTGTAGCGTATTCTATCTCCTTATCCCAGAGCTTGAGACACTCAACGGGTTCGGGTTTGTATTTTCTGGTGAAAATCATGGCCTTGGTCTTGCTTGGATTAGCGGACAGACCTCTGGCCTGGCACCAGTCTTGGGTGGTCTTAAGTGCTTTGTCCATGAGCTCCTTAAGTTTCAGGGGTGGTTTACAAAAAAAATATATAGCAAAAACTCAAAGAAACAACTGAAAATCGAAAAAAATCGAAATTGGTCATTTTGGGAACATTGGCTACTTTCTAGATAGCTATCGCGACGATCGTATTGTTTGACAGCTGCGCTATCCATAACTGTTATTCATTCCGTACAATGTGGAAAATTTCAAAAAGTCGAAAAGTCAAAAAAGTCAAAAAATTCGAAAAAGTCGAAAAAGTCGGAAAAGTCAAAAAAGTCGAAAAAGTCGTAAATTCGGAAAAGTCGAAAAAGTCGAAAAGGTCGAAAAAGTCGAAAAAGCCGAAACAGTCACAAAAGTCGAAAATGACGGAAAAGTCGCAAAAGTTAAAAAAATCGAAAAAGTAAAAAAGTCGAAAAAGTAGAAAAAGTCGGAAAAGTCGAAAAATAAGAAGTCAAAGTCGATTTCGATTTCGATTTTCGAGTTTTAAAGGGTGTCGCTAGGTTGGGTCGCTATCACCAACACAGGCAATGACGGATAGTCATTGTATCGTCGCCAATCAGTTGCGGACAATGGGCGATCTGCAGTTGTGAAGATCAAAGGGCAAGATGTAAATGTGGTCAATCGTTAGATTGTGGCTTATTGTCCAAGGCTTTTAAAGCGCAAATCAATGTGGAATACTGCAACTTCATCAACTCCATAAATTACATATGCAAATACGTAAAATAAAGCGATATGGCTGTTTTCCCTGTAAGGAATTCAAACGAGGTGTATCTCAGTATCAGACATGTCGCTATGTCACCAGCAACGAGGCGATTTGGCGCATCTTTTCCTTTGCGACATACGAAAGACAATCTACAGTTGTACACTTGGTAATTCTGGAAAGCGGCGATTCCCCGTGATCCCCGATTTAGATTCCCCGTGCGTCTGGCCTTCACGATGACAAATCACGCGTGTTGGAAGTTTGCGGAATTAACTTGGAATTTCCGTATTTCGCGCATGGACACCTGTATGTCCCGTGTTCGCCAAGCCAACGGTCGGAAACCATCATTTTTGTTTATTTACGCGCCGGAAAACAAAATGAAAAACATATTTTACCAGAATGTTTTGTGTTGAATGTGAACTGCATTTATATATTATCATGTAAATTAAATAGATTGAATTTATTTCAATCACAAACGACTTCCATTTAATCACCAAACGAAACTCAAACCGTACATGATTCGGCCATTTTATACATTTCAATGAATTAGATTTGGAAGGTTCATTTTGATTAATAAACGCTTATGAAGAGTTATGTACAATCAAATAAATTTTAGGTGGTACGAAGTTCACCGGGTCATCTAGTTATGAATAAATATGAGAAAGTCAAAAACATGAAAAAAAACTCGGCATTTCTAACTTGTACTTGTCTTACGGAAAAATACGGAACCCTATTTAGAAATTGTAACTATCATGATCTTTATTAGATTCTCTATCAAAGGTAATATTTCGTTTTGCTTATTTACGTACAAAAATATTTAGATAATCGTAAAACCAATAAAAATTTTGATGATTTCTCGAAAAAAAAAAAAAATGATGTTTGACAATTGAAGTTTACCAGAAATATCCGCAAAATGACGAGCAAAATTATTCTAGCGGCCGTCTATGTATCTATTGTAATAATGAGATATTTGGTATGGATTTTAGGATGCGTTCGAATTAGAAAATAATAATACTGTTCGCTCCGGGAGAAAGCCGCCAATATTGGTCGTTACGTAGTCAAGGGTGTTCTGATGTGCAACCAAATTTGGTCGTTACGTAGCCGAAGGGTTAAGAGAGCCAGCCACGGGAATGAAACTCAAGACATCATGATTTTAACCCTCGAAAATTTGTTTGTAGGGGGAGTTAGTGCACGCATACTAATGTATAACGGTGGCTTATTCAATGAAAGCTACTTTTAACGCATATAATTGCATTATTGCGTAAATACGGTGATCGACCACCCACAAATTGTCACAAAAGGAAAACCACCGATCGGTGGTATTGGCATTCCAGTGGTTAAACATCGCAAGTTCATAAAAATTGTTTCGCACAGAGCTAATTTTGCACCACAATTTTCTAGTAAACAAAGAGTATCTATAACTTTAATATATTCGAAACCTATGGGAGAAACTAGAAACGCAATGAACTACCTTATAAAAACATATTAAATTCCTTAGTAATTTTAAATTATTTTTATTATTTCATGAAGTCATTAACTTCTAAATACTGTAGGTATAGTAAAATTTCACAATTTCAAATTAAAATTGTATGTTAATTTATAGGTTTTTAGTTAGAAAATTGCTCAAAAAGGTTTTTCTTTGCAAGTTAATTGGTTTTATATGTAACCCGCACCAAAGGTTCAGCCTAGAGTTTTTAAATACGGCCCTGGACCAGGACAAATAGTGTATACCTCTGTCGGAAAACCATGATAATGATTTCCACTGCGTTATTCTATGTCCAGTCTGAAACCGAGGATTATTCTTCTAGCCAGTATTAATCGAATTCGAATCTCATAAACATCAAAATTCCTTCCCTGACACATTATGATTGATTTCATCATTAATGAAAACTGAGGATCATCGATTCGATTCACATCTTTATGCTGTTAATATATCATATCTAAAGTGACACTGAAGAGAGTCTTGCATTAGTGGCGCATCGCCAAGAAATCGGCGATAGGTGAAGCCAGCAATTTTCACATCGGGTGTCACAAAACAACAAGGCGTCCACCGGGAAGTGCGCCAATATGCTCCCACCGTAATGCCATCTAATTAAACCAGTATCGCACCGATGAAATGCCGCAACAGCTGATGCTGTAATATCCGTACTGTGTTGACGTAATGTTGCAATATCGTGAAAACGCTGTAAAATAGAAATATCAGCGTTTTTTAATTTTTTTTATTTAAAATAACACATCTTATTGAAAAACCCTATGCATGCCTATTGCTAAATGTGAACAAGATCATAATTCCAGATATCTTATTTATTTATTTTTATTTTCCTCTGCAGAAAGACAACAATTACCAGCCGTACCCGACGGATCAAGTCCGCCACATCGCCTACCAGCTAATCTACAGCGTATTGTTCCTGCACGAGAATAAACTAACCCACACTGATCTCAAACCTGAAAATATCCTCTTCATCGACTCCGATTATGACATCAGCTACAATGCCAAAAAGGTAACATTTTGATTAGTTTTTTTTTCGCCTTCTTTATTGACTGTCCAGAGTCCCTATCATCAATATAAGAGCACAGCTTAGAATTTATCAATCTCCGAATCGTTTATCCAATTAGCAGCAATAGTATACAAATTGGGTTAAAACATAAATACAATTTAGCAGGTCTGCATTGAATATGATAACCATTTTTTATATAAAATAATGCTTAGAATGATTATTTACTTTCACACAACTAGAAATCTCATGGGATCATATCAGCTGATCGTGGGGGCAGCCAGCTTATGGGACCACCGCATATAAATTATCTATTATAAAACATCCTAATCAAATGATAGCGCTTATCAATGTTTGATCTCCATCTTGTTGATACCACAATCTATTTAAATGTGCCAGGGGCACATTATCTAAAATAGTGTCAAGATTATTTTGGAGAAAATCCAAATATATTCGCCATTTAGTCGTTGCAGGAAAAACTGTCCAATTATAGTTTTCTTCTGACAGCATTTGGATTTTCATGACTCCAAATGTGTTGGTTGTGGAGTTAAGCAGACAGTAAAATAAAATACAAACGTAGCTGTCATGGAATTCATCGACCGGAGTCGGACCCATAATAATACTATTATTAGACTTTGTCTTGCCACATATGAGCGGCCACCTTACCGCCTTACCACCCATTCACTCCCCCTTCAAAGCCATATAAGTGAATGTATACTTGACGGTGAATAAAGTATCTCTTATTTCTTCTAAAATCCATTGGAAATATACAGCACTTGATCATCTTGCTCACTCAGTTTTTGCACTGGTCGTAGATGCTATGGATAACTTACGCCAAAGCTGTTTGCAATATATCCTGTGATAATCCAAAATTTCTTAATTTCCAAAAAATCCAAAATTTTAATCAACATAAATAAGAATAATTTGTGCGCTACCATCGCCTGGTTTTAAATGTCGCAATGTCAGCTGTGTGCCTGCGAATTCAACAAAATAATTGTTTATCATGCGGCGGTGCCCTTGAACTTGAATTAGTTAGAAAGGAATGCAGCTATTTGGAATCTACATAAAGTTACATATATTCTTATGCTCGAAAAAGTAGACAAGAGTTTTTTATTAGTACTTTCAGCAGTATGGATGTTGTCCATTTATCCGACCGCCAAAAGATTTTACCGCCAACTCGTCGATTTAAATTACAGGTGATTAATTATTTAGTTTCAAGAAAGAAACTGGACGTATTGTATTTTGATGCAAATAGATGCAATAAACTTTACTATCCAATGCATTGGTTTTCTGTAATGTTGATTTTACATTTACATTGTATGCAAAAAAATACATTGGTGGCTAAAAACCGCTCTTGGACGGACAAAATATTTATGTTAGGTAGTAAGTCTCATTACTACTCTAATCTTTACTTAACATGCTTAGGTAGTCAAGAAATTAGCTTTTTTTTTTTTTAATAGTATCTTAGAAACTTTGGATCCTACTAAAGTTATTCACTGTAAAATCTTATTACAAAACAAAATAATGGCCTATTAATTAAAATAGTCAATAATTTGAATGGGTACCTACTAAAAGTTACTCATCGTAATTACTAAAATAGTCAGTAAAAAGATGAATAATCAAAATAAAAGCCTAATAATTGAAATAGTTAATAATTCGAATAGATTTGTACTAAAACTTGTTTATAGTAATATACAAAGTAGTCTGTAAAGTGTTAAATACTCAAATTAAAGCAAAATCATAAATTTAACAACTAAAAGTACAAATATCATTATCATTTAAATTGGTATAGTATTTGTAAAGTCATGGCCCTCGAATTTGGTCAGATCATATAAAGGGTGGCCTATCAGCATCTCCTTAATGTTTTTTTTTTATTTTACTTCCTCCAGCTGTCTGATAATAATGGTGATAAGTAAATAATAAACAAAATAAATAAATAAATCAATATGCTGCTAGGCTGCGACATACCTAATAAGGTAAAAAATATCTACGTTGACTACCTCCCATCACAATGTTGTATTATCTTTTCAACCTAATGTAGGTATACACCACCTTAACTACTTACAAAATCTTAGGTGCATGAAAAAAAACACATTACCTATATAAGAATAAGAATAAATTTATTTCCAAAATGGTAATTTACAAAGTTTGCCTTTCTAGGCCGAAGCCAAGGTAGACTCGACTAGGTTACTTGTAAGTTTTGTATTGTTCGCACACTTATCAAAGTTTTATAACTGAGGAAAAGAAAAAAATAAATTAAATTAATCTAATAACTCTAATAAATAGGTAGTATGTATTTCGAGTTATTTTAATGATATTTAATACCTACTTCATTATAATGTTGAAAAAAACGTAATAAAGAAATCAAAATATAACCATAAAAATATTATTAAAATAATAATAAAATACAATAAAATTAAAATTGCGATATCAGTAAATAGAGATAATAGCATAGAGGTAATAATTTCAAAAATAAAAAAGCCAGTAATAAGAAGTAGTAATTAAAATAGTCAGGTTGCTAGTCTAATAATACAGAAAAAAAAGATAATAATAATCCTAGAAGCAACAAATAAAAAAATAAGATTCAGTTATCAGGTTAAATATGAGGAGGCGTTTAAAGGAGAATAACCTCAGTGATGAGGTTATTCTCCTTTAAACGCCATTTGTGATCGTCTTTAAATTTAATTGAAATTCATTAAAAATCTTGGGTGCTATGTATGAAAAATGTCTTTGTGCATGAAATGAAGTTAACTCTGGGGCTGCGACTCTTGTTCAGTATTTTCTAACTGAACCACAATATAAATCAATTTATCCAGTATATCTGGAACCGTAAAAAAAAATATACTTTACAATAAATGTTTTTTTATCCCCGGATATGCAGCAGCGCGAGGGCAAAGCCAACGCGGAAAAGTTGGTGAGGCCGCTGTTCAATGTTCGTGCCGCTATCCATTTTTTTCCCATCCCGTCTTTCCTAGAGCGGATTTAACATTCGTTGTGCTCGTGTTTTACAGAGGCGGGACGTTCGCAAGGTAAAGAGGAGCGAGGTGCGATTGATTGATTTCGGGAGCGCCACTTTCGATCACGAGCACCACTCGACAATCGTCTCGACACGGCATTACAGAGCCCCTGAGGTCATACTCGGTAAGTTCTTACGGATAGTCCTAACCACAAATATGCGATTTATTCAGAAAATAACCAAATATCTCATTATTACCCATACATAGACGAATATTTCTCATGATATTTCTGGTAAAATTCTATTGTCAAACATCATTTTTTTTTTCGAGAAATCAAAGTTTTTATTTTGGTTTTATGAGCTAATATCTAAATATTTTTGTATGTAAATAAGCAAAACGAAATATTACCTTTGATAGAGAATCTAATAAAGATCATGATAAAATTTAAAATTTCTAAATTGGGTTCCGTATTTTTCCATAAGACAAGTACAAGTTAGAAATGCCGAGTTTTTTTCACTTTTTCCAGTTTCTCATAATTATTCATAATTATCTAATTGTTTTACAAAATAATATTTCAATATTTGATATACGACATTTCAATGCGATCATTGCACAGTTATTCTTTTTATGATTGCTATAGTTATAGTACTTTTTGTCGAGCGCAGCGATATTGCAAGAAATTCCGATAAATTGCCGCGTTCTGCCATGAAAGTATGCTGCTACTCGAAGAGTTAAGTTCATAAAATTACGTGTACACACAACCTACTTAAAAAAGTACAGGATAGACAAAAAGTCCGTTAGCATTTGAAAAGCCTACTGCCTCAGTGTGTGGGGCTACTAATATTTATGGCCATTAGACATGTAAGGCTACAGCATCATTCAGCGGAGCACAATGTGCATTATATTCTGCGACCAAAGCTAGTCGAAAATATTGATCTTTAGCTCAAAACGTTCTTATACTTTAGTTGTGATTGGAACGTCTCTAAATCACATTTTACATATAGATGTACATTTACAATTTAAATGTCCGCTTTAGAACAGGATCTAAAATAGGATCACTGGCAACAGTTTTTGGCATATCATGTTATCAGTTTTTTGCTACTGGATTTTTGTCTTATGACATTTTAATTGTATTTCTTGTCCATTTTACTGTTAATTATTGTGAATTACAAATTAAATGAAATACAATTCAAATAATGCAAGAATGAAAGGATAGAGACCATGCCCAGAGACTATAGTTTGCTAACGAAACACCGCTTTGAAATTGATATCTAGATTACAAGTGCCTAAACTAACAAGGATCACAATTGGATTGTGTAATCTGCAGGTGAGTTATAATTAACTGGCATCCTTAAAGGGGGTGAATGTGGATAATTTTATTTTACGTAAATTTGAACAACTTACTTATAAATGGAAGTTTGACAGGCATAGAGCGCGCTGCGCTATCTAATAAACATATTTCACCTACCGCTAGGTGGCGCTTCGTGCTCAACGCGTTTTATACTATTTTTAAAATATAAAAATTTTTCAAATTAAAAAGAAAACCACAATTTTTTATCAAAATTGCTTATTTGCTCGTACTGATTCTCTCACTTTAAAGATGCGGGTAAATTAAAACTCGCGCTGTATAAACAAATGAACAGTTCTTAATTCATGTAGTTTTTAAAAATATTTATTACTTTATGAAATCCACTTTATTTATAACTCTTTATCCATCCTTTATTTGTTATTTTGTTTTTTTTTTTTTATTTTAGAAGTGTAGGTAGTTCTTGAAAGAAATTGATATCATAGAATAGATGAGGGCAATTTAATTCACTGCGCAAGTCGTCGATAGAGAAAAATCTGGATTAAGTATCTCTTAACAAGCAAGATATTTTATAAACTTTAAATCCCTCCAAAAAATCATGGCATTTATTATATCTGTTGTTTACAGAACTTGGCTGGTCTCAACCGTGCGATGTCTGGTCCATTGGCTGCATTATGTTTGAGCTACACCTAGGGATCACATTGTTCCAGACGCACGATAATCGCGAGCATCTCGCCATGATGGAGAGGATATTAGGAACAATACCTTACAGGTGAGAATCATCATTTAATTGAATTAAAAGATTATTGCGGTTGTTTGAAATTATAAATAAGATTAAAACAAATTTACTGCATGAATTTTGTAGCACCCAACACTTCAGCTATGTTGCAATTGCCATTGTCCAGGGTAGACTGAGTGAGACAGGGTGAGTCTACCCTTGACAATGCCGGTTGCAACACCGCTGAAACGTCAAGTGCTATAAAATTCACGCAGTAAATTCGTTTTTATCTTATTTATATCATTCAGTTGTGTCCCCAGTTACAAAAGTTAAATTTCATTCCAGAAAATTCTGGAATTTTCTATTTCATTTTTGTAACCTCCAGATGGTCAGGAATCACCTTCGCTTTCTCTCTCCCTAAAATTAAAGATTTTCAATGTTTTATGCAATCACACTTTCTTACCTATTTGCAGAATGGCGAAGAGAACGCGTACAAAGTATTTCTACCACGGGAAGCTCGACTGGGACGAGAAGAGCTCGGCCGGTCGATACGTCCGTGAAAACTGCAAACCTCTACTTGTGAGTATGATTACTTTTCAATTTTACGATACCCTTGTTGCTGTGTTTCCAATTCGATTTTTAAATTAAATGAGATGACTACCTTGGCTACTTGCCGGGAGAGTTAGGGTGACAACCGATTTTTTAAATTTATACAGATTGACCATTCAGGCCCTAAACTAATTCTTGATTTTCTTGTTTCTTTCGCAGAGGTACCAGCAAGCTGACGATGAAGAGAACCGGCAGCTGTTCTCGCTCATCGGGCGAATGCTGGAATACGAGCCGAGCCAGAGGATCACCTTGAGGGATGCCCTATCCCATCCTTTCTTTGATAAGTTACCGCTTAACCAGAGATTGGGTAAGATATAAATTCATATTTTTAGATTTTTTACACAATCCAAACTCTAAACTATGTTAATTATACTCACTCTAAAACTTTCGAGGTTATTTGACATTTTAATTAAAAGAAAACTGATTCTTACCGCATGAAACTAGATGATAGTTTTTTCCGACGTTTCGGAAAATTTACATTTGCAGTCGTCATGGGCACAATAATAATGCAACTGTCACTTACATGCATCCGAGCACTCTTGTGGTCCCCGTAAAGCGGGTAAATGTAACTTTGCCGAAACGTCGTGGGGAAAAAAGTTTTCCGTAAGAATCCGTTTCTTTTCAATTAAAATACACATTAACTAGTAGTGGTTAGGTGACTGAAGTAGAATAGTAGTCGTTGGTGACATGTATTGTGATCTGATCTGGTCTGTTGCTTTGTGCATCTGGCAGTCTAGGAGATTCGGAGCGTTCGCCTCTTGCACCGCATTTCGAATGTTTTTGTTCTCTGTCTTCTCGCTCGAAGGAGACTATCTCTCGACCACTAATGCAATCTAGCGGGGAGCGTTTAAAGCTTACTTATATGATATTTGAAAAGAAAAGAGCTGAAGCAATGTCGTCATAATTTAAGTATCTATAGAATAAGCTTACACATAGATAACCGTTGTAAAGTCTCAAAAATCCTTGGACGCTAAAGTGGATTGCAGAATCTTGATCATCATGTATTCAAACTATACGCAGAATGTGTAGTTAACCTTATCTAACTCCCCCCCGCCTCCCCCAAACCTTGACTGTCATCCCCGAAAGCGCCACAGTATACAGATAGTAGCTTTTCCTGAAAACAAAATTTTAATTGAAGCGAGCGACATATTCAGCCCTCAGTGTTTGCATATGGCCGCTACTCCACCGATGCAAATACTCAAATGTTTGAGAAATTTGACATTTCCCACCCGTGTGTAATGCCAATTACAGGCGTTTGCCCTAACGTATCCCTCTCGAGAATAAAATCGCATCATACGCCGAACTCAAAACTTAAAATGTCCTTAATAAATAACAGTCTGTAGAAGTCGCACCGAGAGAGCACCGCATTTCCACTTCGCGAACCCTCGGCATAACGCAACGACGGCCGCTGTCAGTCGTCCGTCTACCCTCGTACCCTATCCTCTCAACACCTTGCCACTCAAAAGTGCGCTTACTGTTCTCGGTATACTGTGCAGGCGGTGGTGGCAGAGGGGAAACGCATGCCATCACAGGGCTGTACAAAAGCTCGCCAAAGAAAATATTGAGTTGATTATTTTAATGAATATTTTTCAGTAAAAATGTTATAATAATAAGGAATGCAAAAGAATTTCATAAAATTGTAAATTATAAAATTCCTATATGACTTGTTTACCCTTGCTAATATTTATTGTAAATTAGACCCAAAGTCTTGTAATAAAGAAACTAGAGTTGGTTTTTCTTTTTACCAAGGCGGACGCATAAGCTAGCAGTGTACAGACTGGGGGACTCCCACTGTAGCCATCTGGTGGCGACAGTTGGAATGCATCCATTTAGCAAAGGGTAATTTGCATACATCATAATCTTTATAAATAACAGCATGAGCGCTAAAGCAATTTAAAGTGTGTGTTTCATTAAATCCACAAAATTTAAGCTGCAGCTGGCCACAAATTTCACATTTATCACGCTAAATATTTTTTAATGAAACATTGCATTAAATCTGTGAGTGAATTGAAGAAGGGGTTTTTTTTTGTTGGGGGAAATATGGCCTGTCTGTTCAGTCTTTCTATCAAAAATCGAAAAGTCACGGTTCTGCGTCAGTCAAGATATACTTATTTAGTTTAAAATATTAAATCTGGATTGATCATTTTTATTAACAAAATATTGCAGTATATCAAGTCACATAAAGGCGATTGTTTGACTTTGGCCCTTGTCGTTTCTTACAGTTTTGACATACACCTGTCTAAACTGTCAACGCAATACCGGAAAATTAGGTGAAATGAATGAAAATGAACCGGTACCCTCTCCTCAAATCGATCTAAAACAATCACTTTTGCCAAGAAGAAAGTGAATAATACTTTTTTGGTAGCGAATCGTCATATATACCATCTAGTTCCGTAATTTCAGAATCTGAAGAAGAATGAGTTGAGTGCAGCAAAGTCTAATCATTCTAGAAACAGTATCCGATGACGAACAAATGCTGATTCATGTAACACAATACAAAAAAGCCAATACAAAAAAAAAGTGTAAACCAAAAAAAATTGAAAGCGCACTTGACATTTTTTTCTTCAAACCTCTTGGCAACAAACGTTGACGTTTGTAAACTAAAGAATAAAACATTTTTGGTAAAGAGGAACAACTCCAACAAGTGACTTTCAACATGCAATAACACTTGTCGATAATGCGGCTAAACTGTTACTGAAGAAATTAGAGCAGATATTTTTAATACTCTTTACAAATCTTCAAAGGATCAACAACATTTATTCCTCCCTAATTATATGAGATATAATAGGAAAAAAACGAAGTTTGTCAAAAAATGTTCATGAATACATTGGAGATTGACCCTGAAAAAATTGAGGGTCTTGTGTAAAGAAGAAGTTCCACATTGGGATTGTGTCATGAAAATCGAATTGAATGTGAAACTGCAATCAAAATATCTGTATTATCAGAATATCAGAATGTAGTAAAAAGAATTTAAATCACCTTATCAAATAATAATTTCCTAAAAATAGTACTAAATTAAGACAAAGAGTTCCAAATGTTACTTTAATGAAAAGTACTATCTTCAATACTATATTTCCCAGTCAATATACATTTTATTATATTTTGATAAAGTTTCGTTTCAAAAAAAAAAGTCATAACAATTTTTGTATGTCGAAAGTCATTTTTGACATAAATAACCTTCTTAAACTCACCCCCAGAAATATTACAACTGATTGCTCGATAGGTGGATTATGTGCGTCCGCTGGATGTTCGGCGCTTTGTCATTTTCTAAAACAACTTTTCGAGTTACAAATCAAGATATTTTACCGGTCTAGACCATTTTTAATATCAAACAAAAACTTCATGCTTAAAAGCCCAAACGGCGAATTGACTGCTTCGAGTTATTTACGATTTGAAGGGTTTAGGGTGAAAAAGGGAGGAGTCCATTATCGTGTCTATTTATATGTAGTATTACAAAATAGTACATTATTACAAAAATATAACTAACATTATACAGAACTGAAAATAAAGAAATACATCAACTTGTGTAGATCTTTACCTACAATAATCATCATTATATAACTCATTCTGTCCTTAGCCGCGTCGAAACATTGGTTCCTATAGGATGACCGAAGTTAAGGAGTGTCGGACGAGGTCAGTACTTGGATGGGTGACCGCCTTAGTACTGACAAGTGATGTTCTAAAAGCTGGCCGCCTGTAAAATAATCGTCGTTAGACAAGTTGAATTAAATTACAGTAACTCCTAAGATGGTCTAATTACAGTAACTCGTATATGTATTACAGGAACCCGTAAGACATATAAGGGTGGAAAAAAAAGATTCGCAGTTTTAAAATTATGTTGCTGTTTATTTTGTGTTAATCGTATCGGATCTAGGAATAAAACAGAGACTCATTTAAACTCGTAATGTTGAAAGAATGGTTAAAGTAGTTAATGTTATGTAAATCATTAAAACGAATCTACCATCGCAGAATGGCATCGAGCTAATAGAGGAAATTCACATGGACTCTCCGCATTATTTCTTTACACACTCTATTAAATGACAACAAATATTGGCGTTTAACTTCCATAGGGTTGCAAACTCTAAAAATCAACAAAGATTGGACTATCCCCCTTTTCACCCTATACTCTTCGTTCACTGCGGCTATCTCGATTGTATTCTCGATCGACGAACCGATGAAGAAGTGAACAATTTGAGATAGCTGCCCGAAAGGAATAAGCGTAGTAACGTGTGGTATTTTTACAGGCAGCGACCGCGTTCGCGCCACGGGCGAATCGGCCGTGCGCGAACGCTCGCACTCGCTCAGCAGATGAGAGGCCGAGCACCGCAGTGAGTCCGCGGACGCCAAGCAATGCGCGCAACGGCGGCCGCGCTTAGTCTACAGGAGCGGCAGCAACGACAACGAAACGGACGACTGACGGCGGCCGTCGTTGCGTTATGCCGAGCGTTCGCGAAGCGGAAATGCGGTGCTCTCTCGGTGCGACTTCGTCAGACTGTTATTTATGAAGGACATTTTAAGTTTTGAGTTCGGCGTATGATGCGATTTTATTCTCGAGATTCTTGTTTCAATATAATAGTCCAATAATAAATACGCAAAGGTGTAATATTTCTATAGATAATAAAATACGAACCATTTCTTTAAAATTTCGTCGAATCAATCATTTAGTTTTTTTTCGGTTAATTTA
This sequence comes from Micropterix aruncella, assembly GCA_944548615.1. NCBI lineage: Eukaryota > Metazoa > Arthropoda > Insecta > Lepidoptera > Micropterigidae > Micropterix > Micropterix aruncella. Next base: position 25,264,449 of record OX155959.1, on the reverse strand, counting down.
ACATCTTGTAACATTTAAGGTAACCAAAAATGTAATTTAAATTTTAATTATTTAGTAAACTCGTATGTATCTTGTCACTCGAATCATCGAGTCATTTTGGCCATCATTCTGTATGTGTAAATGTAAATATTATAATATGCTGTGGAGTTATACAAAAGGACATTGTAAAAATTCCAATTGAATAAATTTGTGTCTTTTAAAAAAAGTTTTATTTCGTGGTGGAAAAATCGTCACACTCCAAATTTCATTTATATAAAACCGACTCTACGATAAATTTGAATGGAGCTGCCGTGGAATTCAGCGGCCGGAGTCGGGCTCATTAATACTCTTTATTAATATAATAATATTAATACTCTTGGAGGACTCACGGCTAACGACTGGTAGTGGTAGGTTTAGGACAGCTGTCTTGCCGCATGCGAGTGTCACGTTACTTACCATTCACTCCCTCCTTCGAAGCTGCAAAATTTGCAATGCGAGATCGAGGTTTTTATAACTCTCCGCCCAAGGGAAAAGTATTGAGAATTTCGAGATGGATGGAAATATCCATTTTGACCCCTCTGAGACGATTAAGACCATTTCCAGATTGAAGTGTCTGAGTGTAAGTGTGTGTGTGTGCGTGTGTTTGTATTCCTCCACGACAGCGCCCAAACGCTTTATCCGATTGACCTGAAATTTGGTATGCAGGCAACATCACGGCAACATTTGGTCATGGCAAAAGTTGAAAAGATTGTGGCTGAAACCGGTCCACCAGGGAGCGCGCTACCCATGCTTCAATCTCAAAATATTTCAGTTAGAGACTTGAAATTCGGTACACAAATGCCTTTATGGACCGAAATCGCATTGTGAAGTTTTGGTTGAAATAACTCGTATACAAGTGATGCAAATAATATTTATAGTCTGTCATTAAGAAAATACTACACGTATTGAAAATATACCATTTGAATACCATGAAAATACTACAAATACTTTTCTTAAGAATAAAGTGTTTTATTATATACAAATATGCGACACATCAGGCGATGATAAATTGTTGCCGCATAGGTAAATTTGCCAATTCAATGTGTGCAAGTTATATACCGGCAATTGGGAATCAACTTTCGTGTGGGTGGGGAGGAGGGTCGGGAGGCCTTGTCTACTTGCCTAGAGTCTTGGGGTAACATGGCTTTCGATTTTAACGTCTTAGCGCCGATTTCTATATGAAACATGTGAGTAAAAGTAAAAGCACAGTATACCAGACAGTAACTTCTCTTGGAACAAAATTGAAATCGAAGCGAATATATCACGAGTGGTAAGGGCTCGGATATGGCTGTCAGATGTTACGGCCACTTTTGCAAACATTCGAAATGTCGCCAGTCTTTACCTGCGCGTAACGCTAGCCAAAGGCGCTCGTTGAGACGTACCCCTCTGCCCACATTCCTTGCACCCTCTTCTCGCAATGCCCTGTCGCTCAAGAGTAAAGCTACTGTTTGGTATGCTGTGGTAAAAATATGAGTAAAATTGTCAGTTTTCTCAATATACCATACATTTTTCAATTCAATATGTAACTGATATCGGAGGATTAAACCAACTGACCGACAACAGTCGGTTTTCTTCATATAAAATGGGATATAAATGTAACCATTCAAATTCGGCCAGTTACTTAAGGGGGAAGGGGGGGTGGTCGGGTTATCAGGAGTCACCAGGAGGATTACCGGCTGTCATTAGGATGCTGGCACCAGGCTGTCACTTGTATGCTGGCATCAGGCTACCTCCGGGTTTCCGGTACCATGCTGACACCAGGATGCTGGCACCGGTCTGCCACCAGGATGGAGGTATCAGTTAGCCATCAGGATGTTGGTAAAAGACAGGTAACAGGATGGCGGTAACATGCTCACACCGGGGTACCGGCACCAGCCTGGCACCAGGTTAGCATCAGGATGCTGGTACTGGTGTTACATAAGGATGCCGGCACTAGTTTGACTCCAGGATGCTGCTATCAGGCCGGCCACAGGTTAAAACCAGGATCCTAGTACGAAAACGCTGGCATTAATTTGACACCAAAATGCTCGTGCCAGGCTGGCTCTCCAGGATGCTAATACCAGGTTAAAACCAGTACGGTGGTACCAGGATGCTGGCACCAGGATGTTGGTGACAGGCCGGCTCCAGAATGCTGGAACCAGGTTAGAGCCAAGATGTTGGTACCTAGCTGTCACCAGGATGCTGGTACCAGTCCCCGCCAGGATGCTGGCACCAGTTTATAACCAGGATTGTGGCGCCAGGCCGACTCCAAAATGTTAACACCAGGTTAAAACCAGGATGCTGGTACCGGCTGACTACAGGATGCCGGTATCAGTCTCCGGATGCCAGGCCAGCTCTAGGACGCTGGCCCCTTTCTGCCACCAGGATACTGGCACCGATCTGTCGATTCAATTGCGCTTCCCGCCCATCAATCCATCGGATAATTCTTGCCAGACTCGGAATTTCTTGATTAGCATCAATAATAGACCAGATTAAATTACTTTCACAAACTGGGAGAAAGGTCCTAAAAATATTCACTACCTCGCTAACTGTACAGGTGAGTTTTAATTATCCCGCATTCTAAATGGGGTAAATCGGTACAGGCAACTAAAAAACTAAAAAAATATATGTTTTTTTAATTTCAAATATTTGATTATTGTGATTGTTAAATAAAAGTTTTCGAAGCGTTTGAGGGCACTGCGCCATATATAGGTAGGTAAAATATCGCTAATAAACGATATTAGCGATATTTTTCTACTGCTAGACGGCGCATCGTGCTCAGCGCTTTTTATACTATTTTTCTTTTTCCACATTTTTTAAATAAAACGATTACTTACTGGTCCTGATTCACCCCCTTCAAAGAAGCTGGTTAATTAAAATTCATCCTGATAATTCTGGTTCGACTGGTTGTAAATTGGGGCTATTTCAGATTGTGAAAAAAACAATGTTATCGTATTTTATATGCACATTTATTGGTATTTCCACATACAGATTTTCAAATATTTTTTCTTCATAATGTTTTTTTTTTTTTGGTCAGCGAGTATTATTCATGCAGATACAGATACCAGATAATGGGACCGATTGCGTTTCTTCGTGAATTAAAATACGAACTTAGTTCAACCGAACAAGACAGAGCAATACGTTAGAACAGAATATGAAATGAACTATCGTCGATTTTCCTACACCAAATCTACCTGTCGAACTTATAGACGCCCGAGTAAGTTCGAAATCATTTCGGGTGGCGTTATATTTAGCTGCCTTGTGTTCAGTGGGTATTTTTAATCCGTAAAAGTGACAGCCGTTCATGTCACATAACCCTTTGATGTATTGCTCTGTCTCGTTCCCACGAACTAATTTTCGATTTTAGTTCAAGAGAAACGCAATCGAATATTGCGTACACTGCTAAAATATAACAAACAAAATAATAAATTATGGAGTCCACTAATATAATACAAGTTCCACTCTAAGCTTTGGAATATTTCCAAAGCTACGAGGAAGGAATTTGAAATAAATTACTTCAAGACGACGGATTTGTGTGATGAATCAGTTGTCAGGCCAAGAATAGGTTGTCGGTACAGCGGTTGTGTAATGAAAATCATACATCTGCGCTATTACGAATTCTTCCTTGTCATCCGGTTCCGGGAACACGGAGGCTTTATTGGAACGGTAGCCGAATTCCACGATTTTTGCGGCAATTTTTAACGAGCACATCTGGATATCTTCAAGCCCGGGGAAAATGCGACCTTTCGCAAGGTCCTCTTCCGAGACGATATTCGCCAGGGTCCGAGACGCTAAAAGCATGACTTCTTCTTCGATGTCGATGATTCCTGCGCAGATTATCCCGAGCGCTAATCCTGGGAAGATGTAGGAGTTGTTGGCTTGCCCCGGGTAGGAGATGCTGCCGTCTTTGTGCGTGTATTCGGGGAAAGGGGATCCTGACGCGAAGATCGCTCGGTCGTCGGTGTAACTGTAGGCTTGCTCGGCCGTGCACTCCGCTTTGTAGGTCGGGTTCGATAGAGGGAAGATGATGGGTCTGTCGTTATTTTTGGCCATCTCTCGCAGGATTTCCGGGGTAAAAGCGCCTCCGACGGCGGCGGCGCCGATCAGAGCGCTAGGCTTCAACGTTTTCACCACTTCCTCGAGGTTTTTGATAGGAGCGTGAGCGTGAGCAAATTTGTTTTTGTAAGCGTTGAGTCCCCCTTCCGGTCGATCTTTGACGATGAGTCCTTTCAAGTCGACAAGCCACATCCGTTGACGTGCGTCTGCTTCCGATGTTCCCTCTTCTTTCATCGCCATCACTAGTAACTCAGCAATGCTGATGTTCGCCTCCCCGGCACCTTGGAATACGATGACATTATCCGATAAACGTTTCTTTGTGATGCGGAGAGCGGCAAGCATACCGGATACAGTGACGGACGCCGTTCCTTGGAGGTCGTCGTTGAAAGTGCAGTATTTACCGCGGTATTTCTCGAGGAGGCGGAATGCATTCCCACTGGCGAAATCCTCAAACTGCGGAGAGAGAAATCACTAAATTAGCAGTTAATTCTCATTAGATTACACTAAATGCATTGGAGTCTATGCTACTAAGCCCAGGTGCACTTCGCAAAGATTTTGTACATATCTCTATTTGATTACAATTCGTTGTCCAGTCCTGCGAATTCTACAAACAAGGCAAAATCTTCACAAATATGTTCCTGATAGTCTTATCAGATGTAGGTAGATGTACAACAGTTTTTCAACTAACGGTAACCCTTGAGAGTGATGTAACTACGCATAACTGGTTCTAGTTTTAGTAGCTTAGAAGATTTCTGCTGCGAGTGCTTTTTTAGTAGCTCTTTCGCAATTGTTTGTTCTGGTTTATTCTGCCAGTGTAGGTGAATCTGTTGCCTCTCCTATTCTTCCAAACTTTGAGTTGCTGTGGCATTTGAGAATTAGACAGAATCAAGGTTTTCAATGATTCCTGGAACACCGAGGTCTGGAGTTGGCATAGCCGGAGGTCTGGAGTTGGCAATGGATTCTGGAGTTAGCGTAGCGGAGAAAAGACAGTTTTAAAGCTTGTCCAAAGATGTGTTTGGATCTGATGAGAAGTTAGGGATCAAATCTTTTGGTTAGATACAGCCAGGATTTCATAGAGCTGCTTTTTAGCTAACGGGTCGACTTTTTATTTCCTATCAATCCGTGTATTGCCAAGCACCCGAACCGAGACCCTTTAATGCACTCATTCTAAGAAATTTCTTGATTTTATTTCAGAAAATAAAACACATTTTGCAATACCACACACCTCTGAATAAAATTTGGAAATACGATTGCTCTTTCTTGGGCTTGCTCTTGATTGGGCTTTCTGACCGACTAGCCTTGGGTCGCTCTCACTGTCCCGTCTAGATGCGCTGGTGACAGCTAGTTTAAAATCCTGGTTGTCCTTAGACAAACCAGCTGACCCCTCGACTCTCTTCAGACCCAAACACAATTTTGGGCAAGCCTAAAACTGCCCTCTGCTCCACGCGAACTCCCGAATAACCAAAAATTCGATTCTATGCGATCAAGGATCCGGCAATATCGAAGCACGTAATAAGTGGCCGTAGTGAGATCCCCACAAAAACTTCCTCAGAATGCCACTGGTATGGCAGTACAACCATGAGCTATGTGGACTTGAAGAAGTCTCTCTTGCGGGGAGATTACGACTGCAACAGTATGGCTCACGCTATTGGCCTTTAACGCCAGAAGAATTGGACAACGATTGGGGACTTTTGCATTCCTCCTCCAATGGACTGGAATATAATTTATTTATTTATTTATTTATTTATTTATTTGTAACGAAACAGATAGTAGGTGGTACATTTCATTAATAACATAGTGCCTTACATAATATGCTCTAACCTACTATCCTATAATATTGTTACAATGCATCCGTTAATAAGGCTCTAATCTAGATATTATATATATATATATATATATATATATATATATATATATATATATATATATATATATATATATATATATATATATATATATATATATATATATATATATATATATATATATATATATATATATATATACATATATACACACACATACATATATATACATATACATATATACACACATACATATATATACATATATATATATATATATATATATATATATATATATATATATATATATATATATATATATATATATATATATATATATATATATATATATATATATATATATATATATATATATATATATATATATATATATATATATATATATATATATATATATATATATATATATATATATATATATATATATATATATATATATATATATATATATATATATATATATATATATATATACATATATATATATATATATATATACATATACACACACATACACATACACATACATATACATATATACATACATAAATACATATATACATACACACACATATATATATATATACATACATACACACACATATACATACACACATACATACATAAATATATACATACATATCCACATATACATATACATACACACACATACATATATACATATACACACACATACATATCTACATATATTTTTATTTTTACATATTATATATATTTTTATTTTTACATTACACTAATGTTTTAGAGTGTATGGACTTTTTGATGTTCGCAAAGGTATCATTGAATATGTCGTTTCCTTGGCAGTTCATATCGAACGCGCGACACATCCTACTTATAGGTTTATTATACGATAAATTATTTGCATGTAATAGGTTGGCAAATGTGTTATTATTTCTGGAATGCCTCTGGGGAACGCGGATTGGAATTTTAGCTAAGCTGGCCGGACTGTCTAGCTTGTTATTAATAAGTTTGTAGAGACACGAGATGTCTGCACTTATTCTACGTTCCTTTAATGACAGCATTTCAAAATAAGACAAACGATCCTCATAACTGTTTAGCTTATTCCCAAGGCCACATTTGTACGACAGCATGCGGGTGAATTTCCTTTGGACTTTCTCGATTCTATCGCCGTGTACTTTGTAAAGAGGATTCCATATTACTGTACCGAATTCTAGTATAGATCTAACTACAGAGTTGTAGACCAATAACATAGATTTCGGATTACGAAACGGCTGCATAATCCTGCAGATAAACCCTAGCATTTTATTGGCCTTTTTAATCATCTCATTGAAATGAATTTGAAAAACATATCTTTCATCGAAAACAATACCTAGATCCCGAATATGGTTTACTCTAGAAAGAGGTGCGTCGCTGATGTAATAATTATTACGGAAGATGTTTTTGTTCCTTGTGAATGTGATGACGTGGCATTTGTCTATGTTAAGTTGCATGGCATTGCGTGTGCACCATCTGCTTAAGGTATTTAAGTCGTCCTGAATTTTGTCGCTATCAGAGGAGCACGAGATTCTATTAAATATTTTTAGGTCGTCAGCGTAAAAAAGATGCGGACATTTGAGTTCATTGCAGAGGTCGTTAATGTAATAAAGGAACAGTAGGGGTCCTAGGTTTGAGCCTTGCGGCACCCCAGAGGTAATAACGGCCGGTGCAGATTTGAAGCCATTCACATTTACCAGTTGTGTACGATTAGATATATATGACGACAGCCATCTCAGCAGATTTCCATGAATTCCGAAGCTCCCCAATTTTTCCAGCAGTATAGCGTGATTGACTTTGTCAAAGGCTTTGCTGAAGTCAGTGTAAACTGTATCAACCTGAATGCGCTTATCGAGTGACATGCATAAGTAATCCGTGTATTCTAAGAGGTTAGAGATGATTGACCTATTGTGCATAAAGCCATGCTGAGTATCGCTTAGCGATGGTTTAGTGTACAGGTATAGATGATCTCGCATGAGGGATTCGAACACTTTTGAAAAGGTACATAATATGCTTATCGGCTAATAATGTTTTGTATACCGGATGCCAGAGATTCTGAAATTTTATTTAAATGCCTCTCAGCATACTCTTCCAGACCCCAGTAACTTCGCTCGTTAGATCTATGCCAAAGATAGTTCATGCCCCCTGGTTAGGCCATTTTCAATTATTCCGTATAATATATATTTATATCCTACCTACCTCCCAATTCCCAATCAGTGAGAAATTACGCGCCGGCCGAACCAGACGTGCTCCTGTGAGTGTTCTCGTTATCGTGCTGTGATAGTAATTATCGCGTCCGTGAGCTGGCCAGCCGAAGATTTGGAGACATTTTGGAGTGAAATTGCAGCAAGGAATTTACGCGAAAAATAGAAAGGTGCGTAAATTTGATTCCTTCTCCTCTCCACAATGATGCCTATAATCCCTTTAAATTAGCCAACCTTCCTCACAGTCCACTCTATATATATAAACTTAAACCCAACACCCCCTCTGTAGCAATGCCCCTTGCACAGCTAGACATATTCTAACTGGCTGCAAGGTGGCCTTAGATCAAGGACGGTACACTTACCACCATGACAAAGTCCTTGCTGTTATTCGCGAGACGACCCTCTCAGTGGCTTGTCCCAAAAGTGGTTGACATTACCCTCCAAACCCCCAATACAGTTTGTGCAGGATGGCTCTAAAGGCAAAAAAACATTTCACTACAAAACCTTTCTCAATAATCGAGAAAGCTTCAGATAGGATTCTGGAGGTCGCGTCGATTCGGTTTCTAAGCAGTATAAATTCCCTGAAAGTCTCTGATGCACAGCCCTCCGTCCAGATATAACTCTTTACTCTCTATCTCAGAAGATGGCCCTTATTGTAGAATTAATTGTAGAAGTAACATTCTAGCATTGAAGGCCAATAGCATGAGCATGAGCTGTTGCTGTCGAAATCTCCCCGCAAGAGAGACTTCTTTAAGTCTACATCGCTCATTGTAGTACTGCCATACCTCAGACCAGTGCCATTCTGGCTGATTCCAGCAAAGAACTTATTGTGGGAGTCTATGCAGGCTTGTAGATCATTTGACTCACTACGGCCACGTACCACGTGGTTCGATATTGATGGATCCTTGGAATTGCACAGAATCGAGTTTTTGGTTATTTTGGCCTCTGGCGTAGAGCAGAGGTCAGTTTTAGCGCTAGCCCAAAATTGTGTTTAGACCTGAAGAGAGTCGAGGGGTCAGCTGGTTTGGCTAAGGACAACCAGGATTTTAAACTAGCTGTCACCGGCGCATCTAGACGGGACAACTAGAGCTGTCAACTACAACGGGCGAACCCGTCACCCCAAGAAGTTTTAAAGATATTAGATCGTTCTGTCTCCCGTGAGGTGAGCGCAGATGACTTGGGACGAAAAACAATCCACTGCCTAGTTACGCCACTTGGCCGTCAGAGGCCAACGCCTTCTGGTGAGGCACCGGAAAGATAACAGCGGGCAGCCTCGCCCCCTGACTACCAATTTGGAAGGATATCTCCGTCTGGAATCAACCTTCAGGATACCTCCAGCCTCCTGACTAGTTATAGGATCGAGGTCGCTTGCGCGGTCCTCTCCCTTGCGTAGCGGTGAAATGGTATCTACCGAATCTATCGCGGACCATGGCATCCTTTGCCCGGCCTCTTCACCCGGGATCGGGTGGCCGAATAGTCGTTTCAAGAGCAGTTGCCGTAAGGTTAACAACTACTCCCGCTCTATAGGAAACATTACTGTTTCCAGACTTTCCCCGGGTGTTAGTCGGAATGCACAATAAATTGGCTGACGTCGTACGATGCGCAAACCGTCCAGGAGCGCTCGAAGGTTGACTCCTAGGAAAGACTGGCCTGCAAATCAGCGTACTACCTGGCTCGCATTTCTGCGTGGAGGCCGCCGGATGGGTGCTGACCCGTGCGTTTGACCGAACCTATACAACTGGGTCTTAGTGACCAAACTTCAACAGGGCCCATTAGCGCCCTTTAGCTCTCCCTATCAACTCCATCTAGACGGGACAGTTGCGTTTTGGTGAAATCGTAAATAAGAAAGGGTCGTGACAAATGTGAGGTAAGATAATATTGTCATAGATCCAAGCCTTACGAGGGCCGGAAATCAGCAAGCCATTTTATTTTCCAGGCAACTATTGAAATGCTCTTCGCCAAAGACGTAAAAACAAGTATCCGTAAATCACATAGATTTTTTGAGTTTTTGTAATTGTTGAAATAATACCGCCAGATTAGCATTGTTCAACTGTAAATAAGCCAGATTGCTTTTATGTGAATTTAATTATCGAATCGAGTGAATAGAAAAGATTTATAACTGGAAAATAAAGTACAATTTCATTGCACCTCCAACCCGGCCACCCATCGGACGGATAATCCTTGCCCGTGTTGGAGCCCTGTCGGTCCAACATACCCACAACAAAAAAGTAATTTCCACAGAATGGAAACCGCAAACTCGCTCAAATCTACACGAGCCAGTTAATTTCCAACTAAATTCGGCAATTTATGCACAGTCAAGCGATGACTCATGTCATTTCTTCTGATCGATACACATGTCGCACCCCACTCATAGCTATTACATCACCGCTCACGGTATAAAACGTAGTACATTTCAATCAATCGATATCATTCCCTTGGCGGATAGTTACCGCGCTCTACGCATCATTCCTTTGGTGGACAGTTACTCGGCTACAAGCATTCCTTGGCGGATAGTTACCGCGACTACGCTTCATTATCAAGCAGTACCTGTATTACCCGCGATACCGATCGTCAAGCCTCGCTCCTCGACTACACACTTCGGACACACTACTACGGCTTCACCTCGCACCCACACTAATACACTACGGCGAAATAACAATCAAGGCGTTAAGAACTGGCGACTCACTTCAACCTTCTGATTAAATACTTCTACTTCGACATCCACGACTTTCATTCACGGAGAAAACTTCACGATGAGATCCACCCTTCGCTCACAATCAATTGGAGTCTAGTGGAGGGTGGGAACTCTCACACCCGACTCGGAATTTCTTGATTAGCATAATAACACAAGTCAACATGAATTTTGATTCTGAGTTCTGTATGTCTGATTCTGATTTCTTTTGCCTAGCTAATGAAAGAAAAAATATTTTTATCTAATAAGGTTTGCTTTTGTAGCAACCAGAACAAAATTTCAAATTATAAGGAAATCCTCTATTTTTTTAATTCAATTATATATTAAAGAAAACAAACGTTGATTTATATATTTACATCACTTTTATTTACAAATAACAATAAAAATAAACCTACAGATATAAAAAAGAAAACAAACAAGCCTTAAAAAATAATGTTTTTGGAACTTTTGCGGTATAAGTATGAACTTTCTCAGCGCCCAAATGTAGTCACCCATCATGTTCTCATTAAATTGACCTTGGTCAGTACCAAGGTCAATTTAATGAGAATTTAATGAACTTTTTAACAACACTTTGTTCACAGTTCATCACATCTTGGTGAAAGTGTTCCCCCTGCTCTTTCAATCATGCCCTCAAGTTATCTTTGAAATGATCTAAGTGTAACATGTACTGTGCAGGTTCTGCCAAGGGGCAGAGGAAACTCCCCTGCACCTCATGTGCGAGTGTGGCCCGCTGATGCGTAAAAGATACACCCACTTGGGTGGTCATTACCTCCAACCTGAGGAGGTAAAACAATCTGGCGCTAAAAGCCTGTTGCGGTTCTTAAATGACACGAGGCTTAGCGCAGAACTATAGTAGGTGGCGAACACAATAGATCAGCAATGGTCGCAGTGTTACAAGGCTCATAAAGACCTTAGCAAAGCCCCACACAACAAATAAATAAAAATAAAAAAAACATGTGTATTGTAGTACTTTAAGGGACATTCTGCAAGCTATGAGTTTAAAGTTATCAAGCGTAATAGAAATAAGCTCTTTGTAATTTTAAACCTTTTTATTTCCAAGGAAGCTATTGATCACAACTTTAAGGCTGAAATACGGTTGTTTTTCTTGGGTGTTCAGTAACTGTGGGAATTCTTCACTAGCCATTATTTTCTTCATTTGTGGACCAACAAAAATACCCATTTTAATATTCTCTGACAGTTTAAAAGGAAAAAAAATCTTTAAATATTAAAAAACTTCAGAGTCTTGATAAAGACCTTTTACAAATTGCTTCATGAGACCTATTTTTTTATATAACGGAGGTATCAAAACATAATCAGGCTCCACAATCGTTGTTCTTGACATTATGTTTTCCTATGTCTGTTCGTTATGGCCATGAATGCTGCTGGTAGTGAAGAGTGTCGGGTCTACAATCCCATAAGCATAGGATGCATAAATATTTAGTGTATCCACCTTGCATTCCCACCAGAAAACCAACCACCTTGAAATCCCCTATCACTGGCCAGGCATACTCTTCATACTTTCGCGTTTGAAGCACCATTTTAACGCTTTCGTCATTTTCTTTGAGCATTACAGATTGCTCTGGCTCATTCTGGAAGTTTGGAAATCCCAAGAGATGGAAATTTATTTCCATTATGAAGAACTGCTTTTAAGCTTTTTGTGGAGCTGTCGATGAAAAGACGCCATTCAGAAGGAACGCAAGGGATTCCGATTGCATCAAACAAACCTCTCACATCATTGCAATAACAAAGTCCATCTACCTTCGTAAAATAACCAGAAAATATTTCATGTTGCTTTCTTCGATCACTTACTTTAACATCCTTCGAGAGGAAGTTCCACTGTTTTAGCCGAGAGCCTAATATTTACGCTTTCATTTTAGAGAGGTTTAAATCTCTTACTAAGTCGTTAAACTCTTTTGAATCAATTAGATGGGATTCAACAGACACTGATTCGACCAAGAATTCGCTGCCTTCTCTATTACTAGATATTTCTGACAGCGGTTGTTGTTCCATCAGCTTTGAACGGGAAACCACAGGGACCTGTTTGTAGATTCGGGTGCTGAATCTTTTTGGCATTTTTGCCAGCCCGATGATTAGTTATATATATATATATATATATATATATATATATATATATATATATATATATATATATATATATATATATATATATATATATATATATATATATATATATATATATATATATATATATATATATATATATATATATATATATACTTGGATTACACAAAAGTAGCAATCATTGATGTGATGAGTAGGCTCCCTCCATATTCTTGGTACTGCAAACTTCATACTTTTTTTCTCCCCGGTACCAGGCTAGAAAAAAATATATCATAAATATATGTATACTTCATTCATTAGCAAATCCCGCTGAAAGGTAAAACATGCAGGTTTCATGCAAATAAATAAATAAATTGATTTATTCATTTCTTTATGTAATTGTTGATTCATTCATTCGTTCATTCAAGCCACAGACTTTTTGCATATGTTTAATAAATTTCCTTTAATTTAAGATTAATGACGGCGCGGAGTTATGGGGGCGAGCGGCCGACAGGCAGAGGGATTTCGTTATGCAGAAGCGTGCAGTGCGCACAATAGCGCGTGTGGCGCTTGATACGCCAGCTAGGCCTCTGTTTAAAGATCTCTGCATCATGACGCTGCCGTCCATTTATATAATGGAAGTAGCGCTGTTCGTTCGCAGAAATCTAGCCGATTTTGAAGTGAACGGTGTGCATCATCACTATCCAACTAGATCCCGTAGCATGCTACGTTCGGTAAGTCATGCATTATCCAAGTCGGAGAGGCTAGCCTAAATCGCTGGCCCAGCGGTTTACAACATTAGTCAGGCGCAATCTCTTGACGTGTTTAAGAGACGCCTTAAGAGATAGCTTACAGATAAGGCGTTTTACTCACTGGAGGAATATTACTCGAGTGAAGTCTAAAATGCTTTGGTGGCTAAAGTATTTAATGATCTCTTAGCATTTCGTCTTGTATTTCTTCTTTTTACATTATTCTTGTGTTTTTTTCTTCGTTTTGTTTTGTTTATTTTATCGTTTCTTTACGCTAAAAAAAATGTTTGTTTGCTGTTGTATGAATGTATGAATGAATGAAAAAATGTATGAATGTTTGCTAATCTGTATCTGACTTGTATACCAGTATACTAATAAAATGAATATGAATATAATAATAAATGTTTTCTTTTACCTTCTAAAGTGTTCTTGCAGTTAATACATTAAAAAAGAGGTGCCCATATTTTATCTTGATTTCGAATGGGTACATTAAAATAAGCTTCATAGGCCTCAGAGTTTTTTTATTTGTTGTTAAACTGAATTTTGTGGCTCTTATTTTAATAAATCCGCCGCAATGGAGAATGTTCACTAATTTTTATTTTTAGCTCTCCGTATTATCTTCTAAATATAAAAAAAAATCGTGTGAAAAAAATATTTCGATACGTCCATTAGTTTTCGAGATATGGAATTTTAAATATAGATGCGCAACGCATTTTATAGTTTCTTCCGCCGGCGCTCGCTGCGTGTGACGTCATAGTTCAACACTCGCTCAGTCCGCCGCGCGCCACCGTACGGTTTATAAGGTTTCATTAGAAAATTACGCTAATGTCTTTTGAAATGTCTATTCCAAATAGTAGAAAATTGTGTTTTGTGCCAAAATGTAAAACCACAACCACCAATGAATCGAGAAAGTTGTTTTTTCTTGTTCCAATGGATGTCAAAATGCGAAAAAACGTTTAGTACATGTGCCCGTTTCACGGTATTCGCAATAAGTCAAATTATTTTAGTAAAATTTTATTAAAAAGAATAATTAGGTATGTAGGTATTAACATTTCACTATTTATGTTTACACAAAACTTAAAAGATTTGGTACTTGCGCTGCATTTGCTAAATTGGTTATTATATGGTATTCGTTAAATTAGATTTTCAAAATAGCTATGTTAAGCGGCCGACAGGTATATTAACTTACTTTTGCATTATTACTCCTCGCATTTCGGCGGCAAAAAAAATCACTAATTTTCGAAAAATAATGGGCAACCATAAATCCATCTATTTTAGGTAGATTATCCGATTGCCCTTTTACAAAACCTTCGTCCATTGTACTGCACTTAATTAATTGAATACACTCTATGAACGTAACAGCATAATGCTCAGACGAAACAAAACATAATGAAATCCATTGACGAGTAGATTTCGTTAATTCATAGCAAAATACACAGTGCAACCGCTTACAACCGGCAGTGCTGACAACGAGAGCGCTGGCAACGAGAGCGCGCGAGCGATCGGAGTGTTGGAAAATGACGTCACACAGTAGTCGGCCGCCCGCGCGCCGGATTCGATATTTACGGGGTTTTAAATGTGTGCAAAACAAAAACTACTTGGTATTTTTGAATGAAACAAAAACGAATGTATTTGTATACATATAAGCTCTAATATGACGAAGATTCAAGCGAATTTGCAGACCCAGTAACATTCTCCATTGTAACAAAAACAGTCAACGTCATTTTTACACTTTTTTGAACGATTTTTGAACCTCGTGACTACAACATACGTCCTTCCTCTATAAAGTGTATCAAAGATAATATAATAATGAAGTGCATGAGCACACTATATGACTGTCTGCTACTGCCCCCTCCACACACCCTCTTACTTACGCTTCAAACAATCTGCCAAAACTTATTATTTTTATTTTTATTGTACAATGTACAAAAGCAAACTTTATTTATTATAAATGAATTCTCTGGTTACTTCAAGACATAATAGACAATCAGAAAATATTCTTGAAATAACAGAATCAACAAAAAAAAAATTATTGACTTGTGACTTTGTTGAATTACTTTCACAAACTGGGAAAATTAGTCCTAAAAACATTCACTACCTAGCCAACTATATAATTCAGATTTGAATTATTGTAAATTAGTGTTATTTCGAGCTCTATAAAAACAATCCTTTTATCGCATTTTAAATGCACATTTATTGATATTTCCACATTCAGATTTTAAAATAATTTTCTTCATTTAAAAAATATTTTTTTGGTCAGCGGATATTAAAATAGACACCATTATTGATAATATTGCATACTAATGCTAAAATATAACAAAAAAATAATAAATAATGGAATCCACAACATACTAAAACTAAATAAGTAATCAATGCCGTAACTAAATTTCGTTGTACACAAATATTAGAAAAAGAAAAAAATTGCTTGGAATATTTTCACAGCTACGAGGAAGGAATTTTAACATTTATTGCCATTGACGATTGCTTTGAATTTTCTTGAAATAGATTACTTCAAGACGACGGACATTTGTGATGAATCAGAAGTGTCAGGCCAGGAATAGGTTGTCGGTACAGCGGTCGTGTAGTGAAAATCGTACATCTGCGCTTTTACGAATTCTTCCTTGTCATCCGGTTCCGGGAACACGGAGGCTTTATTGGAACGGTAGGCGAATTCCACGATCTTTGCGGCAATTTTTAACGAGCATTTCTGGATGTCTTCGAGCCCGGGGAAAAGGCGACCTTTCGCAAGGTCCTCTTCCGAGACGATATTCGCCAGGGTCTGAGATGCTAAAAGCATGACTTCTTCTTCGATGTCGATGATTCCTGCGCAGATTATCCCGAGCGCTAATCCGGGGAAGATGTAGGAGTTGTTGGCTTGCCCCGGGTGGGAGACGCTGCCGTCTTTATGCGTGTATTCGGGGAAAGGGGATCCTGACGCGAAGATCGCTCGGTCGTCGGTGTAACTGTAGGCTTGCTCGGCCGTGCACTCCGCTTTGTAGGTCGGGTTCGATAGAGCGAAGATGACGGGTCTGTCGTTATTTTTGGCCATCTCTCGCAGGATTTCAGGGGTGAAAGCGCCTCCGATGGCGGCGGCGCCGATCAGAGCGCTCGGCTTCAACGTTTTGACCACTTCCTCGAGGTTTTTGATGGGAGCGTGAGCGTGAGCGAACTTGTTTTTGTGAGCGTTGAGTCCCCCTTCCGGACGATCTTTGACGATGAGTCCTTTCGAGTCGACGAGCCACATCCGCTGACGTGCGTCCGCTTCCGATGTTCCCTCTTCTTTCATCGCCATCACTAGTAATTCAGCAATGCCGATGTTCGCCTCCCCGGCACCTTGGAATACGATAACATTATCCGATAAACGATTCTTCGTGATGCGGAGAGCGGCGAGCATACCAGCTACCGCGACGGATGCCGTTCCTTGGATGTCGTCGTTGAAAGTGCAGTATTTACCACGGTATTTCTCGAGGAGGCGGAACGCATTCCCATTGGCGAAGTCCTCAAACTGCAGAGAGAGAAATTGCTGAATTAGTAATTAGTTATCAGTAGATTAGACTAAGTGCAATAGAGTCTGTGCTACTAAGCCCAGGCGCAGTGACTTTTGAAAATATTTTGTACATATGTATCTCCATTTGCTTACAATTCGTTGCCCTCTCCATGCTTCTACAAACGAGGCAAAATCTAGATCAAAAAAATGATAATCAGATGATATGAATACAAATTTAAGATCTAAAGTTTGCCGTGCGTCGTGCCTCGCATCACGTATTTTCGATCAACATTTCGATTGTCCAGCAACATGCCGGCAACACATAAAAATGCTTTGGCCATACCAAACGGCTATATGGCCGGGGACATACTAAAAATATTGCCGTAGCACTGTATAGCTGGTATTGCTAGCAATGTTGCCGGCAACTGTGTTGCAGCTACACAATGCAGCGAAAATGTGGCCCGTTTAGGAGCACCATTAGTTAGTTCTTTTGTCGCACAGTTTAATTGGTTTCTGCCTTTCCCCAACACCTCTTTTCTTTTACAATGTCATCAGTATTTTTTGTCTCGACCCTTGCCTTGGGGCCATGCATTAATTAGACTACGTCTGTTTTAAAGCTAAACGCACGGGTGCATATAAATACTCAACGTAGCATGGCATCTCCTTTATATATTTTTTAAATACCATTTATATTATCAATTACCTGAATTAGACAGTTCTGTCCGAATCTTCGCACAACCGCTTGCATAAATTCATCGATGAAGTCATCATATTCGGCGCCGCGCGTGCGATTTTGTCTCAGTCCGATATATAACGGGTCATCCAGCAATGACTGATTGTTAGTTCCAACATCTGTAAAATATCCAACAAATACATGACAGTTTTGTAATATATTACAACTACACATGAAGATATTTGAGTAAGTAATCATTTTGTAAAGCATGAAGTTAGAACAGTGAACTTTTGCTATTTTAAAGTCACGTTTACTCAGAGTTCAAAAATATCATGATATAAATACGGCTTCAGCATTACTCCACACATGTCACAAAAATGAAGTCCATTAATTTCTCGCTTGCTCATTCATGTGATGCGTCCATCCTACTCGCTCGCATGAATACCCATCAAAGTGCATTTTTTCATATCTCCTCTCATTAGTCATGTGCGCTGGCCTTCTCAATCGACTAGTGATGCAATTTGAGTTGAGTGTTAATTTCCTTCTATTATGATTAAAATACTATTCTGTACACATTCTGTTTTAGAAGTAATATTACATTTACGGATCGCCTAAATGTTTATGATGATCCGCCTAGATTGAATCAGCTAACGAGAACCCCCATTTACATCTTGTGCACCCCGATTTTTTTTCGCGCTGACCCCCTGCAATTCAAAATAGAACCCGGGGTTCCATATAGAGCACTTTGGAAATCACTGCTCTATATCGATCAACGCACAAATATCTGATAATTAACATGATAAATATCAATGATATACTTATATCCGTCATACCCTGCAATTTTATTACATCTACTTGTTACTTATTTTCATCATAATCTAGACAAACTAAACTACTCGTCACATGCATACGTGTTAGTACAATAAAGTTAAAAGTGCTTACCCAGAGTGATTGGCAAGCACTGATGCGGTTTGATTCCTCCGAGGGCTGTATAGAGAGAGAGTTTCCCAATTGGGATCCCCATGCCACCGGCTCCCAAGTCTCCGAGACCGAGGATGCGTTCGCCATCTGTCACTACGATAGCGCGCACATCAGTTTCTGGCCTGGAAAAACATACCTATTTTAATTTACGGGACATCTGGTTACCATGCAGCCTTAGGTCTAAATTTTTTCTGAGCCGGGACCAAAATTTGACATTGGCAATTGAGATTAATCTACAATTAATTGAGATTAATGATTTAAAAAAAAACAGAAGATACTGGGTGGGAATTCTTGTGATCGGGAAAATAAGGAACCCTTAAATAAATTTGCATTCTTTATCGCCTATTTGCTAATAGCTTTGGCTTATTCGTGACATTAAAATAGAATACACACAGTCAATGTCGACACATTCGTCGTTGATTCTGATTACAAGTGGAGCTTGCTTTTTGAATATGGCAAGTTACTGGCAGAAATAATATTTTTGAACTATACAGGCTAAGATAAACGCTCACATGTGGCAAGACAGCCGTCCTCAACCTACCACAGCCGGCCATTAGTCCGGAATCCACTGCTCACCCCCCAGAAGTGTAATAATACTGTTATGATGGGCCCGACTCCGGTCGGTGAATTCCATGGCAGCTCCGTTTGTATTTTATTTATATCTATGAATTTTTCCTCAAATATTTGAAAGGCTCCTCTTTTGATATTTATCGATTTTGCGTACCATTTAAAAAACCCACAAAATTCATATTTAGTACCTAAGCCTAAAATAAAAGGATTGCCACTTTTTTGAAGAGTTCTTCAGAGAAAAAGTGATCTTCACGATTCTTCAGAGAAAAAGAGTTCAGGACTCAATAACTTCTTTATTTGGAAATTCCCAGGTCTGAAAAGGATAATGAAACCCAAAATGTAATCGTCGTCTATCTTACTAATGCTAATTGGAAAACAAGGGCAACTAATTTTCAGCTCTTTCATTTTCTCAAGCACAATGTGGCCAACAAAAATCCAAGTTTTAAGTACGCACCAATTTTTTAGTACTTCATAAACGTGCCCCTTGTCGTGAATGGTGATGAAGAGGCCGTGCGGCCTGGTGTATACTTGTCCGAACTTTTGGCACGCGAGTCCGACGGTCGGGGTGTACACAATTGGTAGAATATCCGAAACGTGTTCAGCGACCAAGTTGAAGAACAGTTTTTCGTTGCGATCCTGTAAATAAACCACCGGCATATGTATTATTTCACTAGAATTCATTCAGAGAATCAACAAAGTACCAGGTTCCGGTGATAATTATAACTGAGTCAATTTCAAGTAGTGTAAACCAGAAACAGTGTGATGACAATTTTAATAAACACAGATTAAATACTTATTATTTTCATTGAAACGAACATAAAGAACCTTTGGGAATGGTTTGTACTTTCTCCAGAATTGGTGTATATAGCTCCTCGGGAGTGGAGGGGGGGGGGGGGAGGGTTTAGAATGGCAGCATTGACCTCCACATGTTGCTCAATTTCGATTTGTATAGTAATTTCATTGAACCACCACACAACATTGAACCACTTCAGGTTACGGAGCACAATCTCAAGCAGCTCAAATGAATGATGAACCCTCAAGCACTTCTACGTGGCCGATATGGGAGTTTGCAGTTATGACATCTTTGTATATGAATTAATAACTGTAATCAATAAATATATGTCATTCCTCATTTTCCACCATTTGCTTTTATAGAGAAAAGGTACCTTAGCGTGTTCAGCACTGAACACGCTAAGATACCTTTTCTCTACCGTATGAGTTTTTTATTAGTGACATCCTTGTAGAGGGCGAATCAGTACAGGCAAGTAGGCAACTTTTAATTAACAGATTTTAAAACAACATTTTTGTTTTTTTCAAATTTGTAAGTTTTTGAATCTATTGAAAACGAAGTTTGAAAGGCGTCGAGTGCACTGCGAGATCTTGCAGTAGGTAAAATATCGCGAATAAACAATATTCGCCTACCGTTAGATGGCACAGCGCAGCACACAACGCTCCTCAGACTCCCTTTTCAATAGATTCAAAGGCTTACAAATTTGTTTTTTTTTACCTACTGTTAGATGACGATACCCACCACCGATATTTTACCTACCGCTAAAAGGCGCAACGCGTTCAACTCTTTTTATACTATTTGTTTAAACAAACAATTTTTCAGATATAAAAAAAACGTTTTTTGTTTGTTTTCCTTGGTTTTTTTCACTTTTTTTATTAAAAGTTTTTTACTTGCTCGTACTGACTCACCCACTACAAAGTGTCAGTAATAAAAAAAACTCATCATGTATAAAAGGAAATGCTGGAAAATGAGGGAAATGTGTATTTGAAAGTCACAATGGAAATACGTAACACAAATGCATATTCAGTCTGCTCGGTGAAGGACACAGGCCACAGCACAGTAAAGACAAACAAGCTAGCCAGAAAATTTTCAGTGAGACTCACTAAGCACAAAAATGTGGGGAGGAGGTCATGCTCGGAGCAATAATTTGATAATAAAATTGATAATAATAATTACCAGCAGTCCCATCAGGTAGACATATTTGTGTAGAGGTTCTTCGTATTTATCCAGATTAAACTTGCAGATTCTAACTTGCTCCTCTTGTGTTTTGACCCTCGCTGGAAGGAGGCCGTGGATACCCATAATTTGTCTTTCTTCGATCGTGAAAGCCATGCCCTGAAACAAAATTATAAAATGAGATTTAACTGTAGAACCGTACCCAGGGGTACAAATAAATAAAAAGAAAAGATGTCGGTAACTTTTTTTTCTTTGCGGATTTTTTCGCGCATCCATGTATTTACGCCGGGCCGGGGATTTTGTGTCATTTGATTTAATTTATGGACAAGAAAGAGTCGTAGTCGGAATATTCTTACTCAAATTACATTTTACGATAAGTCAAGCCGCGTTGTCACTAGGCGACATTTGTCCCGCGACTCTGTCGCCCGACACAAAATTTAGGTGTCCCACGCGAAGTCGCCCGACGTCGCTTGCGACATCTACGGGTCGCGCGACTTGTCGCTCGCTAGTCTATGCTCTGCGAGCGTCGACTCGTGCGACTTTCGTTTCCCTCGACAGTCGCCCGTGAGTCGCCTGATAGGCACAGACTTATTAGGGACTAGTCCCGATAGGCTTCAAATAGTGAGGACGCGTGTCGCTTTGTACACTGAACAACACTACCTCCTCGGGCGATATACTGATCACCACTAGGTAGTGTGAACAAGTCAAATGTCGAGCGACATTGTCCTACAAAGTCGCAGAGACATACCACGTGGATGTCGGGCGATATGTCTCCGCGACAGGCCACCTAGTAAATACGTGGCTTTAATGTTATTTATGAACAACATTTTGTTTTTTTATATTTAATAACTTATTTTTACCTTCCTATTTCTACCTTTTTATGTTTTTTTTGTTTAGATGTCTTTGCATCGCAACGTCTACGAGGTACAATAGGATATATAATAATCCAGGAAGTATAATAGGACAAAAAATGACAACTGATGTGCCAAGACTTTCTGATTCAAAATCTGAAAGGTGCTCTTCTTGTCCGAGGTCCAAAGATCGTAAATCACGTACACAATGTGTGATGTGCAAAAGTTTTATATGTAAAGGTGGGTATCCATTAGGTTCGCGCACCAACTCTACTCCGCGCACCTGCAACTACTCCAGTAGTAGATACGTTCGCACTCCTGGAGCGTGGCGGTAAATGCGCGATCTACTCCAGTAGTAGATACGTTCGCACTCCAAAGCGGTGGCGGTAAATGCGCGATCACAAAGTGATGCGCAGTGCGCTCGTGGACGTGTGGTGGACGCGAGCAAAGAGAGACGTTGGTGGATACGTCTTGCGCATCACGTTCGACGTTGAGTAAACGCGAATTCATCGCTACGGAGTGGGCCGAGGAGAAATGTCTAGCTCTAATCGAGGAGTACAGCAACTTTATAGTGCTGTGGGATCCTATATGGGTATATTCTATATTCTATATGGGTATATTCGATATTCTAATATGGGTACGCTTCTAGGGTTAAAAAAAACATTAAGATGAGGCCGATTTACAGCACTAAGAAAGCAGTACTGCAAAAAAACACACTTTACACCCATCATCTTTCTGCACTATTTTATTTCTGACGAGATAAAAAGAAGCGTGTATCGTTTCGATTCATAAGGCCGGATCCAAGAATGTTGTATCTAAATACAGAGCGATATCATTGATTATATATGTAGGATATTAGATTGCTCAATGCCATAGTATTTTTTTATTATTTGTTGTGTGGGGCTTTCTAAGGTATTTATGAGCCTTGTAACACTACGACCATTGCTGATCTATTGTGTTCGCCACCTACTATAGTTCTACGCTAAGCCTCCTGTCATTTAAGAACCGCAACAGGCTTTTGGCGCCAGATTGTTTTACCTCCTTAGGTTAGAGGTAATGACCACCCAAGTGGGTGTATTTTTTACGCATTAACGGGCCACACTCGCACATGAGGTGCAGGGGAGTTTCCTTTGCTCCTTGGAAGAACGTGCACATTTTTGTGTCTCGGAGCTTGAGGTTGTACATGTGTTTGTTAAGGCCATAATGCCCCGTGAGCGCCCTCACCAGTATGCGTAGATTGTTCCTATTTAGCGATAGGGCCTTACGGGCAGTCTTACGGTCGTAAGCCTTAATTAGCGCTTTGGAATGATTCAACCCTGGCGTGTTGTTCCAGTGGTTAACGGATTATATACATATTTGTTTCAGCATTAGGTTTGCAAGGCCTTTTGGCACGCCACAACAAGGTTCAGGGCCGTATAACGTTCCCTTTGCTCCCGTCTTAGCAAGTTCGTCGGCTTTTTCATTTCCCTCGATTCCTGCATGAATGAAATAGTATGTTCTGGCAACTCTTCTGGGCCGGCGACATGCAGGTGGCGCTGATAGCATTGTCCGGCGAAACCAATAGCAATTTATTTGGTCATCTATAATAACATTGAAAACGAATGGTTTTTTTTATAAACTTGGGACTGATTGAATATAAAATAATTAGTGCCATCTATTCAGTGGCGTAGTTAGCTGGTCAAATGCCCTGGTACGAAAAGGAAATTGGTATCCCGTCACCCATCTCCTCAAATTAAAACAAAACTTATTAAATTGAATAAAAAATGTTTGATTTGTAATAGAATTTTTTGAACCAAGTAGGTACAATAAGTTGGGCACATTACAATCAAATAAAAATCAAAGCATACTGTCGTATAAAAATACATTAAATTTTTCAATCATAATTTTCATCGTGCCTTGATATTTGCGAAGCTAACAATGACTGTACTCGCACTGGAATTGTGACGTAGGTAGAAGTAGTAAAACGTTCTAAATATTCCAAAAGCCAGCGACAAAAAAGTGCAAGAGTTTTGAAAAACCCGATACTTTCAGATCAGACAGTATTTTGGCCATAGAATGCTGGGGGTAAAGTCAGCAGGCCAGACTTCGGGACACCTGGCGCTGGCGTACTAGAAATGGCCCAAGTAGAATATTTCGGTTTGACCAAAAATTTATCCACTTTTGGTAACAGATGTTTATTTTTTTCTTCTCTGTTGTTCCCTTTTCTTCTCCTTCCGGTCGCGTAAAAGCGCCACTACTATTGTTTTCGTCTATGATTTTTTCCAAATTGTAGGTACTTTAGACTTCACTTCACGCGACTGGCGTAAAAAACGTACCGGTATTAGGGGTACATAAAAAATATCAATAGCAGCGAACTGTCAAATGTATTTTTATGTTAGGATTTTCGTTTTAAAAGAAAAACTATAATTATAAAGGATTTTCGCTTTAAAAGAAAAAATATCATTAACTACCGGAATAATCACGAAAACTGAAAAACCCATACCTACTAATAATGTGCAAAATGCACAGAAAAGTGATTTTTGTTACTGTTGTTATAACATATATTAGTTTTCAATGTCTTTATTTATTAGTTTATAATTAGTAATCTCTCCAACCCTTCCCAGCTAATGTTCTCAATAGCTATGATTTTTTTGAATATTCGTGTGCCCCTTGTTAGAGTGAACTGCAATGAGCTCCCGTTTTGTTAATGCTTCATATCGGAAAGTCGCACAGTGTATTCGGAAATTTTCCGTCAGTGACGCAACGCAACGGCCCGCGGCCAGCAGCGGCACGAACCGGGTCGGATTCAGCAGCGTCATTGCTGGGGGCTCGCCACAAACCCGACAAACCGCAACGGTCAGGGCTGTCCATCTTGAATTCATTATAACAGTCGTCGATGAATTATTAATTTTTCATAATTAGCGCAAATAGCGATGGAAAAGCAAGCACATTTCTTTCTACAAGGGCGTAATAGAAACACAGGTCTGTTGGGGACTCCAAGATTGAAATCGTTCATTTAACTATACAAGGTTAGTTTTTATTAAACAGCACCAGACAAATTGGTGAGTCTGACATAAAACAAAACCAAAACTCATCATGTTTTTTTTTTAATTCAGGCCTTTGATACTGGGAAAGTCGAACATGAAAGATGCTTTAACCGCCCACGTTTGGGTTATTATTCAAAAAGTAGGTAAAAAATCGTAGGGTTTTTTCATTAGATTTCTTAATGACAATGCTCGTTTACAATATACCAAAATCTTTCCTTACACAAGACCCATTTATGACCCTTCTTTGTATTTAGAATCGTATGAACAAGTTGACGCATCAAGTACGCCTTGTGGGTTTCGGTTTATTTATTTTTTTGTACTTGAACGTACGGGATACGGCTTGTTGCGTTCGGGAGATAATATAGCAGACATATCACGTACTTTTCTATAGGTAGGGGCGGTTAAATCAGAAACGTTTAAAACATGTTTATAAAACAAAATTTTTAAAAAACATAGTTTTTCGATTGAGGCCTTTGAAACTGCGAAAGTCGAACATAAAAGATGCCTTAACCGCCCTACGTATACGAACGTACGTAATACGTCGAATATAGTATCGCCCGAACGCAACAAGTTGTATCACGTACGTTCAAGTACAAAAAAAGAAAAAAAACGAAACCCAGAAAGCGTACGTGATAGGTCAAATTGTTTCTACGATTCCAAATAAGTGTCGTAAATGGCTCTATTGTGTAAAAAAACTGGTATATTGTAAACAAGTATTGTCATTAAGAAATCTAATGAAAAAAGCTCAACGATATTTTACCTTTTTTTATAATAATAACCCAAAGGTTAAATAAAAAAATAGATTAAAACATGTTTATGAAACAAAACCAAAAATCATTAGGTTTTCCGGTTCAGGGCTTTAAAACTGGGAAAGTCAAACATAAAAGATGCTTTAAATTAAAAACGTTTGAAACATGCGTTTGAAAATGCGTTTGAAACACGTGTGTCTTTTTTATCTAGAATCTCTTTTTCTCGTTTCTAATAAAAATAATATTAGGTTATCCTATATAACAAAAAAAAACTCATTTTTTTGATTGCTTTACGTGCACAATCAATCACTGACGGGTGCTCACTAATAAAAACTAACCCTGTAAAACTGCGATGACACGTGAATTCGAATAAGATATTAATATTTAATTGCCTAAATTAATTATCCATTCAACCTCGTAAAAATCTCGGATAGACACTCATATTTTATGGCCTCTTGGGGAAATCATATTTTATGGTATTGTAAAATCGCGCATTGTTTGTTTCTTTTTGTAAACTTTTATATCGTTTAAAATATGTTGTATACAAACGGGGCGGCCGCGAACGTAGCAATAATTCATAATTTATTTATATTCATTTTCATAATTCAAATACACGCGTCAGTGAATACTCAAAGAATAGCAAAAAAATAAACAACTAGAGTTGTCAACAACAACGGGCGAACCCGTCACCTCAGGAAGTTTTAACGATTAGTCGTTCTCTCCTCGTGAAGTGTACGCAGAAAACTTGGACAAAACAGTCCACCGTCAAGCTCCGCCACGTGCCCGTAAAAGGCCAACGCCTTAACCGCGAGATAACTCCGTGTGTTACACAGCTGGCTTACACTCACGTCCTTACTTCCGATTGCGACCAGATTACTCCGGTCTCTCGATTGGTTACGAGTTCGAGGTCGCTTGCGCGGTCCTCTTCCTTACGAAGCGGTGAAACGGTGTATACCGAATCTAAAAAAAAAATGTTCGCGATATTTTACATAACGATAGATGGCGCGGTGCGCTAAACGCTTCTCAAACTTTTTATTCAAGAACTCAGTTTTTCAAATTTACATGTATATTTTTTCACATTTTTTTTCGAAGTAGGTTAAAAAAATCCTTATCCATAGGTATCGTTTCAGGCGTTTTTTAAATACATAATAATATAGACATAGCATTTCAAACGTCGCCACTTAATATAGAATTGGGGCTAGAAGCATAAGGCCTCTTGTCCACGGCTCGTTTTGTTAACCGTACGGCGCGTTAGCCACGCCGTGCAAAAAACGTGAGCTTGTCCACGACACGGTTTTTTTACTGTACGACGCGTTAGCCGCGCTCCATTTTGTAAACGACATTAAGGTCGATATAATTTTCCGTCGTGAAAACGTACGGTTCATGGACAAGCTCTCATACACTGCCGTACAACAGTGATACAAATTTTGCCGTGGGTATATACGATTCGCCGAGGGGCAAATACGGTGCGGTGCATCCATACCCATTGTCAACCGCGCCTAGACACGGCGAATTAACCGTGGATTTTCACAGCTAAAAAAACGTGTGTGGACAAGTGGTCTAAGCTAGCTTGACTCTCCGGCTTGGATAACGTATGAATCACCGAATGCAGATTACGACGATTCGCGATCTTGCTGGGTAACGTTCGTATAGCGCTACTTGTAATGAGATTTGACAGGCGTATCAAGGGGCGCCTTATAGTGCGTGCGAAACATTTTTGCATACGGAATTCCCTCTGCCTATCCGCTGCGCGTTCCCATAACTCCTCGCCGTATTTAAGCACAGAATGGGCATACCTTACAGCTAAACGCCACATCGCACAAAAATGACATAAGTCTTCAGTTTTATAAAACTAAAGTTGTATTTATCAATCTTCTATATATATATATCAATGAGAAATACGAGTTTTTCAGATTTCAACTTTTTAAATAACATATCTCAGTGTCAATAGTTGATGAATCCTCAAATATTATTGCAAATCTTTCAAAAATCAATAGTTTTTCAGTATTTTTTGTTGGCATAAAATAATAAATAACCTCCTAAAATAATAAACCATGTGTTTTTTTCTAAATTTTGTATAAAAACTAGTAAATTACGGAAAGCTTCCGATTTGATTAAAGTTTTCTTTATCTCTTTGACTCTGAAATAAACGAATTATTTTTAATCTTTGTGATTAACAGGATTTACGAATTGTTGGTAGTTAGATAAACGTCGAAAAATTCGTGTGACTAAAGTTTTCATTTGGTTTTTTTTTTTAGATAATGAGAAATACGCACAAACATGATTTTCAGACACCGAAATAGCGTATTTCAGTGTCAAATTATAAGTCAATAAGTTGATGATTCCAGCTATTACTTTGGCCGTCGATACTATCAGCGCCACCTGCATTTCGTCGGCGCAGAAAGGTTGCCAAATCGTATTGTGTATTTTAGCAATATTATGCCATATATACTCGCTTACAAATGTAATCAAAATATCTCTTAGGCGTATTTCAAGTATTGTCGGTGTTCTTTCTCATTCTCACTCATTCTAAAACAGATTATGAATTATGATTTGTAATTAAGTACTCTAAATCTGTTCAACACTTTTGCACATTAAATTTGCAGAGTTCTATCATTTGTTTATTATGATTATGGTTTACAATTTTATCTTTTATCTTCTTCTTCTTCTTCATCATCAGCGCGTATTCGCCCACCGTTGGGCATACGCCTCTCCAATCACTCTCCACCCGGATCGGTTGTCCGTTTCCCTCATCCAGACTGGTCCAGCTATCTCCTTGATGTCATCTGACCATCGGGCCGGTGGTCTGCCCACACTTCTTCTGCCTAGCCGGGGTCTCCACTCCAAAACGCGCTTGCTCCACCGTTCGTCGTGTTGTCAGGCCACATGGCCGGCCCAAGCCCACTTCAGCTTGGCTACTCTTTGACCCACGTCGACCACCTTCGTGCGCTGTCTGATGAGCTCGTTTTGGACTCGATCGCGCAACGATATGCCAATTATCTTTTATATTTTACTTTAATTCAAATTTATTATCTTCTTTTTTACTTACATTTTATATTGGTTTTATACATATTTATACAAATTTAAATGTCCACCTTAGAACATGCTATAACCTAGTCGTTAAAATAGGATCACTGGCAACAGTTTTGGGCATATAATGTTATCAGTTTTTTGCTACTGGAATTTTGTCTATTATTGTGAATTACGAATTAAAATAAATTAATATCTAACTAGAACTTATAAAAAATTTTGTTTATGATGTTATTCAGATACCGGTTTAAATTAGCCGGTTAACGCGGTTTATGGACGCATAAGTATTTCAAAATATGATAACCAAATTTGGGCAACCCTGCTAACCGGCCGCAACCCGCGTGATACACTTGGCCTCTTTCTGTCGAATGTTATTCAATCAACAAAACTGGCGAAAGATTCCACTTTCCGTTTCACTAGGATGGCAGTTGGCACCCAAGTGTGGCGATGTGGTATTTTTACGAACAATGTGGTTAAGCCCAATTGTGTATTAGCCTTAAGTAATAGGTTTAATAGCCCTGATAGGTTTAATACAGTAATTGAATAGCCCTAATAGTGTAACTAACGATCGACAGTGTTGTATGGATCACTATGGAAGCTTGTCTACAGACCGTAGATTTTCACGAAAAAAAAACATGCGCGGAGAAGAGACCTAAGCCCTCTTGTTCGCACACGTTTTTTCGCTGTCGTCAGTGTTGTATGGATCACTATGATAGCTTGTCGACGGAAACAGCAGAAAAACAAACGGCGCCGCCGCCGTGTCCGTGGACAAGCTTCCGTAGTGATCTATAGAACGCTGATTCTTCACGGCAAAAAACGTGTGTGGACAAGAGGCCTAACACAACGCGATTAACACACAGGCGGTCACCCATCCAAGTACTGACCGCGCCCAACGCTGTTTAAATTCGGTAACAACGATTACGAGACTGGTGTTTCAACGTGCCTACGGATGACCGTGATACTGCTGAATAGAACGAGAAACAAAAAGTTCAGAAAGCGTAAATGCTTTTGCTTGGTTCTTCTTCTTCTTATAGCGCCTTTTTCTATTAAAGTTTAGCGATCGTCATGCATAACATGCACCTATCTATTTTCACTCTCTCCATTTCTGGAGAGATATGTGGTATTTTGTTTTCTTTTATCCTTCTTCTAATCTTGACGTAATACTCCTATTTGAACCCTTAAATAAGAGATATATAGTACGTGTCCGACATACTGAAATTTCCGCGTTTTGCTAATGTTTTTTCCTAATCCGGTTCATCCCGCAACTGTCGAATTGTAATTTCTTGCACCTCAGTTTATTTCTTGACAGTACTCATTTTGGTAGCATTCTGAGTATTTATTAAATGTTGTAGGTACCCTACCTCTGTCTCTTTTATGTCTCTTTTATTGTCTTTCTTATGGATTCTCTCGCCATTTACACCATCACCTTATTCAACGGGTTTTTGTGGTTATTTCTTCGGAGTAGATACAAAAGGAGATAGTACGCAACCAAGTGCTTGTCTATATATTATATTAGAAGCTACCCGACGGAATCTTCCACAGGTGTTCAAGCGGTGCTACTTCAGTACTTATTTATATTTGCCATTCATTATTGTGTTATCGATGTCGTGCTCCACTTCTTCGAGGCAAAATTACCTACCTGAACACTGACCGCGTCATGACGTCATGACCGATCGATTGTCGATATAGGTAATTACCACAACAGCTGATCGCTTACATCACGACTATAATATGTAAACATAATGTAAGTAGATACATACTCATACAACTTCTAAACGTTCCTTAAATGTATGTATAAAAAAGCTAATGTTGAGAAAATTTACACATGAAATAAAAATCTAGTGGAATAAAAACACTCAGGGACAGGTATAAGCCACTTCCTGTGAGGATAATATTAGCATTCCTTTATACTCGTACTAAAGCGAGAAATCCATAGACAAAATTCCGTAAAAAATCTCAAAAAGGCTTTTCTTGCAAGGATTATCCTGTCAGAAGCCAGCCTTCGCGCGCAAAAAACGACGCTGCAAATTTTTGGTCGTTTTTTTATATAATACTAACAATATCGTTTTTTTATGAATTCTCTAGTTTTACCTAATAATTAATCTTGTTAGTCATGTATATTTATATAATATACTAATATATATTGGAGCCGGCCAAAACGGCTACGCCCGGATCTGTCTACCACCGCAAAATGCCTATGGCATTTTTGGCGCCCCAGCGGTTATACGTAATAATCGCTAGTAAAATTGTTAAACATCGATAGTCGAGACTTACGATAATATTGATAGTATGGAAGAAATACTATCGATAGTATAGTATCGATAGTTTCCATAGTGCTGTTGCATTCGATACTATCGGCAGACTATCAATTTCAACCAACACTACGCTATAATGATAAAAAACGAAATTATTTCAATCTTAACAAATTAGAAGCCTTTCGAAGCTTATTGTCTTTTTTACTAAAATTCGACAAAATTTGAAAACAATTTACTACAAACTTGAAAGATTTCTAACTAATGAATTTTGAAAGATTTCCAACTCCTTTAGAGAATTCATCAACTTATGGACGATAAATGAAACAAGTTATTAAAAAAAATTAAATCTGAAAACATTACAGTTATTTAGACTCGTTTCTATCAAGTTCTATCTGTTCTCTGCGAATTCTCTAAGAAATAGAATATTATCAAATAAAATATGAGACACACGAAGCTATAGATGGACCTTTATGTGTAACATTTGTACTAAAGTACAACCATTTTAGTTATACCTTTTATTTTGATTGAACCTTAAGAAAATAAATTTAGGAGTATGAATTTGGAAAACTAAGATGTAACAAAGGCAGAGTTTGTTTGTTTGTTTCTACTCTTTATTGTGAAATTTCAAAATGGACTGGTTTATTATCATACGACAGTCTCTTACAACCAACCATATTATGAAGTGTTGCATATGTGCGTATAACATGTGTGTAAGTGTGTGTCTTGTTATTGCATTCGATCGACAGAATTGAAATGCAACTACATTGATTTTATCCCGACGGAAAAAGGTTACCCAGCCAAAAAACGTACCCGGAACCTTACAATGTAAAATCAGCCTACCTAAACTTTATTTATTTATTTATTTCCCAAAACATAATTAACCTTACAGATGACTCCAAATCTTTAATTATTTTTCTAGGCTATTATTCTAGACTATGTCTATTATTCTACTATAGACTATTATTATAATTGTACTATTATTAATATTATTATTATTCTACTCCATTACTATTACTATCATTATTATTCTAATATATAGACTATTATTCTAGACTATAAGAGACAGAGAAATACGTTGGAGCGTAATATTAAACTTACATATAACCACTGATTATCTAACCTTTCTTATTATACTAGGTACTACTTTTTAAAAACTTTAATTCTGCATACTAAGTAATTATTTAATTACTAAATTTCTAGGAAATGCCATTATCGTACTTTGCAGTTGTGCTAAGTCCACCGTCTACATATCCAATTCTGGCTCAGCCGAACATAGTGCATTTAGGGTAGCGTCCGCACCGTCAAGCAGTGTTGAACGATGTTAGTTCTAGCTCGCGGTAACGCGAACAATACGTTAGTTCTAGTCAATTCAACACGGTAGTAATTAGCGGGTACAAACACACCGATTATTCTAAGGATGGTCGGATTATCAACGAACCCTCTAAGCAGTTTATATATGTGGCAGATTGACAGCCAATCTCTTCTTACGCTTAGTGAGTTGTACCCAACCATCCCCAAAATAAATGCCGTATGATATAGAAATGGATACTGTCCATGCTGTTTAATGTACAGCAACCTCAGAAAGCGTTTCTGTATACTCTCTAGCCTGGATATGTAGCTATTTTCGTAAGGACTCCATATTGCCGCGTTGACTTCTAATCTGCTCCGAATTAGGGAATTGAGTAGGAGGCACATGACAATTGTGTTGTTGAACTGCCTCATGCTCCTCATTACAAAACCTTGCAATTTGTAAGAATTATTAACTAGGGTGTAGATGTGCTGTCTGTATGTCAACCGTGAGTCAAAGGTCACTCCTAGGTCCCTTGTTTGATTTACTCGTGATAGTGCCTCGCCATCGTCTAGCAATGTATTCACGAGCAAATTAAACAGTAATGGGCCCAGATTTGATCCCTGGCTCACCCCAGAGTGTGTAAAGTACAAATCTGATGTTGATGTCCCATATTTAACGAATTGCTGGCAGTCTCTCAGGTAACTGGCGAAGAACTGCAGGAGTGTATGTGAGCACCCCACTGTTGCAAGTTCCCTGATCAATATGTCATTATCTACCCGGTCGAATGCTTTTCGAAAGTCAAAATAGGCTACGTCCACCTGACAACCTCTCTGGGAGTCAAATTGTTAAGCTACGTATTCAGTGAACACTGAGAGGTTTGTAGTGGTGGAACGTCCTGGCCGAAAATCAGGAGTTAGTTTTTTTTAAATAATACATATACAACTATATGGCGGTAGGTTGTTTATTTATTTTATATTATTTTTTAAAACCATCTTAAAAGCTGAGTTTGGAAAATTCTTTCTTTTAAATGTAAATTGTTTTTTTGTCGAAGTATTTTACGCGTCCGAGGCACATGATCAAATCTAGTAGTATTTCTTTTTTTTTTGTTCCTATACTGCATATATTTCGTTTATGTATGCGTGTACTAACAATTCCTGCAAACAAATTTTCGAGGGTTGAAAACATGCTGTCGTGAGTTTCATTCCCATGGCTGGCTTTCGAAGGGTTAAGTACAAACAAAGGCATATTGTAAGATGTAAAAAGCTAAAAGATTATAATCCAAGCAGAAAACGTCACACGACAAAAACAGATTTGCACAAAGTAAATAAACTAAGTGGATTCGACGTGATTTCAACTTGACAAGCTACGTAAAATATCTAAAAATTCACTCATACTCGTCCATCGATAGCCGCAAGTTTCTCCGGAATGCTATAGAGTGCTTTTCTGGGCGCAAACTCCCACCATTCGTGCCCTGGCTCCATCACTGTATTTTATAATATATTTCTGTACTGTGCACGTTAGATTGCATCGGACAACTGCGCTGTCTATTTCTCAAACATTCTCAAAACAGCCCCCGGACGAGTTGCCATGCATTATTGATTAAACTAATCAATAAACAATACACCTTTTGATTGCAAAAGCCTTGCGGTTTCTAGGCATGGGCTGATTTCTAGGCAATCTGGTCTCATAAAAGCATAATATTATCATGCTTACATGGACGATATTGATTGATATTGAAATTTGCTTGTCGTTATTATCGGTAATGATATATAATCGGTATATAAAAGGGGCTATAAAAGTATATCTATTGGACCAGAATTTCATTTAATTTAAAGCGATTCATATTACGTTTTGTAACATCAAATAAAATATTATGTAACTACATTATTTAATCCACAGCAAGAAAGTAAACTCAATCATTATATGCAATCATAACTAAGCAAAGCTTGTGCTTGGGCGAATATTTTATAAACATAAAGTAGCACAAGTAAATATATAAAAAATAATAAAAAACACGACTGCCGTTACAAAAAAGTGACCTATTATATTTGGACATTTAGACAAATACTTACTTGATATTTGGACAGTTAATGTGCCCTAGGACACTGGAAATGACATAGCGATTCTAGTAATACCACAAACTTCTAAATCGGTTCTAGCGTTTAGAAGTTGTGGTGGAATAAAAAAACCGAAAACATACATAGATGAAACCTGAACACATTACACTCCTTTTTTGTTGGGCAGTTGTTTAATAAATTAATGTGAGAATACGTTAAAATACCTAAAAGGAGGAATATTAATACATAGTTAAAAAATATTAAAAACAAAATTACAGCAATGAAACGTTCATTAATTACTAAAAATAAGAGCAGTTAAAATATTCATAGTTATAAAATAATAACAAGTCATTGGTAAGATTGGCAAGTCATGTTTTGTGACTGTGTGCTGAGATCTTAGACAAAAGTGGCAATTAGCACTCTTTAGTGCCTATTCTATAGAAACAGCTGAGCACATATAATTTGGAATACTATCAACGCGACAGTGACCTTACTTTTATAAATATTTTGCATGGTCACTGTTTAGTAACGACGGTTGAGTAATAACATATTAATATTAGTGATTACAGTGCAGACCATGGTAAGCGCCTGTGGGCTAAATCAATGAAGCGCCTGTTTGACTTCATAAATGATTTTTATAAACCACTTTGTCTATTTGGAAAAAAATACAAAAAAACTCATATTACATAATAATTATTAATTAGGTCTCTGCTAAATTAACTTAAATACAAATTATAAAATATTCAATTATATGTCTCTGGGTAATACAGTTAATCAATGGTATAAGCATTGATTTTATAAAATCAATGGTATAAGTAACTAAATGTTGCTTGCATTTTTTTCTAGGAAAACAAGTTTTTACGCTTGTCGTTTTTTGCTGTGTGTCTCTGTTGTGATATTTATTACAAAAGTAAAAATCAAGATTGGAAAAAATATTACCGTTTACAAATCTGAACAGAGTTATAAAATTGCAACACTTTTATTTCAACATTCCTGAATAATGTCGCGATATGTATCTATCTATGTATTATAAGATGTTGTTTTGTATTGATATTACAATAAAATTACACAATATTTTTTTATTCATTGTTGAAATCAATTTTATTAATTTCAATTTTGAAAACGATCTTTCTACGCTTGCTGCTGTGGCTGGATTTTTTAAATCGAAATTCGTAATTATATTGTCATATTAGGGCATACTCGTATTTTTAAAATCGATTTGCGTATACTCGTAAATTTAATTTAATTTAATATTAAACACAATAATTTAAAAATAAAAAGTAAAGTCGTTTAAATTTTATTATTATGTAATAAAACCGAATATTACATATATTTTGATCGGCAGTGCGTCGCCGAGTTCTTTTTTATTAAAATATTATACCAAGACTTTTACAATTATTAAACATGCTATCTCTTTTAATCAATAGGGAATGTGCACAGCGTCCGCGGCCGCCTGCACTTGCGCCCGGACTAAGAATTAATTGAAAAAAAAAACGAATTTACCGTTTCTAGAGAAACCGACTCACAAAAAAAGCGTTCGAGTCACAGGAATACACGACTCACGGCTCGGCGCGGAGCGGCGAACGATGGCGCCCCAGGGCGTCCCTGAGTACCTGGCACCGACTTCAGTGAAAAGTGATTTTAATAATAGTTTTATCTTATTTTAACCCTTCAGGCCTCGGCCCCTCAGCCAATTGACAAGTTGATGTCCCAAAAAATTTTGTAAAAATTAGTAAAAAACCTGAATTATGACACTGTCTCACCAAAATATTAATTACTGCCAAACCACTGTACCCATAATTAAAATAAAACACATTAACATAATAAAACCTAATAAAACAAAACAAATTAAATTAAAATAAATTTAAAACGGGGCCATCACGCTGAATCGTGTTGTGGCCGATATCGGCCAATTGGGGCTCTAGGGGTTCACCGCAAATCATGTTTTACCATTTAGATTAAGGTTAGCTGTAAGATGCTTCAACGTAATATGCTTCCGACTCGTTTCATCAAATAAAGCGTTATATTATATTATTATTACTATTGTTATTAATATTCATTTCTTCCGCACAAATAGCTATATTTTACCTAACATAATACCTACGTTAGGCGCTCTCTAGACGATCAAGCATGCTTGTCAAGCATCGCATCGCGGGCTGGGAGGAGATCGTAAACCGCAGAATATATGTAAATATTTTTTTTAATATTTACCAAAAATGCCTAATTTTGTAGTTGTATACCAGGGAGTCAGGTTAATTAGACGTAATTGATTGATAAATGACGCAATTCCCTGGCATAAACTAAAAAATTAGGCATTTCTGGTAATTTTTTAAAAGAAAATGCACATTTCCTGCGGTTTTCGATCCCGTCCCAGCCCGCGACGCGATGCTTGACAAGCATGCTTGATCGTCTAGAGAGCCCCTTAGTAACTATATTTTAACCGGTGACCCTCATTTTTCCGGCAATAAAATTTTAAGGTCATTTCAGAGTTCAAAGTCTGTTTACACCGCATTTACTAAAGCGATAAGAAAGTAAGTGTATATAATAAATGATGTTTCAGTGGTTTATGATCAGGATACAAATATCAGTATTTATGGAAAATGTATACTGTTTTATACTGAAAATTCTGGTGTGCTGATCTTCCACCGACATTTGGATATTTAGACAACTACTTAGGTACTTGGTATTTAGACAATTAAGGTACCCCATGACACTCGGAATGACATAATGATTCTAACAGTACACGCACCTCTAAATCGGTTCAAGCGTTTAGAAGTTATTGTGGAATAAAGAAACGGAAAACATACAATAGATGAACTCTGAACGCATTCTTTTTTTGTTGGGCAGTCGTGTAAAAAGACAATCGTTTATGTAAAATCGGGTCTTCTGTAAAAGATTGATATCCTTGTAATTTTTATTTATATTTGAATGACAAATGGCGCGAAATATCTGATTGAGAGACTGTCTTGTCATATCTTTAGCATTGATCAATGTTATTAGCATCATTTTAACATTTTTTTTATTATATTTAGATCTGGAAAAGCACATTCCTGTATTTAAGTGATTCTATGCTTCTATGCCCCTGGTACAGATGTTCGATACGACGTAGTAAGTTCAGGGTCTTTACCTTGTTCAAAGCAGGGGTACGCAGGTGATCCAGGCCGGAGACCACACCGCTGGGTCTGCCATCGCTGCTGCCCCAGAATCCCAGTCGATCTCTCTCCATGTCGTGTGTGTCGTGAACCCGGACGCCTTGACCGCGCAGCGCACTCTTCGCCCGTTCAACGTCGCGAGACGACTGAAGTCCGTGGTCAGCTTTTCCGTTGTTATAAGAACCGTTCATCCAATCAGTCGGTGGGGGCCGCGACTGCGCACTGCGGATCTGCGGCTGCGCGCTGAAAGGAAAACACAAACACTGAAACCGCACCAAAACTAAACTTCTTATTTTTCTTCAGGTGCCGTATCATATAGCGGACGGAGTAGCAACGCAACCATTTTAATGCTTCCCAACCGAATGGTTCAGCAATGTGAAAGAAGGTCGATTCTATCATTTGGAACCACGTTGAGGAGCTTTACACCCTGCTGGATAATGTGGAAACCGCTTTTTATGGTTCTTGTATATACAATGGAGTTCTATGGTACGTTTATATAATATCGAGAATAAACAATATTCGCGACATTTTCCTATTCACTTGATGGATGTCGTTAATTGAAAACTCACCTATGTACTTCAAGCAATATAAATGACTATTACATATTAGATCCTTACTCCCTTGCCATGATTTGCTGTTTATTTCAAATACAAAATACATTTTAATTCAATGCTATGTTATTCTTTCTTTAAAATTCCTATGCATATAGCATTACTCTATACATGTCATAAAAAAATAAATCCATTATATTGTTTGGCTTATTAGACCGATGCGTAATACTTACCGACAAATACGTACCGGCGTATTTGCAGGGACTTCATTTTTGTAACATATATGGAGTAATGCTGACGCCATGCATCCTGTTGTTAAGCAGTCTGATCATTTCTTTCAAGTTCTGTATGGCTTCCCCTGCCTACTGATGAATTTTCAGCTTTTCCAAAACACTTTGGGGGCACTAATTAAAATTACACCTTTTCTAGTACGCCAGCGCCAGGTGTCCCGGAGTCTGGCATGCTAACCCTACACCAGCATTCTATAGCTAAAATACTGTATGATCTAAAAGTACGAGTATGCAAAACTCTCGCATTTTTTTGTCGCTGGTTCCCCAATTATTATTATTGCTTGGATAGTTACATGCCAACAATCATGGTTGAAAATTCGCGTTATTTTCAGATGGGCCCTGCACCTGTGTGTTATTCATTACAGTTTTTACAGTCTGGCACCACAGGCAGTGACGTAACTAAGCCGGTTCAGCCGGTCCGGCTCACGATGGCCCACGGTATATATAAAAAATATAGAAAATATAGAAAAGGTTTGTATACAATATACAAAAGGTTTGTATACAATATATAGAAAACCACAATAATTTTTCCGCGCTTGCTTTTGACGTCATGGTTTATTTATAAAATCTATATTTAATCGCCCTGAATCAATAACAATAATATTTTTTAAATTTTCCTTAATGACACGCATTAAGGTGGGATACCAATAACATCACATCACATAATCAAAATAAGAGGTATTAATCAACATGTAATAACAAATGTTTAACTAAAAATGTTGAACGAATAGTTAGATAATAGTCTAAATATTCATGTGGCTAAAGTTTTATTTATCAATTTTCTATAATATATCTAATAAGAATCGCAGAGAAATGACTTTCTGACTTTCTTTAAAACAGTGAATCTCACTGTCAATTCATATGTCAATAAGTTGATGATTCTTCAAATGATGCTGGTTTCGAAATTCGATATTTTTATCGAAAATCTGTCGCAATTCATTAGTTTTTCTGTAACATTTTCAGCAGAAACAAGTTCTCCGCAATGATATCAACCGATTATTTTTTTTATCGAATTTTAATAAAAACTACCTTAGTCAATTTCAAAAGGTTTGCAGTTTGCTTAGAGTATTCTTTATTTTTTATTATCTTTGACTGTGAGATTTTTTATTTTTAATCTCTACACCGATTATTACGATCCTCACAAGAAAAGCCTTCCTGAGCATTTTTGCCGAATTTCTTCCACGGATTTCTCGCTATATAGAACCCGATTTCGGTATAAATGTTCATTTATATCGTACCTTGACTCTTTGGCTAATCTATCCATATTTAGGTTATTACAGAATCATGTGTAAGAACGCTATTACCTCCCTTAGGGGAAGTGTGTTTTGCTTAGTTAGAAGTGCATTCTGATCTTAGATTGTAAGAATTTCTATACAGTCCACTTATATAAGATAGAAACGAATTTACCGCGTGAAATTTGTAGCACCCGACGTTTCGGTGACGTTGCAGCCGCCGTCGTCCAGGGTAAACTGAAAGAGCTGTCAATCCGTTGTTCTGCGGGTAGGCCGCATACCGCTGCCGCCACTACGTAGGTTATAACGGTGGTGGGAGGCCGGGCTCGGAGCGCGCGAATTTCGAAAATTCGGCTTGCACACAACACTCACTATATCCTGTCTTACGTCCTTGCGTTCGGGGTTCGGCGGCGGGAACATTTTAAGAAGAGGGTTCCACGTAGAAGAGAGTTTGTAACCGTCGTCTCTATTGAAGTTCGGGGTATTCTAATGTCTTCGCGGTATTTCAATGTCTTCGCGGATCATGCGAGGAAAGTAGAATTCTTCCTTGGATAGCACAATGGGATTTTGAAACTGCATCCAGTGGTTACTTCCGCTATCCAATATATGTTCGCAGATCGCCGATTTTTCTCGCTGAACGTTTTTAACAGCTTTGATGTGTTCTTTCAGTCGTGTGGCTATGGGCCGTTTCGTTTGTCCAACGTAGACTAGACAGCAACTGCATTCGACTTTATACACACCCGGGATTCGCAATGGTATTACATCCTTTACAGACCTCAAAAATCGAGTTTAATTGTGGGTCGGCTTAAAGATCGTTTTTATATCGAATCTGTTTAGCATCTTAATTATTCGATCTGTCACGCCCTTGACGTATGGTAAGAATGCTCTTGATCTGCTCGGTTTCTGAGTTTCGTCTATATTAAATCGTATAAATTCACGCGGTAAATTCGTTTCTATCCTATTTATAATGTCAAACAACCGCGATAGTCTTCGATTTTATAAGTTCACTTATATTTCATCCCGACCATCAGATAATATTACAACTTAGTCTTTTCATCTAATTCCAACTGTTCAGTTCGTTAGGACTTCTTATTGTTCCGGTATCTTTAGTAGAGAGTATCTAATAAACTCTAGATACTCTCTACTAAACCCAAACTCTAGGTAGACAACTCTATCTTGTCTAGCCGCGTGTTTGCCCCTAATTACAAATGTGATCAAAAGAAAACTTAGGTGTATTTCACGTGTTGTTGTCTTTACGTTTTGTTTCAGCTATTATTCTCATTTGCAAGTTTTCTTTCTATTTCTCACTGGGCCTTAAAACAGTTTATAAATTGTGATTTGTAAGTAGGTAATAAATGTAACGAGAATACCTACTGTATATGTCATTGTGTTATTCAGCACTTAAAAGACTTCTAATGGTTCTAGTCTCTCTTAAAACGACTTTTTAAGTATTATTTTGTTCACGAACGATCCTGTTTCGCATGCTTATCGAAACAAATTCGCATGCTTATCGAAACAAATTCGCATGCTTATCGAAAAAAAGTTTATTTATTTTTCTAAAAGAATTTATATTTATTTTCTAAGTATTTCTATATTTTTTCTTATTTTTTTTATAAGAAAGTGTAAAAAGATTTTTCTTTCCATAAAATTTATAGTCGACCTCAGCGACATAGGTATAGAATGTATTGGATGTTTAACAAATCGAAGGTCGCGTGCAATTTTCGCATATGAAAAAAAATCGGTTGTGTCACCCCAAGACTTTCCTGACTAGTATCCGGGGAGGTGCGAAAAAACAGCGACATTTTTTACTCTAGTACCCCAAATTTGTATGGCAGGTACCCCAAACGTTGGTCGTAAGTACCCCAAAAACTAATAGGTTCTTCCGATGGTTAACAGAAGCTTCTATGCCAAATTTTAACTTAGACAGATTAAGCGTCTGGGCGCTATCGCGGAAACAATTTTTTCGCCGGGAACCCCAAATTTGTATGGGAGGTACCACAACCGTAGGGCGTAGGGACTCCAAAAACTAATGGGTTCCTCCGACGGTTAACAGAAGCTTATATACCAAATTTCAGCTCAATCCGATTAAGCGTCTGGGCGCTATCGTGGAAGAATACATACATACAGACATACAGACATACAGACATACAGACATACAGACATACAGACATACAGACATACAGACATACATACAGACAGAGATCGGTCTGGAAATAGTCTCAATCGTCTCAGGGAGTCTCAAAATATATATTCCCATCTTCATCTCAAAATTTTTTTTTAGCGCGATCACAATACTTTCCTTTCCGATAGGTCGTCAGGAAAGTAAAAGTGAGACAAATAAACGGCTAATTCCAACGTAAAAAAAAACATTTTGTAAATCCGATTTAATTCCCAAAAATGTTTTTTATATATTTATTTTATGAAGACGAATAGATCTAGCTCCTGGGAGTGCTAAATATCGAACTGTGGCTCGTCATTGACTTGGTTGACTGTATGATATCGCTATAACGATGAGTCCGCCATTTGTGCATAAATTGTCTTTTTCCATCAAACCAGTGTAATATAATAATAATATTCATTAAGTAATATTTTTATAGCACAATAAAGTTATTCTGTTCTATTCTATTCTATGATTTGGTTACTTGTTATTTATTTATTTTATTTTACATATAGTAAAAACATGCTACAGTATTTACTAAACCTATTTACACAAAACTAATTTACTATCCTATGACAAGTTTTCAACGCGTTCCTGAGCAACGTATAATCTAAATAACACGAGTTCGTAATAATAGGTTAGTAGGCCAAATGGGGGTATATAAAGCAAACATGTAATAGGAATAATTGGATATTAGTTTATAATACATAATGGGCCCGATTGCGCATCTTTGTGAACTTAAATTAAAAGTAAGTTCAACCGGAGGAGACAGCAATACGTTAGAGCGGAATATGAAATGAACGATCGCCGTTTTCCCGCACCAAAACTACCTGTCGGACATATACTCCCGAATAAACTTGAACACATTTCCCATTGGCTTCGGTGGGTAGTTTTAATTATGATATAATATGATATAGATAAGGGTATGTTGTAATATAATAAAGTCTTGTAATACAGTAGGATGCAGTAAGTTAAATATTAAAAATTAGGAGAGTAACTAGATTTGATCAAATCATTAATCAAATTCATAGAATCATTAAATATGTCTAATGCTTTACATGTGGTATCAAAAACACAACACATTCTGTTGAAAAGTATATCCACAGCTATTGCTATTGCAAGCGACAGCAGAAAATGTATGATACGAGAAATTGAACATTTGCTAGACTAGCTGTCCAGCTATTGCTTTGTTAAACTTTTGCTAGACTAGCTGGACTTTTGCTAGACTTTTGTTAGACTTGCTGGACTAGAATAGTTGCTAGACTAGCTGCCCAGCAGGGCTGTCTAGTCAATTGTGGAAAAGCTTACGGAGACACGTTATATCGTCAATGATCATGCGTGTTTTTAAATCTACGATGTTGAAGTTAAAAAGCCGCTCTACATAATCTCTCAGATTATTTCTGAGGCTATATTTGATCGACAGCATGAGAGTGAATTTCTTTTGAACTCGTTCTGTTCTATCGCTGTGGGCATAGAAGTGTTTTCTTGTCTTCGTTTAGACACGTGTTTAGGGGGGGGGGGGAGTTGGGATTAACCCCCCCCCCCCCCTCACCCCTCCGTAATCCGGCGTATTATCATTTCATCGTATGGGCTGATTCAAATTAGGTGGATGCCACGCGCGTGACACGTATCTATACTTCAGGTCGGGGGGAAAATTCATTAAAACATCAATGAATATCACCCGGAACATGAAGTCTGGATACGTGCCTGTCGCTGGCCAAACCCAACTCGTCGAATTCACCTCCGAAGCATAGTTTTATCTATATAAAATAATATTTAATAATAATCTAGACTTATTACCGCAAATTTTGGTGAGGTTGTTCAATTTTTATCTTTTGAATAATACCGCGAAAGGTCATTCCACTCGCCGACCGCACACAAATCCTCAATAACAGCTTATTATTAAGACTCACCATTTTGACGTTCCGTTCATTTGCCTATGTTTCGAATCCATTTTTGAAATTCAATTTTGAAATTTGTTCGAGACAGTTTTTGTTTATGAGCACTACTTTACAGGAGCGGTGTCGGTTGCGATATATTCTCGCGATTTCCGACGTGATATACTTTATAACAATTTTCGTAACGGGGTCAAATCGGATTACATACGCTACAGTCGTGTTGTCAGTATCACCTCGGGTTAGATTCAATGTCAATTATGTGCATTATCTAAGGCCGAATGCTTCTCAAACCGCTTTACGTATAAATTGAAATGATTTTTTTTTCTTTTATAGCGTATTATTATACTCATATGTCTAAATCGAGGTTATGTTGATGTGTTAATAGGGATTTAAATTAAGTTATATTTGTATTGTTTTCGTATCCTATAGACCAGTGTTTCCCAATAAGTGGTAGGTACTTACGCGTATTCCCGTTGAGGGGTGTCAATTGCTACGGGCGAACAAGCAACTCCAGGGAGTTATAATCGGGACACTTGCCATTCTGTCTCCCATGGGGTGAAATCAAAGACTTTGAGGACAAACACAATCCACAGTCGAACTACATCAACAGCACTCAAGAGCACTGCGAGGCACTGGGAAGTGCCTAAACTCGCTACAGACTGCTGCGTGTTTCACACTTGGCTATAGCTTTGTTCAATACGAGCTTCCATACATATCAACACATATTGGGCCACGCGCACGATAGGCACGGCTGCATTGCTATGTGACGACAGAGGCACATGCATGGCTTGCCACAAATGCGCTTCCCGAGCGAAGCTGTGTACACGTTTAGTGGCCACGGCAACCATGTCTCCTCCACTCTCTCCCGTTTCCGCCCTTTTCCCTCTCCTAAACCATGCCCAAGCCGTCGCAAGCGCTTTACGACGTGCAATTTTAGCTAGCGGTGTGTGGCCGCATCGCTACATCGAGCCACATAACGACCATGTCAATCGGGGTCGTGTATCGTCGTGAGCCGCTGTCTGTGGTGGGCTTTAGCCTTACCTCAATCGCGTCGCATAACCTTAGTCGCATAACCAGTAAG
Source organism: Micropterix aruncella (assembly GCA_944548615.1). Classification (NCBI taxonomy): domain Eukaryota; kingdom Metazoa; phylum Arthropoda; class Insecta; order Lepidoptera; family Micropterigidae; genus Micropterix; species Micropterix aruncella. The sequence goes on along the minus strand of OX155959.1, from coordinate 25,219,551 downwards.
CTTACCGCGAGGTACTGGGAAGTGCCGCCCAGCTGGCACAGTGCACCAAAAGAACAGTAGACGCACTCTCGAGCGACATGGCGAAGCGGGGATAGGGTGCAAGAGAATTGAGCAGAGGTATACGTTTCGGTGAACGCCTAATTGGTTAGCGTTACGCGCGGGTGAATGTTGGCGACTTTATCAAACGTTTTAATATCCGCGTCGGCCGAGCAGCTAACATATGGCGGCCATATGCGAGCCCTTAGGACTCGTTACGTATCAGGCTTCGTTTTCAATTTTGTTCTAAGAGGCGCTACAGTATACTGTATACTGTGCAGCTGTCTTCCGCGAGCCCTTACTACTAGACTTGGACGGATTACTTCATCCTCCAGTCTGGTCACAGATTCGAAGTCGCTTACGCGGCCTCTAGCTGACGTTAGCGGTAATTCAGATTGACATTGTCGCGGATCCGTGGCGCCCTTTGCCCGTCAAGCTCACTGAAGATCGGGTGACCAACGGATCGCTTTTAAGGACAGATTACGGCAGGTCAGCGGCTACAACCGCTTCTTAGGAAACGACGCAGCCCGGTGCGCAAACCGCCAAGTTCCTCCCGAGGTGTTCCCCCGCATCCGCATTTCCGATCTCAACCGTCTACGACTGCGACTGCCCCCCCCCCCCCTAGGGAAATTGACTAAAATATATCATTTTTGAGAAGTTTATTTCATTGTCTAAATTTTAAGGGGCGGGGAGGGGTAGCTTTTCATACATAACGCCAATACCACAGTAAATATATGACATCGTTATTGGGCCATGTGAGGACACGTCTCGCTCCGAAATCGTGGCGAAATATTAGTAAAATATATTTTTTGAAAAAACTAAACCAGAAGTTAAAGTGGCCTACTGTTCGCAGCCGTAGAAAGATGCATTTTAACACTTCTCTACTGTCAGCTCCCATCGAATATTCGAAGTGTTTGTACTCTTATGATTTTCAAAAAGTCATTGAAGGAACATTTTCTCTCAAATCCAATGTAGATTATGCTCACCTATATCTTTTTCCTATTGCTACGTGTATACATTGCTTCTTTTACTTCTTTTAAAAACTTAGTGTAATTTATACGTGTTTTCTAATGGTTGGCTATAATATTGCAATTCCGCAATAAGTACGGCATTTGCATTTTTTGTGCAATAAAGATTTACAATGAAACCCTTCGAGGAAATCCGGTATAGACACATTTGGGAAATGCTGGTAAAGTAATCAGCTGTTCGGTGTGATTCGTATGATCCCCTCGTGTCCAAAACTCCTCTCATAACTATATCATGCTTGTGGTCATATAATTAGTGGTGGACATCACTGACGATAATCGTACGTCTGATGTCGTCATCGTAACTAATTAATTGAGTTACACTGATTCATTGCAATGTCATCCCTAGTGAATGTGTTCAAAATCACGCCACATTTCTCCTGTATCGGTAATCGATAATGATGTCTCATTAGTTCATAGTATGGATGTATGAGTGATGCAGATGTTCCGTCTACTCTCTATCATTCTGTCTCTTCCTTTTTCTCTCCCTCTCTGCAATATATATATATATATATATATATATATATATATATATATATATATATATATATATATATATATATATATATATATATATATATATATATATATATATATATATATATATATATATATATATATATATATATATATATATATATATATATATATATATATATATATATATATATATATATATATATATATATATATATATATATATATATATATATATATATATATATATATATATATATATATATATATATATATATATATATATATATATATAAATATATATATATATATATATATATATATATATATATATATATATATATATTTAAATTATTTTCAATAATATATAAAATTAGATTCATGAAAAGTTACTTATCTGGGGTCCTGGTGGACCAGAAACATTTAAACGATAGTTAATGTCCTCTTTAAATACTTAGGGCAGCGGCACCTGTTTCCGCAATTGATAACCTATGATGTTCTTAGTTATTGCAGCCGAATTACTGTATGCCCTTTTTTTTTTTTTTTTTTTTGGTAGTTGTCTTTATTTATAAAAAAAGATACAAATTACAAGTCACAGTTCCCCACTAAGGCTAGTGCCTTTTCAGTGGGTAACTAACAATAATGTGTTTATATCTGACTTATATTATCTATTACCTATTATACTTTTTTTAACTATTATAACTTTCTACGTTAAGTAGATGCATTGACTTCCTAACCTAACCTAATCTAACCTATATCTCCTATCATAACTAGCTGAATATACACTTATAAATGTGCTTTTCCACTAAATTGATATGCCTACTTACTAATCTAACCTAACCTATACTAATTATCCTGGTATACTTACTTTGTTTACAATTACAATAACAAATGATTACACTAATAAAATGATTCATACTAGATATCTATACTTATGCCCTAACCTAACCTAACTTATCTTAATTAGCTTGGTTTACCATAATTATTCTACTTGATGTTAATGCTAATTTAGTCTAATAGAATTTTTACTTGTCACAGTTATGCTACTGCTTTTACATATTTATGCTAATTTACACTAATATAGTTTTTAATTTCTCTGTTATTTCTTCTAAAATAAGTTACTAACATCCATTTCTGTTACAGAAACCATCCTCCTATACGTATTACATCCAAGGGCATACAGTAATTCGGCTGCAATAACTAAGAACATCATAGGTTATCAATTGCGGAAACAGGTGCCGCTGCCCTAAGTATTTAAAGAGGACATTAACTATCGTTTAAATGTTTCTGGTCCACCAGGACCCCAGATAAGTAACTTTTCATGAATCTAATTTTATATATTATTGAAAATAATTTAAAAAAATTTACACACTTAAAATATCAAAAAATATATATATATATATATATATATATATATATATATATATATATATATATATATATATATATATATATATATATATATATATATATATATATATATATATATATATATATATATATATATATATATATATATATATATATATATATATATATATATATATATATATATATATATATATATATATATATATATATATATATATATATATATATATATATATATATATATATATATATATATATATATATAGCCCCCCGGAGACGATTTCCATTTCCAAGTTGAAGAAGACCATTTCCAGGTTAAAGTTAGTCTGTGTGTGTCTGTGTTTGTATTATTCCACGATATTACCCAAACCATTGATTTTATAGATAAAATCAATGCCCAAACGCTTAATCCGATTGATTTGAAACTTGGCATGCAGACATTATTTAGGTGGTTGAAATTGGTCCACCAGGGGGCGCCCTAGACATACATATCTCAATCTCGAAATATAGGACTTAAGAGCTCTCTAGCTAGATGATCAAGCATGCTTGTCAAGCTTCTCGTCGCGGGCTGGGAGGGGATTGTAAAATATTTTTTTTACGATTACAAAACGTAACATTTTTTTACGATTTACAAAATTAGGCATTTTTAGTAAATATAACAAA